>JAJMJW010000002.1:600000-1043952 GCA_030569055.1 Yamadazyma andamanensis
AAGAGCATGTTCTTGTGGAGAAGAGTAATAATTTTCATCTCTGAATAGTTTCTCGAAATCTTATACTTTTTGGGCAAAATCCGGGTACTGAATGGGCGTGTGGTCTAGTGGTATGATTCTCGCTTTGGGCGACCAACTGTTACAACAGATGGAAATCACAAGCATGCGAGAGGTCCTGGGTTCAATTCCCAGTATGCCCCTTTTTTTGTTTTAACCTTTTTTTCATCTCCTGTAGGTCAATTCTCACGACGATCAATATGAACGAGGATGAAGTCTGTAGAAAAAAGCGCAAGTCGAAATCGTGAATTTCACATAGCTGCTGAAATGGAATTAAGATTTTTGTTGGAGAAAGAGGTGAACATCCAATTGTTCAGCATCTCAACAGCTGCAGATCCTTGCACTATCAGTAGAACTTGATCCTCTTATGTACCCATATTGCAAGAAAAGAAGTGATGGAGAAGAGTCGTGTAAAGGACAAAGGTCGGAGATTGCCTGAAAATGGCTCAAAAATCCGGCAAATGGCTCAAATTATCATCTATTCGTCACGTGAACACCATATAAAACGCAATAGATTAATAAGCTGTTACCAAATGGGGAAATTCGCCACTAACGAACGAACAATGGAATTCATTTCCTAGCTTGGCAAAGTTTCGCGGGACTTGCCAATATATAAGTGTGCTCGTTTTTCAAATTAATCAATTCACCAATGTCTACTGAAGGAAAAGTAAGTTATCATGGTTCAATTGATGGGAATCTTAATTCATATTACTAACGTTTAGACTATCACGTGTAAAGCAGCTGTTGCCTGGGAAGCAGGTAAACCATTAACTATCGAAGAAATCGAAGTTGCTCCACCAAAAGCTCATGAAGTTAGAATCAAAGTTTTGAACACTGGGGTTTGTCATACTGATGCATACACTTTGAGTGGTGTTGACCCAGAAGGTGCTTTCCCAGTAATTTTAGGACATGAAGGTGCTGGAGTTGTTGAAAGTGTTGGTGAAGGGGTCGAAAACGTCAAGGTTGGAGATCATGTTGTTGCTCTTTACACCCCTGAATGTAAAGAATGTAAATTCTGCAAAAGTGGAAAGACCAATTTGTGTGGAAAGATTCGTGCCACTCAAGGTAAAGGTGTCATGCCCGATGGAACTTCTCGTTTCAAATGTAAAGGACAAGATTTGTTGCATTTTATGGGATGTTCAACTTTCTCACAATATACTGTTGTAGCCGATATTAGTGTTGTTGCAGTTAACCCTGAAGCAGAATATGAAAAAACCTGTTTGTTAGGATGTGGTATCACCACTGGTTACGGTGCAGCTACCATTACAGCCGATGTTCAAAAGGGTGATAATGTTGCTGTTTTCGGAGCTGGATGTGTTGGATTATCAGTTGTTCAAGGGGCAGCTCAAAGAGGATGTGGTAAAATCATTGTTGTTGATATCAATGACAAGAAGGAAGAATGGGCCATGAAATTCGGTGCTACTGATTTCGTCAATTCGGCTAAATTACCTGAAGGAACTACTATTGTTGATAAATTAATTGAAATGACCGATGGAGGTTGTGATTACACTTTTGACTGTACTGGAAATGTCAACGTCATGAGAAACGCATTGGAAGCTTGTCATAAAGGATGGGGTACTTCTGTTATTATTGGAGTTGCAGCTGCTGGTAAAGAAATTAGTACCAGACCATTCCAATTGGTCACTGGTAGAGTCTGGAAAGGAGCTGCTTTCGGAGGTGTCAAGGGTAGATCTCAATTACCAGGAATCGTTGATGATTACATGCAAGGTAAATTGAAGGTTGAAGAATTTATCACCCACAGACATCCATTAGAAAAGATTAACACTGCTTTCGATGATATGCACCATGGTGATTGTATCAGAGCTGTTATTGAGTTATGACTAGCCACTAGTAAACTATAAGTGTATATGTAGTAACGAGATCTTTAATCTAAGGCCCTATTATAACAGTAAATATTGTCCCCCAAATCGTGAATGGAACACGAGGTCGTGGCACGGCCCAACTTCTCGAGCCCATGAAGTCCGGAAAAACTGCCGGCATATAAACGAAGGAGAGATCGGAATTCGCGCACGACCCTCATTTAACCCTCTCGGGTCCGGATCCGTTTGACGACCAATCACGTCGTCCGAATCCCAAAATTCCTCATACTCCGAAATCCAAATCAAATTTTTTCACTCAACTTCAACTATTACAATGTTTAGACAAATCACTAGAAGAGCCTTCCAAAGATCGTACATCCCAGGACAATTCACTGGTCAAAAGAACGCCAATGGTAAATATACCGTGACTTTAATTGAAGGTGACGGGATCGGAGTGGAAATTTCTCAAGCAGTTAAGGATATTTATGCTGCAGCCAATGTTCCAATTGAATGGGAACCAGTTGATGTCACTCCTCTTTTGATTGACGGAAAAACCACATTGCCTCAACCTGCAGTCGACAGTGTCAATAAAAACTTGGTAGCTTTAAAAGGTCCTTTAGCTACACCTGTTGGAAAAGGACATTCTTCGATGAATTTAACTTTGAGAAGAACCTTTAACTTATTTGCAAATGTCAGACCATGTCAAAGTATTGTGGGGTTCGAGACACCTTACAAGAATGTTGACACTGTGTTAATCAGAGAAAACACTGAAGGTGAATATTCTGGTATCGAACACACTATTGTTCCTGGAGTTGTTCAATCCATTAAATTGATCACCAAACCTGCTTCAGAAAAGGTCATCAGATATGCATTTGAATACGCCAAAAGCGTCAATAAGCCTCACGTTTTGGTGGTCCACAAAGCTTCTATCATGAAATTATCAGATGGTTTATTTGTTGAAACTGCTAAAGAAGTTGGTCAAGAATACCCAGACGTCAAATTAGATTTCGAATTATTGGATAACACTTCTTTGAAATTGGCTTCTGACCCAAGCGATTACAAGAACGTCGTCATGGTTATGCCAAACTTGTACGGTGATATTATGTCCGATTTATCATCTGGATTAATTGGTGGTTTAGGTTTGACTCCTTCTGCCAACATGGGTAACAAAGTCAGTATTTTCGAAGCCGTTCATGGTTCTGCTCCAGATATTGCTGGTAAAGGTTTAGCTAACCCAACTGCTTTATTATTGTCTTCAGTTATGATGTTGAGACACATGTCTTTGAATGAATACGCCGATAAAATCGACGCTGCCGTCAAGAAAACCATCGCTTCTGGTCCAGAAAACAGAACCGGTGACTTGAGAGGTTCTGCTTCTACCACTCACTTTACTGAACAAGTTATCAAGAACTTATAGATTATTTTATACTGAATCCTAAATACTTTGTATTACTTTATTGGTTCCTTCTACTATTGCCACATGCTCCACCTCATGCACCTTGGCTTCATATTCTTCCAAAGTTCCTGTGATCTCAATCTCTTTAACAAGAATAGGTTCTCCCCTATCGACTTCAGTTATTACTCGATGAATCATCACTCCTCCCACACTAATTTCGCCATTTTGTCCGGCTTTCCAAGCCCTTTCAATGGCATGTGTTCCGTCAAAAGCACCAGGTAATGCTGGATGTAAGTTGATGATGGTAATTCCCGCCTCTTCGAGAGGTTTAAGTACAGTTGGTGATAAAATTAACATCCATCCCGCACATACAATCAACTCAGGTTTCAAATATCCCTCCACAGGGCCATCAACACTGCCGTTGATCAACAAATTTGCCAAGTCTCGATTGAACTGCTCTCTTTTTTCCGCCCGTTCTGCCTTGTTGTCCTTGGGAATTCCTTTATAGTACGTTTTAAGTTGATGAATCTTGGTGGGAATATTATGTTTTTGGGCTCTAGTTAAGCCGAAAGCGTCGGAGGAAGACGACACCACTTGCGTTATATGCCCACGGAGCTCTCCCCGCGTCTCAGCATCGATCAATGCTTGAAGATTAGAGCCTGAGCCTGATATAAGAACCGTGATCCGAGTCATGAAGAATTTTCAAGTGCGATAATTCACACGAGTCAAAATGATGGTATTTTAACAAACAGTTTTGATTCATACGAAGATATTCTACATAGATAACAAGAGTTGTAGAGCAGTGTTTCAGATCAGTGGTGCTGCAATGAGGTTGCACGACTGCTGTGTTGTTTTGGTAGTGGATTTGATTCACCAAAGGTGATGTGGTGTGAGAACGTGGTGGTAATTCCCTCGCTAAAGTTGTCGCCAGTTGTACCGTGAAGTCTCGGTATCGTCGCGGTAACTTTTGCAGTCTTGTCAGTAAATATCTCGTGAGGAACCACGCCCACAATAGTCTCCCATTACTGACACATTTGTCACACGGGGCTCACAGTGCTCACGTGTTCATACAAAGACCCCAAAATCCCCCGTTCGCTCACCACTTGACTCCCTATAGGACCAACCTCTACTGGCTTATCTCTCTCCGCACACGACCGCCATTGCACTACGCCACGCCACGACCCCCTTGAAAATTTTTCTCTTCCCTTGAGAGAAAAAATTTTCTCCCAATTGTTCCAACCTTTAAACTTGAATAAACAAAATGGGTATGTAAGCAGGTAATCAAAGGCGATCATTGGCCAACAGGTTTGACACAGAGATGGAGAGTGCAAGTGACCTCAAAAATCAGGGAATTGAGTGGTCTCTGGCCGTTATCTGTCAAGTCATTTAAGTCAACAGCCGCCCTTTAGAGAAAAACGATGTTTTACTAACAATGCTTAGTTGCTTTCACTATTGAACAAATCCGTGATTTAATGGACAAGGTTACCAATGTTCGTAACATGTCCGTTATTGCTCACGTTGATCACGGTAAATCTACTTTAACTGATTCTTTGGTTCAAAGAGCTGGTATTATTTCTGCTGCCAAAGCTGGTGAAGCTAGATTCACTGATACCAGAAAAGATGAACAAGAAAGAGGTATCACCATCAAATCCACTGCCATTTCTTTATACGCTGGTATGGATGATGATGATGTCAAGGAAATCAACCAAAAAACTGAAGGTAACTCTTTCTTGATTAACTTGATTGATTCCCCAGGTCACGTTGATTTCTCTTCTGAAGTCACTGCTGCTTTAAGAGTCACCGATGGTGCTTTGGTTGTTGTTGACTGTATTGAAGGTGTCTGTGTCCAAACTGAAACCGTTTTAAGACAATCTTTAGGTGAAAGAATTAAACCAGTTGTTGTTATCAACAAAATCGATAGAGCTTTGTTGGAATTACAAGTCACCAAAGAAGATTTGTACCAATCTTTCTCTAGAACTATCGAATCCGTCAATGTCATCATTGCTACTTATGTCGACCCAGTTTTAGGTGACTGTCAAGTTTACCCTTACAAAGGTACTGTTGCTTTTGCTTCTGGTTTACACGGTTGGGCTTTCACCGTCAGACAATTCGCCACCAGATACTCCAAGAAATTCGGTGTTGACAGAATCAAAATGATGGAAAGATTATGGGGTGATTCATACTTTAACCCAAAGACCAAAAAATGGACTAACAAAGATAAAGACGCTGATGGAAAACCATTGGAAAGAGCTTTCAACATGTTTGTTTTAGACCCAATCTTTAGATTATTCAATGCTATCATGAACTTCAAAAAAGCTGAAATTCCAACTTTATTAGATAAGTTAGAAATTCAATTAAAAGGTGATGAAAAAGAATTAGAAGGTAAAGCTTTATTGAAAGTTGTGATGAGAAAATTCTTACCAGCTGCTGATGCTTTATTAGAAATGATTGTTATTCATTTACCATCTCCAGTTACCGCTCAAGCTTACAGAGCTGAAACTTTATATGAAGGTCCAAGTGATGATTCTTCTTGTCAAGCCATCAAAAACTGTGATCCAAAAGGTGACTTAATGGTTTACGTTTCCAAGATGGTCCCAACCTCTGATAAAGGTAGATTCTACGCTTTCGGACGTGTTTTCGCTGGTACCGTCAAATCTGGTCAAAAAGTCAGAATTCAAGGTCCAAACTACCAAGTTGGTAAAAAGGAAGATTTGTTCGTTAAAGCTATTCAAAGAACTGTTTTAATGATGGGTAGATTTGTTGAACCAATTGATGACTGTCCAGCTGGTAACATTGTTGGTTTAGTTGGTGTTGATCAATTCTTATTGAAATCCGGTACTATTACCACCAATGAAGCTTCTCACAATATGAAAGTTATGAAATTCAGTGTTTCACCTGTTGTGCAAGTTGCCGTTGAAGTTAAAAACGCCAACGATTTACCAAAATTGGTTGAAGGTTTAAAGAGATTATCTAAATCTGATCCATGTGTTTTGACCAGTATGAATGAAGCTGGTGAACATATTGTTGCTGCTTCTGGTGAATTACATTTGGAAATTTGTTTACAAGATTTACAAAACGATCATGCTGGTATTCCATTGAAGATTTCTCCACCAGTTGTTTCTTACAGAGAAACTGTTGAAGGAGAATCATCCATGGTTGCATTATCTAAATCCCCAAACAAACATAACAGAATTTATGTTAAAGCTCAACCAATTGATGAAGAAGTTTCTTTAGATATTGAAAATGGTACTATTAACCCAAGAGATGATTTCAAAGCTAGAGCTAGAATTTTGGCTGATAAACACGGATGGGAAGTTACTGATGCCAGAAAAATTTGGTGTTTTGGACCAGATGGTAATGGACCTAATTTGGTTGTTGACCAAACTAAAGCTGTTCAATACTTGAATGAAATCAAAGATTCTGTTGTTGCTGCTTTCCAATGGGCTACTAAAGAAGGACCAATCTTTGGTGAGAACTTGAGATCTGTTAGAGTTAACATTTTGGATGTTACCTTACATACTGATGCTATTCACAGAGGTGGTGGACAAATCATGCCAACCATGAGAAGAGTCACCTACGCTTCTATGTTATTAGCAGAACCAGCCATCCAAGAACCAGTGTTTTTGTGTGAAATCCAATGTCCAGAAAATGCTATTGGTGGTATTTACTCTGTTTTGAACAAAAAGAGAGGTCAAGTTATCAGTGAAGAACAAAGACCAGGTACTCCATTATTTACTATCAAAGCTTACTTACCAGTCAATGAATCCTTTGGTTTCACCGGTGATTTAAGACAAGCTACTGGTGGTCAAGCTTTCCCACAATTAATCTTTGACCATTGGGCCGTTATGGGTGGTGATCCAACTGATCCAACTTCTAAACCAGGTTCGATTGTTAAAGCTAAAAGAGAACGTGGTGGTATGAAACCTGAAGTTCCAGGTTACGAAGAATACTACGATAAATTGTAAGTCCGTTTATCTCCAGTGTCTTTTGCCCCGTTGTTTATGTTTTATATAATTATCATATAAGATTGTCTCTATTACTTTTCCTATTTTGGAGATGTCATCGGATTCGGGTATCTCGGTAATTGCTGATCTTTCCGATCCGTCCATGTTGCCGCGCCGTTAGCACGACGCTGGCACGACACTACCACGACGCTACCACGACACCCGTCCCATCCGCAGCCCTATTATTCTCCGCGAACTGTCATTACTAATTAAGCCTTTTCCGGTCGTACCCTATGCGATGGAAATTTTCTTTTACCCATTAAAAGACCCCTGCAATTTTCATTACTGTATTCGCTATTGGTGACAACAGTTGCATTGAATATACTACAACAGTTCATATAGTGCTTGTATCCCGCTTACTACAAGTTAGGTAACGTGATATTGACGAAGAAATAAAGCTCCAAACTATGACAGATTTTATGACAGATATGACATCCAATCCCCAGAAAGTGGTGGTGCTAGGGGTTAGTGCGGTGAGTTTGGTGGTATACGCCTGTGAGAGGGCGAGAGATGGCCTTGAAGGCGGTCGCAAGGTTTGTATGTTTGCATTATTGCTTGCTGCAGCCAATGGGGCTATTAGCTGGTGGCTAGGAAGTTTGCTACTTGACGAGTCTCTGGACTATACGGAGGCGCTGCATAAGATCCACAATGAGATCTACGCTTCTCAAAGCGACTGGCAGTATGTCTGGAGGCAGTCGAGGCTAACAGTGATATGGGGGGTCATATTCGTGTTGTTCTCAATGTTCACAGATTATGTGGTGGTGGTGCTCAAGACACACAGTTCAGAGGCCGATTTGGAGAAGCAGGAATCCAGTGGCACGCACCATCCCGTCAGGAAGTCGCAAATAAAGGTGCTGAAGACGGCTGCAAAATTTGCAGCCATTTTGATGGGCGTGACAATCGTAGTCCCAGAGACACTTTTGCCCAACTGTAGCACGACGATCTATGGCCCTTTGAAGACATTTCACGTTTACTTGGCGATTTTAGTGCTGTTTTCCTTGTCGGTGGTTAAGAAAGTCATCGATATATGGGAAAGAATCAAAGTGAGCAATTTCTTATTATTACTCACTGTTTGCTGGATTTACGACGTCATTTTGCTAATAACCACGAGTGTTTTAATGACGGTATTCAACGAGACCCTCATAGACCTCTATATGATCATCCAGGATGCACGGAATCACCAGTTTCAGTTTGATTACAACATCAATTTACTAACGTCTGGGTTTCTTAGAGGCATGACTCAGAATGAGTGTTCAGACGGCTGTAGCACCGAGGAAAAAGTGAACTTAATGATGGAACAGTTCAATACCAACAAGCAGTACTTCTCCCAATGCATCGAGATCCTTGCAACTAGCAGTTTGGTTATACTACCTTTGATTATTTGGATTATATTATATTGCAGATACTCTGCGCAAAGAGTTACCTAAATAAGTATATACGTGAACCCCACGACCCAAGAACATATCTTGTAAGTTTCGCACGACCACAACCATAGTAAATAAGAGCATTTTTCAACTTGCAAGAGATACGCGGACAATAACCAAAAGCAGCAAGTCCGCGGAAGATACTACATTTGTCTAACAAAAGGAGTTATAGAGGGCCAATTGGTTCAGCAGAGCCTACTTTTGGGGTCAATTGGCCAATAACCTTTGTGCGATGACTGATTATGGACCCTAACATCCCGATTAAGGCGCTGACATAAGCCGCGAGATGGGCGATGTAAAGATATTCCTAATCGAGTAAGAAATCCCCCAATCAGAGTTCCGCGGAAATTTTTACTGATTCCGGAAACATCAGTTGATAAGCAACTTGGTATAAATAGTGTCGATAAAGCCCATAATTTACAACTTATCATTGTTATAATGGAAAGATTACAACAAGTGGCTACTCAAGTTACCTCTGCTGGCTCACCACCAGCAGCGCCAGCACATCCTTTGGACCCATTATCACCATCTGAAATTAAGTATGTTACTTCTTTGATTAAGGAAAAGTACCCAGGAAAAACCCTTAATTTCAATACTGTTTCTCTTAAGGAACCTAGAAAATCGGTTTATTATAACTGGAAAGAGAAAAACGGTCCATTGCCTCCAAGAATGGCATATTTTGTTGTGATTGAAGAAAATGTGACTGCAGTTCAAGAAGGTGTAATTGACATTCCCTCAGGAAACTTTATCCACTTTAAGAAGACTGAAGGTGTTCAACCAATTTTGACTCCTGCTGATTTGCAGGCTACTGAAGACATTGTTAGAAATGACCCTACTGTTATTGAACAATGTATTATTTCAGGTCTTAGTAAGGAAGATATGAAAAACGTTTACTGTGATGCTTGGACCATTGGATACGATGAAAGATGGGGAGCTTCTAGACGTCTTCAACAAGCCCTTATGTACTACAGAAGCAACGAGGATGACTCCCATTACTCCCACGCTTTGGATTTCTGTCCTATTGTCGACATGAATGCTGGAAAAGTGATTTTCATTGATATTCCTGCCAAAAGAAGAAAGGTTTCTAAAGAAAAACATGCCAATTTCCATCCCAAATCTGTCGAAGAAAAGTTTGGTACCAAGGAAAACCCCACTGGATATCGTCAGGACGATACTCCTTACAATGTTACCCAACCAGAAGGGGTTTCCTTCAAAATGAATGGTAATGTTATGAACTGGAGTAATTTCAATTTCCACATTGGGTTCAACTATCGTGAAGGTATTGTGTTGAGTGATTTCACCTACAACGACCACGGCAATGTTAGACCTTTGTTCCACCGTATTTCGTTATCAGAAATGATTGTTCCATACGGTAATCCCGAATTTCCTCACCAAAGAAAACATGCTTTAGATATTGGTGAATATGGAGCAGGAAACTGTACCAATCCATTATCTCTTGGATGTGACTGTAAAGGTGTGATCCAGTACATGGATGCCTACTTTGTCGACAAATCGGGTGAACCTTCGACCGTCAAAAATGCCGTTTGTATTCATGAAGAAGACGATGGTCTTTTGTTCAAACACTCGGATTTCAGAGACGATTTCCAAACCACTATCGCCACCAGAGGTAAGAAGCTTATTATTTCTCAAATCTTCACTGCTGCCAACTACGAATACTGCTTATACTGGATCTTGAGACAAGATGGTACCATCAAATTAGAAGTCAGATTGACAGGTATTTTGAACACTTATATTTGCGACAAAGATGAAGAAGCAGGACCTTGGGGAACCGTTGTGTACCCACACGTCAATGCCCACAATCACCAGCATTTGTTCTCGCTTAGAATCCACCCCAGAATCGACGGGGAAGGTAATTCTGCTGCAAGTGCTGATGCTCAACCTTCTCCATTCCCAACTGGTTCGGCTGAAAACATGTACGGAAATGGATTTTTCAGCAAGAAAACCGTGTTTAAGACCGTCAAGGATTCTTTGACCAACTACGAATCCAAGACCATGCGTTCCTGGGACTTGTTCAACCCAAACAGCATCAATAAGTACTCCAAAAAACCGGCCAGTTACAAATTGGTGTCGACATTCTGTCCTCCAGTTTTAGCACAACCCGGCTCTTTGGTGCGTAAGAGAGCTCCTTGGGCTGAATACACCACTGAAGTCATCCCATACGAAGACGAAGAGCTGGGTTACGGAAGATTATATCCTTCAGGTGACCATGTTGCTCAATGGAGTGGTGATGGTGCAAGAGGTATGAGAAAATGGATTGGTGACGGTTCTGACAAGATTGAAGACACCGATATTGTCATGTTCCATACTTTTGGTATCACCCACTTCCCAGCTCCAGAAGATTTCCCTGTTATGCCAACCGAAATCTTTGAATTGATGTTGAGACCAAGACATGTTTTCACCGAAAATCCTGTTTTGGACGTCAAACCTTCGTTCTCTAAGACCACTTCCCAAGTCAAGAATGGTGGTGGTATTGACACATGTTCTTTGAACGTTGATAAGACCAGTAGATTGGCTGATTGCTGTAGTAAATAGATAGAATTGAATACACACATTGGAGAGTAATGGATTCGCTTAGAGGTATTCCTATTAAGGTCCAATTCACATCGAATGACGAGTTCTTAGCTCTTGGACCGGGAATGTTCGACTTTTAAGTTGGGTTTCTGTTCATGGATTAACAGATTTCGAGCCATGTTCAGAATCGTTGTGTCTGTTATGTCTCCAGATTTCGATACCGATAGTCCCACTATGAATGTCATCCGATAAGTGTTTGAGTGTTTGAGGGCAGAAGTTGTTTAGCCAAAGTTAAATTAGGAGTATTCAAGCAATACTTTTAAGATATCAAGCAATACTTTTAAGATGTTCAAGCAATACTTTTAAGATATCAAGCAATACTTTAAGATATTCAAGCAATACTCTGGAAATATTCAAATACTTTCAAAATCAAGCAGCTCTTTCAGATTATTCAAGCAACTTTACATGTCCAAGAGACGATACACAACACCCTCAAATCAATAACAATTCTTTGTTAATCATGGCCATTATATCGTCAGGAAACGGCACTTACTCTACTCTTTTCTGCCTTTCTCAAAGCGCCTTTCTTAAAGCCTGGACAGTTGCCACAGAATCAAAGGCTAAAACCCCAAAACCAATACAAAAAACGTCTTCTAATAGTTGTTTTTGCAGCCACTTGCAAGAGCGGTACGACAATTACCGAGAAGACCGTAATATACACAGCGGTTTTTTCGAAAATCAAGTCATCGCGACTCGAATCTCAACCATCTTACATGCTTTACATAATCGAACACATGGAGCCCGGGTTCTCGGAATGGGTGGTGTTGGAATACTCCCAGATCATCAGAGACGTCGGCAAAGAGAATCTCCTTCTCACATCGTTGCCAGCAGGCACAACCGAGGCCGATATCCCAAGCCAGTTGCTCGAACTTGGACTTCAATGGACCACCGAAGAATGCATTTCTCGAGTCAATAAAGATCGCGTGTGCCTTCTTGACCCAGCGGCTCCGCAGGATCTCGTGCCGGCAGACGCAGAGGCCTTTGATTTCTTTGTTTTCGGGGGCATTTTGGGCCAACATCCTCGTATTGACCGGACGGGCATTTTGAGAGAGAAGTACGGCTTTTCAGGCCGCAGATTGGGCAGTTTACAGATGACTACCGACACCGCCGTCCGTACGACCAGAAAGATCATCACGGGAACCCCCTTTGAGGCCATTCAGTTCATCGATTACCCGGAAATCAAGTTCAATAAGTATGAGAGTACCGAAATGCCATTCAGATACGTGGTGGAAAACGGCGTTCCAGTGATGCCCCAAGGAATGTTGCAGTTGATAGAGAAGGACTTGGACAAGGGAATCGACGATTTGTAGTCCGTATGTGTACATTATTTTGTAGTTAATTCTCTCAATATAAAGCCTGCGGCGTCTTCGTCTTCGAAATATGAGATGTGTGCGCTGATGGCACTGACCAAAGAGATATCAAACACACCCATTGGCAAGGCAAAGTCCAAACGGCCGTTTCTGTTGAGGGATTTCAAGTGATTTTTATCGATCTCGGTGATTTTTTTGGTTTTGGATGGTTCTTCTGAGTCTCCTGAGCTCTTCACAATGCTTGAAACAATGTCTCCCAATGCATTCTCTTGCAAGCCATCGCCGGCCTTGTTTTTGGTGAACCAATTGGCAGCCCGGAGAAATTTGTCTTGAATATCGTCCGTAAACATCGCCAATCCTTGGATCTGCGTGTTGATTCCATCAGTGGCAAACGGAACGTCCTCGGCAGGGTAGTCTGCGTAGCGAGGCTTGACCAAAGGTTCGAGTCGGTATCCCACGGGATCGCAGGGATGGAACAAATTATAGACATCTTTACATTTTGGGGAGACAAATGGATTTTGAGCTCGAGGGTCAAACCCAGCTGGTACATCAGCTCTTGCTACAACGTTCTTTCCGGAAACAAGTTTGAACACTCCCACGGGGCATCCAATAAGAAAAAGCGAGGAAATGTCGAAATCTAGATCGATTTTTGGATCTGGACTCTGAGGTTTTCGCTCATATTGCAACAGGGCAATATCAAAAGCAATGGCCGATCCGAGGGAATGGCCTAGCACGTGAACTTGGCCTTTAAAACCGGGATTCTGTTGCAAATAAAGTGAGTATATTCGGTTGAGTTCTTTTGTCACACATTCTGTGATTTGGCTGAAATATTTGGGCTCATAGTAAAGAAGTATATCCATGGCCACGTCGCCTATGATATTTCGCAATGGCTTGACCCCATCGACATTGATTTGCAGAAGGGTGGGGAGTCGGGGATCTTTAGGGTCATCTTCAGGAAGATGTTTGATTGGATTGAAATGCACCTTGTGCCTCCAAGCCACGGGAAGAACCTGGATCTTGTGGTTGCCATCATTGCCTGCAAACTGTTTGCCATCTTTATACACGGATTTCATGGTGTTTCTGAGCATATTTATACTATGAGCAAAATTAACAGACTCATATTTCAGACCCAAAATTTGGCCGATTCCGTGTACGCAAAGCACCAAGTGCTCGACTTCACGGGTCTTGCTCTGTCCCGACAGACTGACGAAGTCGTGCTCCATCATATTCTGCATTTTTTGCTCGGGTTCACTAGCATCTTTTTTGCGGTGTTTATCTGCAGCCTTATCAGCCTCAGACTCTTTATATCCGTCGTACCCCCGTCGTATTCCCGTCACGTTCAAGAGCAGCAAGCCGCTGTTACCTGTCTGTCGTATAATCGGGAGTTGGAAATCGTTTAGCATGGATTGTGGGAACATTACCGCATCGAATGCATTGTAATAGAACACGGCGTTCCCATCACTTAGTTTCACCACATCAGGGTACTCGGAGGACTCCAGGGTATCTTCTTTGTGGCCATTGAACAGATCAACCACGGCTTTTGATGCCTCGATTCGTGATTTTTCAGACAAATATGGTTTGAGTCGATGATATCCTTCTTCGACCTCATGTGTGATTTGACCCGACAATGGCATCAGGTTCTGGAACCAGAGCCCTCGGCGTACTTCAAATACTGGTCCTTCCCAGAAAACCGGTCGTAAATCCATGTTTTTAACGTCTACCAGGAATAACTTGTCTTCTAAGACATCGACCGAAAATGGTGTGTTTTCGGTCGTTGAAACGGGGGGTAAGTCACCAGAAGCATCGCCAGACGGCTTTTCCACTATCTGAGGCGGCTTCTGGGCCTTCGGATGGTGCATTTGACTGGCATTCTTGAAGTTTTGGGTGTTTCTGAATGCATGATAAATGTGCTCCAAACGGCCGTTATCGTAGGCCGAAAAAGGCACGAATTTCGTGGCCTTTTTGGTGTTTTCGTACGGGATCCACTCTGGCTTACTGATCGGCACATCTGTGGCGTAGAACCACTTAATTCTTGGCCTTGGGGCTCGTTTAAACATCAATGTGGGTTTAAATTGCGCAACCAAAGTGTTCAAGCGAGCATCACGAGATCGGCGACACGTGCTATCCACGTGAAAATCATCACGTGAAGCCTGGTTCGGGAATGGTGATTTGGTTGTCCCTTACGATGGCTGCGTTAGTATAATCGCTGTAGTGTCCATTGAGAACTCTTCCCAATCGAATGTAGAGCGGAAGGTCCTTTTTTTGCACGGCTTCATAGAGATGTTTATCTTTTAATACCACCTCAGTGAGATTTACTCCACCACCATCGCCGATATATCGTTCCAAATCATTAATCAACACCGAAACCAGGCCATTGGGATCAGTGGTGTTCCACTGGAGATAGCCATCGTGGTACGAAACGAACAGTGGTGGTAAAATGGCACCAGAAGGATCGTCTCTTCTTAACAGCAGATCTGACTCAGCAATTGAAGCAAGCCCCCAGCGTGCTGCACCCAGAAGAAATAACCCCAAGAGAATTCCCTGGAAAGCGACTGCAGTGGAACCCTTGGTGAAGCAACCGGGAATCAAAAGCATCGCAAGAATATAATGATGGATTCTTAATGTTAGGCCAGGAATCTGACTAATGAGCACCAACGACACCACGAAAACCGCATAGAGTTTGATATAGCGGCGAAAACATCCGGCTCTCCACACAGAAATGGCTTGGATTACAGCCCCAATAGCGATGGTGGAAATGATTGATCCAACAGCAATTAACGCTCCTGCTTGGGCCTTGAGGTCCGCTATCGTGAGTCTATCGACAGGAAGCCTATCGAAGGTGATATTGTTGAGCACTCCGAGCCAGAAAGGCGGATAAAAGAGCAAAACACGCTTTAAATGTGCCACTGGAGGAGCGGGGCGGACATCGGGCCCGGAGTCCGCGGACGTGCGCGAACCAATAGCCGCGTAGGCGGGGCCGCTGTCGGGATTTTGAACTGCCTCAGGTTTACTGAAGGTGTGGCGAGCTGAACTCCGCCAAAGCACGTACACAATAAACATGCTCGGAAGAAACCGGGCAAGTCCCAAAGATACTAGGGAGGGGGCGGATTCTGGATCCGTTGGGTCGACCACTAATGGAGGGTCAGTAGCGAAAGTGATTGTCCAGAAGCCCACCACGGCCGCGGCCCAGTATACCGCGGAGCCCGTGCCAAAATATACCACGGGCGCGCCCAATACAATATTCATGAGTAGCACCACGATTCTGGGATCGTTACATCCTACAAGCCGTTCGCCGGCCCGCACGGCCTGCGAAAACACGTACGACACCGGGAAGTACAGGTCGAAGTCAATTGAAGAATCGGTTCCATAAAAACCGGGGGCCAGGTCAAAAGAGTTCTGGCCGTCGCGGTACGAGACGCGGGCGCATCCGCCACGAAATGGCGAGACAATTCCCGCGTGCACCGCGGCGCCGCAGATGAAGGAATCGGCGCGGTAGGCTCGCGTTAAATCGCCCGACTTCTGCGCAGAGCCACCGCCAACACTCCCGCCACCTACCACGAAGGCCTTGTATTTGATATTCTGATTTCCTACCGGGATAAACGAGTACGTCCAGCTCCGGTCACATAGGGCGGGACACCGCACGAGAACATCGCCTGTGGGACGACACTTGTGGCCATCAAGTCCACAAGCACTGTTTTTCCCTTCCCAGAGCTGGTCTGTGCAGCCTATGCTGATGATCGTGGTGGAATCACTGCGCGCCGGTACCGCCAAATAGGGCCAGATGATGCCCATAAATACCGCGAGCCACGCCACGCAATATACCACGAACAACGCTTTTCCCGGGCGGAATTTCTCGGGGAACACATCAATTGAGTGGAGCCAGGACCCGAACGGCGCTGGCGGCTCGTCTCGTGGTACCGAGGGCCCGTTCCAGACGCTTTGAGCCCATGCGACCGGACTCCATCGGGCCCATGTTGCCGGACTCCACCGGGCAGATAGGGGATTCGGATTCGAGACCAGCGGGGTTTCTGACCCCGAAACCGGGTCACGTGGCAGCAGGCTCGACTGAGACAGCAGCACGTCGCCTGTGGGTCCGTCTGGAGGCGTACGGTACGCCCGTAGTGGAATGGAATCGGAGTACATGGAGAAGAAAATCGCGAAATTGGCAGAGTTTAGAGCCGAGTGGTGCAAGAAATACCGCGAGCGCGCGGGCGATTTACCACCACCGTTTTTCGCGAATTACTACAATACATTATCATACATTAACCAGAACACATAGTACAAGACTCTGGATTATTAATAGCACAGGCAATGACCTTGGAGCTGTAAATATCAGCGTCAGCATCAGCATCGGCACCAGCATCGACTGCGGCAGGGCCTGCGTCGGTTTCTGCAGTTTCAGCGGTGTCAACAGTGGTATTAGAAACATCTGATTCTGGAGCTGGAGATTGGCTGGTTTCTTTGATTTTGATGTCGACATCTGAGGCTGGAGTTCCAGCTTGTACCGGAACGGTATCGTTCAAGGTGATGTTTGACATCTGGCTGTCCAATCTGGGTTTATACTTTCTTTGGTTCAACTTTTCTAAGGCTGCTACAGTTTCATGAGCATTTGCTAATGAACCTTTATCGACTGTGAATTGAATTGCAGCAGCAGCAGCTTGGGTTCTTAAATAATACATACCAGTCTTTAAGCCTTTCTTCCAACCATAGAAATGCATTGAGGTCAATTTGCCCATGGTTGGATCTTTGATATGAATATTTAAGGATTGGGATTGATCAATAAATGCGGCTCTATCTGCAGCCATATCGATGATATGTTTTTGACTGATTTCCCAAACTGTTTTATATAATGCTTTGATTTCATCAGGGATATTGCTGAATCCTTGAATGGATCCATTATTGGCAATGATGTTATTTTTCATCAGATCATTCCAAAGACCTAAATCAACCAAATCTTTTAATAAATATGGATTGACAATTTGGAATTCTCCTGATAACACTCTTCTTGAGTACATATTACTGGTGTAGGGTTCGAAACATTCATTGTTTCCCAAGATTTGTGATGTTGAAGCAGTAGGCATTGGGGCCACTAAAAGGGAATTTCTTAATCCATATTTAGCCAAATCTTGTTTTAATGAATCCCAATTCCATAATCCAGTGGGTTTTCTATTCCATAAATCATATTGTAATAATCCTTTAGAAGCAGGAGATCCTTCGTATGATTCATAAGGCCCATCGACTTGAGCCAATTCAATTGACGCTTCAACTGCTCCATGATAAATGGTTTCAAAGATTTGAATATTTAATTCTCTTGCTTCTTGAGAATCAAATGGTAATCTCAAGGCCATGAAAGCATCTGCTAAACCTTGAACTCCTAAAGCAATTGGTCTATTTCTCATATTACTTCTTTTAGCTTCTGGGACTGGATAATAATTTCTATCGATGATTTTATTTAAATTTTTGGTGACAACTTTGGCAATGTCATGTAATTTATCAAAATTATACCAGGTGGAAGTGGAATCTGTTTCAACAAATGATGGTAAAGCGATAGATGCTAAATTACATACAGCAACTTCATTTGGATCAGAATATTCAACAATTTCACAACAAAGATTAGATGATTTAATGACCCCCAAATTCTTTTGATTGGTTTTTTGGTTACAAGCATCTTTGTATAACATGAATGGGGTACCGGTTTCAGTTTGAGCTTCTAAAATTGCGTACCATAATTTTTGGGCTTTAATTGTTTGTCTACCTCTATTTTCAGATTCGTATTTTTCATACAATTGTTTAAATTCATCACCGTAAACATCAGCTAAACCTGGAGCTTCATTGGGGGAAAATAATGTCCATTCACCATTTTTTTCGACTCTTTCCATGAATAAATCGGGAATCCATAATGCTGGGAATAAATCTCTAGCTCTAATTTCTTCTTTACCATGATTTTTTCTAATATCAATGAAATCGAAAATATCAGAGTGCCAAGGTTCCAAATATAAGGCAAAAGCACCGGGTCTTTTATTCCCACCTTGATCAACATATCTAGCAGTACTATTGAAGACTCTAACCATAGGAATAATTCCATTGGATGTCCCGTTGGTTCCAGCAATATATGCACCGGTTCCTCTAATATTATGCATATGTAAACCGATTCCCCCAGCACTTTTGGAAATCAAAGCGCACGTTTTCAAAGTATCATAAATCCCATCGATAGAATCATCTTTCATAGCCACCAAGAAACACGACGACATTTGGGGATTAGGGGTCCCAGCATTGAACAACGTGGGACTTCCATGTGTGAAGTATCTGGAAGACATATAGTTATAAGATTCAATAACTTTTTCAATATCGTCTCCATGGATACCAACCGCGACTCTCATAATTAAATGTTGAGGTCTTTCAGCAACTTTGCCATCGATTCTCAACAAATAAGACCGTTCCAATGTCTTGAACCCAAAGTAGTTGTAGCTGAAATCCCGGTCGTAAACGATGGCCGAGTTAAGTTCATCGGAATGTTTCATAATCACGTCATATGTTTCTTTGGAAATCATGGGCGAGTGTTTATCAGTTTTGGGATTGATGTATTCGTATAATTGGGTGGCCACTGCCGAAAACTGTTTAGTGGTCTGTTTGTGGAGGTTGGACACGGCGATTCTGGCCGCCAAGATCGCGTAGTCGGGGTGGATGGTGGTCATATAAGCGGCAGTTTCAGCGGCCAAATTGTCTAATTCAATTGTCGTGACCCCTTGATAAACCCCCGAAATCACTCTCTGAGTGATAGCAACTGCGTCCACGTGATTGGTGTCTAAACCATAGCATAATCGCTGGACTCTAGCGGTGATCTTATCGAACCGAACAGGCTCTTTATGACCTCCTCTCTTATAAACGTACATTATGTATTGGAAGAAAAAACTTTTCTGTGGCGAAGGGCGCGATTTAAATACGACTGGGACGCGGTCGCGTTTGTTTATATTTTAATTTGTTTACAGACGCGATTTAATTACTAATCATTTGGTAATGTCACTAGATGTTAGTAAGCTGGGGATTGCTGAATGGGTTGGAAGGATATGGCGGTTGGCGGTTGATGAAACAGACAAGACGCGTATGCAAGGCCGACGGTTCGTGTGAGGGGAAAACGATCCAACGCGTTACGGTAGACGTGGCTTGAGGGATCTATCCATTCATAACACGTCCCGATTCGGAATTGTAATACACGTCTTGGGCCGGACGCGGACGCGGACGCGGACGCCGATATCGATACTGAATGGGCACATGCACGTGCGCGGCGGCACGTGAGCATATGTTCCACCAAGGTCACCAATGAAGGTCGAGGGTTGAAAGAACGTACCTGATCAATTTCTCCAAATCAAAGTCGTCCTCGACTTCAACTTTTGCGGGAGCTGGAGTTGGAGGTTTTGGAGCTGGAGTTCTGGGGTAGGCAACGACTCCTACGACTGAACCGAGGGTCAAAAGTGCAAGCTGGGCGTTAGTAAGTGGTGGGTCACGTGGAATACTGGCCATTGACACATACAATATGAGAAGGAACTTGCTTTCCAAAGATAGTATAACTAGCAGCCATGATCTATAATAGTTGAAAAATGAGTGAGCAACCACTGAAAAAAAGTGCGAAAAGCCCGTGTGAGCTGGCCAATCAGAGGCTGTCATTCGTTGATCTCCAGTAATTCGCAAGACCGAACCGATTGATGGCTCTATCCACGTCGTTTTTTATCACAGACCACTTTTTGAACTGCGGCACGACCGGCCCGGACCAAACCTTTGTGATTTGCCATTGGATCCTTGAAATCATTAGTCGATCGTATTTATTGATGGCCTTTTGGCCTCCTTCCACGACAATCATGCACCGATCATCGGTCACGAGACACACCCCGTATAGTTCAAGCTGCTGGGCCGTTTTATCGACCTTAAAAAACTGTTTCAGCTCGATTTTCGGCACACAATAAACCGCTCGTATTACTGCTGAATCTCGATCTTTTAATCGCTGAACATGGGCCTTTTGATGTTTCTGTTCGGCCGTGAGCTTTCGGGCGTTATTGTCGGCAATATGGCGATCATACCGGCTTTGGACCTCTTGCTTGACCCGTTTTTCAACTGAGGTGGGATCTTTGATGGCCTCATTGGTTAGGACACTCATGAGGTTCGATAACTTGACTTTGGGAGGAGGGGGAGGCTCGAGCCCCTTGCGAATGCGGTCCTGCTGCACCCGGAGCCGTTCTTGTCTCTCATTCTTCCGTTTCCGCTTGAGTTCTTTCTTGGTTAAATAGATTTTGGGGGCCTGATCTGGGTTGAATTCCATGACGGGGTGTTGCACGTATAAAGTCACGGGATTCCGGTCATTTTCCCAGCTAATCTCTCCGTTCAACACGTAGTCGGCGTCCCACCATTCAAGCCCTTCGGACGGAGGGTCCATGGCGTACGCTTGCTCTCCCAATTCAGATTTAGGTAACAATCCTTGCTTTGCGAGTTGAGAATCTCTGTCAAGAAGATGGTTTTTTTGGGCGGTCTGGCGGCGTTTTCGCTCCGCAATTTCGACGTACTTGCCCGGGGCATTGAACACGAGCGCCCGGCGCTTACGGCCGCCGCCAGGCTCGTACGGATTGTTCTGAAGTAACGGGTGTGTGGGCGTATTTAAGCCACTCATCAGTCAATAAAATTCGCGAAAAGTGCGAAAATGTCATTTTGAGAAAAAAGAGCAAAACATTTTGAAATAACCATAATGATAATTACCAATCGGAACACCGAGTTGGCCGCAAGCTTACGGGAGCAGATTGAGACGCTCTCGGGGTGCAGCGAGGCGCAGATGGTCGACCGGCTTGGCCAGATGATGGTCTGGGAGAAACCCCGGGGCGATTTGACCCATTGGATCCCGATTTTGAACCGGTTCGATGACATTTTGGCTCGTCTTATTACGAAATATTCCTTGGACAAGAGCCTGTTGGCGGTGATGTCCAGGACGGACGAGGCCACGTGTGTCTGCTGCTTGAAGTTTCTGGCTCTTTTGCTTAATCATTGCTCAAATGGAGCCATTTATAATAGTAAAGAACGGCTTTTCAGTCTTTTGAACAGCCCCAGTGTTGACATCTGGTTGGCCACCTTGAGGGTGGCAGTAGCGGTGGCGGAGAGTCAGAAAATCTCCCTTTCAAAAGACGTCAAACACATTTTTTTGACCTTTTCCCGGTCATTTCCTCCAGTTGTACCTGAGAACTTTGCTAGTTCGAACGTTATAGGGGACCATTGCTCATATTTGCATGTGTTGAGTGCTGGCCGAGATGTGCCCGAGCAGTGGGGCCAGTTGGACTTCAAATACTACAATAAAGGCCTTGCAACGTTGCATATGTCTCGAGAAACCATCCGAAAACTCTCGATTGACCAGATTCTCGATAAAGCCACCGGCATCCCCGAAGCGTATTGGCACGAGGCCGCGGTGCAGGCGTACGTGGCGAAATCGTTCAACTCGCAGGCCCATGAATCCATTGATTTACGGAGCTCGTTGCTTGAAATCAAATTATACGCCTTGAGTTTCCTCATCAAATGCACATCCGAGGAGTACGTTTCGGCCAAGGTGTTGGAAGCAGAGCCTTACACGTTCAATTTCCTTCTGGAAATCGTGCTGCCGGTGGGAATGAGCGAGGTTCTGAGCGAAGTTTTCACATCGGTCGTGAAAACTTTGGGCATTATATCGACCAAACTGTCGTGGTGTGGTGAGGTGGCGCGGTGTTTGGGGCTCAACGTCAGCAACGGAACCATCTACCAGACTTTGCGGGCCATTCACGTGCAAATAAGCCAAGATGGTGCTAATAATGGTGCTTTGGCATCGACGATCGGAGTGTTTGATTTGATTGGGTTTTTGATCCAGTCGCCGAGCTTGGCCACGCGTGCCGAGTCGGGAGGCCTTCTCGCCGAGCTCATGCGCTTTTTGCATGCCCCAGAGCGTCATTGGTGGCATTCTGCGGCCGCATGTCATTTATTGACCACATTTCTTCGACAAGCTTCGACGGCCATAGACGAGTTCATTGCATCCAACGGGTTTGGGCTCCTCATCGACGTGTTGCAGCACGAGGTTTCCACCGCGTTGCACTCGCCAGACCCTCCGCCAGACTCGATTGTTTATTATAATATCAATTTCCGTCAAGCCAAATTCATATGGAATTTTTTGAAGCTAATTTCAATGCTCTTCCAGCAGGACATCGGCGACCGGCTCCGCAACTTGTTTGACTCGAAGATCCTCCAGTCGTTCAACACAATTCTCGAAAATCCCCACGTTTTTGGTGCGCTGGTTTTGGCCGAAACCCTCATCAGTGTTTTCTACATTATTCACAACGAGCCCACGGCATTTGCGATCCTCAACGAGGCCGGAGTCGTGGACTGTGTGCTCAGCAACTACGGGCGGTTTTTGTTGCCTGATTTCCAGCTTCTTCATGCGTTGCCGGAGATTTTGGGGGCCATTTCCTTGAATAAAGAAGGCCTTACCAAGGTGCTACAGCACCACTGTGTCGAGACGTTCTTCACGATGTTCAGGGACCCCAAACTCTGCTTGAAACTCCAGAGAGACTGTACGGATTTGGCGATTTCGTTCGACGAGTTGGGCAGACATTACCACGAATATAAGCCCGTGATCGTGGCCGAGATCCAGAAACTCTTGCAGGAAGTGCCGGGACTCGTCAACTCACACGTTGATGGGGTCAAATACTTTGAAGACGACGGTGATTTGGTTCGATGGGCCGACACCGATTACGGCTCGTTATACGAGTGTACGCTTGAATTTGTGTACCGAATGGTGACGGAAATCAGCTGGAGTGACGACGTCATCAAGCTGGCCACGCCCAGCGCCATGTTGGGGCTCTTGGACATTCCCAACGCGCCGTATGACGTTGTTGTTGACAATTTCACCATCAGCAACCTCTTTTCTCACGTGAACCAGGAGCTAGACGACGGGCATTTCGTGGAGTTCTGTGAGTTCTTGCGGCAGAAGATCGCCAACGCTCTGTTTGAGCAGTTTTTCTCATACGACGGGCCCAGCTACGTGGAATATTTGTCGTCGAATGTCGGGGCCGAAGCTTGTTCGGCATTTTTGCGCCAATTAAGCTCCATCAACATGATCATGGTGGCCCTCTGTGCGGGCTCGTTTGGTTGGAACTTCTTGAGCCACGAGAGGTTCAAGAAACTCGCGTCGATCTTTGGTTCTGATGATGGTTTGCAATTTATTCGCAATTTGGGATTTTTACTTAAACGAGTTATTTTGGAGGAAACCCATGCCCGTGCAACGCTCCCCACGGAGATCCTCACGGCTACGACCCCTAGAGCCGACGTGCTTGTGGAAAACCCGAAGATCCGGGTGTTTATGACCGAAAAAGACGAGGAGTTCAAAAGTCCCTCAGTTCAGTCGGCCATGTACAAAAATGCTCTCCAGCTCCGATATTTGTGCTTCCAGCTCACCCATTCGGTGTCAGACACCTTTGCGTACCTCGGAAAGATGGGCATGCACCGTCGACAGGACTATAAAGACGTGGAAATCCGGCGAAACGCCGCCCGGATCACCATCCAATTGGGCGAAACCATCTCGTCGATTCTCGAGCCCTCCAACCCCAGCTTCATGTTCGTGATGGTGCGGATCATCAAGTACATGATCCACCAGAAAGCGGACCGGAAAGCCGATATCCAGACGTTGTTGGTGATTGCATTGTTACAGGCCGGAGTGTTTGAAAAACTCGAAAATACTGCCGAAACCGCCATGGCAGCGCCCCAGCCGGTCCAGGCCCCCGGCGAAATCGTGCTCAACGATGCCCAGAGCATCCGGTCGCACATTCTTAGCGACATTTTCACGGTTTTTGAAGCCATCACCAATGCTCAAAAATGTTCGAGTCTTCCCAACACGTTTTTCTTCCACAACCACTACGAGGGCTTTGACCCCGTGGCGGCCGCGGTGTCGTACGCGGGCCAGGCCGGCAACCGGCTTGTCAACAATTGTCTTTTGAAGCCGTTTGCCAATGGAACCAGGCTTCCGTCCAGAATGGTGGGACAATTGGCAGGCGTGGCCACGAATCTTCCGTCCGTACAGCAGCCGTTTTTGCCGTTGCGGTACGAGAACATCTCGCCGCCGTACCACCAGGCCCGTTACTTGCAGTCTCTCGGCCTTAGCGAGGCCAATACAACCGAGTTTTTTGCCAATCATACCGACCTAAATACCTTGGTTGACGGCACGTGGACCCCTCTGGACATGCGGGATGATCAAATCGCCCACGTCCGCCAGAGCATTGTCGAAGACGGGGTGGATTTCAACGCAAAATCGGTGGATTGCTCCTTCGAAATCGATTCGGATGTGGCTTTATGGCTTGGAATCATCGATGCTTACCCTGAGATCGCTGCGAGCGTCGCCAAGTTCCTTCCCGAGAAGGAGGCCATCCAGTACGCCGAGCACGTGTTGCTGATGGACCCGCCCAGCCATGTTGTTGCCAGTATGGTGCTTCTTAAGCAATTCAAAAAGAATCTGCAAATTGCCATTGACGTGGTTTCTCGGGAGTTGCACCGCGATCCTGCGGCCATTGACACCGACGCCATGGCGTGCGGGCTCGAGACGGTGGCCCAGATTGTTGCTGGCCAAGATGTCGTTGTTCCTGAGCAATGCGTGCATGAGAATGTCAATAAAATCGTGAATTTGGAGCTCAAACCTGCGGATTTCGATGTTTCGGGCGTGGTGGCGCTGTTGGTTGGGGTCAAGCACGTGCTGAATGCCCGGGCGGCGGCGGCTGCCACCAAAATCATGTTGGTGTTGAGTAAGAACGAGGCGGAGCGGGTGGTTTTGGCCGAAAGTCCGCTCATGGCCGCGCTCTTTTCCCAAATTTCCGCCACCGATTCGGGTGCGGCTACCGCGACGCCGGCCAATTCCCCGGCCGAAAAGCACCAGGTGGAGAGTCGCCAGCGCGACTTGGCAGTACTCGCGCGGCGCGTTTATGAGAATTCCGCCGTGGTGCGCAGTAATATGGCGGTGGAGCTCGCACGAATCTTGCACCATCTGCGCCGGCCTCAGCTTGCGTCTTTACTCCGTGAATGCTCAACGTTAGTGCTCCGTGATCACGAGACTTTCATTGACTTGATCAGCCAGCGCGTCCGTCTCTTGCACTACGACGGAACTTCTGTGTCTCCCACCGAAATGTTGGTGGCAATCGAGCCCGAACCCACTCCGCTGTCCGCGCCCGCCGCCGCCTCACAATCGATCGCCACCAATGACGATTCGGCGCCTCCAGTTTCGGCTCCCGCCGGGCCTGCCACCGAACAAGACGCCAAAGTGGCCCCCAAGGGCGTGGTACACGCAATCATCACCCGGCTCATGGCAGTGACAAAGAAGGATTACGTTTCAAGCCCAGAAACTTCAAAAGCAAAGGATAAGTTGGGCAAAATGTTTGAAAACACAAACTTTGCACACATTTGCTTCTTGCTCCAGGTGCTTATAGAACTCATTGGGTCATACATGCAGTGTAAGCTTGAGTTTATCACGTTTTCGAAGAAGGGAACCGATACTAAGCCTCGATCCACCGCATTGAATGTTTTGATCCATCAGCTCATTCCCACGTATCTGATGACTAGTAGTGGTGGAATTGAGTCTGACCGGCGGTCGTCTGTGTCGCTGTTGGCGAAGTTGGCGATTTTGGCGTTGATTTCGACGCCAGTCATGGATAAAACCCCCGATATGGCAGTGATTCGGAAATTTTGTACGGAATTGATCATCAAGGCCATGAAGGAGACTGTGGGCAGTGCGAGCGAACGGTGCAACAAGTTGGTGGACATTTTCGACCTTCAGGGCTCGTTGCTTTCGAGTAAATTCCGTCAAGTCACCGGTCCTTTGTTGAACAAAAACACCACCAAAAATGATCCATTTTTGATTGTCAAAAGCTTTATTGATCACCAAATGCCAGCACACATCACCACCACGCTCAGTAGCTTGGATTTGAACGTGCCGGATGTCGGAAAAGCCGTCAAGGCCGCTATTTATCCGTTGAATTTGATTGGAAAATTGAAAGCCGAGTACCAGGAACAACTAGAAGGAACTCACGACGCCGAAGAAGAGTTGCCAGAGATGGAGGACGCAGAAGAGCCCGATTTCCGCAACCTGACGCTCGGAATGTACGATATTGAAGAGACTGATGAAAGTGATATGGAATTGGATGAATTGGACGAACTCGACGAACTCGACGAACTCGAAGAACTCGAGGCTCTGGAGCTGCTGGAAGACGTGCTGGATCTGGGCGAAAGCCAGTTTGATGACGCTGAAGGTGGCATGGAGGTGGATCTCGAAATCGTTCCAAGTTCGTACGAGGATTCGTACGAAAGCTCGTACGAGAGCACCTATGACTCCTACGACGACGGGGCCAGCGGCGCAGACGATCCAGACAGCTTGCACGACAGTTTGGACGATAGCCAGTACGAAAGTCTGTACGATGAAGCTGAATTGGACGGATGGATCGAAGAATTCACCAGCGATAACGAAGCAAATGGCGATGAGCATCATGCCACCGATGAGCAGCACGATGTGGAAGACTCTGGGTTTGACGAGGACCCCGGTCCGGACGATCTCGACCGAGAATTCATGGAGGTTTTACGGCCGGTTGAGGCCGAGTTCGAAGATCTTTATCTCCGAGCCATGCGTCAAGACGGAGTGAACGGGCTCGTGCAGTTCCTCACGGTCCAGCCCAGCAACAGGGCCATCAATCCATTGATCCACATTGAAACGCAGTCCGATCCACTCAGTAATCTTTACATCAAGTCGACCATTGAACGGTGGAAAGACGGCGAAACCGAGTTCCAAGCCACCCACATGCACAGCATTCTTCAGAACGTGGTTCCAGCCATCATAAACCGCGTCAGAGACAGCAGTATTGAGTTCAATGAGGCCCGGAAGGCCAAATTTGTGCAAAATTTGAAGGAAAAAGAGGAAAAGAAGCGCAAGCGAGAAGAAGAACGAAAGGCCCGTGAAACAGAGCGCGAGGCCGAGCGCGAGCGTGGCGGTGGCGAGCAGTTGGAACCGGTAATGGTCCGAATCGGAGACCGAGAAGTGGATATTTCCGGAACGGACATTGATCCCGAGTTTTTCGAGGCTTTGCCGGACGATATGCGAGAAGAAGTGTTTACGCAGCATGTGCGGGAACGTCGTGCTGGAGGATCGAGCGGCGAAACTCGTGAAATCGACCCGGATTTCCTCGATGCTCTACCCGAACAAATCCGGGAAGAAATCCTTCAGCAGGAGCAAATGTGGGACGAGGACGCGGACGAAGCCGTGCTGGATAGCGATGCCGACAGTGCCGGTGAGGGAGCCGCCCTGGAAGTTGATGTTGAAGGACCAATTGGCGGTTTGACTCGGGCGGGCGATGCGGCGGCGCGGGCGGGCGCAGGCGCGGAGGCGGGCAACAATGCGGAGGCGGACACCACCGCCAAAACTCGGCCAGCAGCATTTTTCACACCGTTGGTCGACAAAGCCGGGGCCAATGCGCTCCTTCGCCTTCTCTTCCTCCCGCAGACTCTCGCCCGTCGAGACACGCTCCACCAGGCGTTCAAATACGTGTGTTACAACCGACAATCACGTGCAGATGTGGTGAATGCGCTCGTATGGATCTTACATGAGATGGTGATCTTGAAACGACCAGTGGAAAAGGTGTACCATCGCCTTGGCAAAGGCCGTGCGCCCGCCGGAGCCACTGCGGTGATTGTGGCGGACCAAACCATCGATGTTCTCCTTTTTTTGCTCGAAAATAACAACCATTTGAGATATTACTTTGTTACCGATCACGAAAACCCCATGATCAAGCGCAAGTCGTTGAGTCGAAGCGACAAGTTCCAACTCAACATCTTGTTACGCTTGTTGGACAATCCATTACGAGAAGATCATCAATTCACCGATCTCTTATCACGGGTTCTTCAGCTTGCTACCAAGCCCTTGAAGTTGTTCCGAACGGCCCAAAAGATCCCGTTTCTGCCGCCCGTGGTTCCAGACCACTTGCTTCGGCAGATGGTGAAGTTTTTGACTGCCAATGAGTGTCCAACAACCACGTTCACCCGAGCAATTGGGGCCATGCAAAACATGACTTGCTTAAGCAATGCGGCGGTGTTTCTGGCGGAGCTTAGTGACCAGGCCGGCCGGCTTGGACGGGAGATTATCGGTGATTTGCACGAGTTGACGGTGCTGGTGAGTGAGGGAGTTGGTGCGACGGGGGATACCGCGAGCGCTCGCACGACGCGCGGTAATTCTGGCGCGCCAGTTACCACCAGTTCGAGTAGTGGTGACTCTGGTGCGAGTCGCGGTAGCTCTGGTGCCAGTCGCGGTAACTCTGGCGCGACAGCTACCACGAGCCAAATCACCACCTCCAACACCGCCACCAGCACGCAGTCCAAGCTCCTTCGTGTGCTCACGGCTTTGGACTACATGCACAAACCTCAAAGCGACGTGCTTGACACAATCACGGCCCTTTACAAGAACTTGTCGTTGGGCAGTGTTTGGGACGCGTTGAGTGAATGTTTAACGGCCGTAGAACAGCACGACGTGCCGCACGTGGCCACAGGACTCCTTCCATTGATCGAGGCGTTGATGGTGGTGTGCAAGCACAGCAAAGTGCCGGAAGCCAGCGCCGTCAAGTACGAAAATCGCCGGACAGACTTTCTGAAAGAACCCATTGAGCGATTGTTCTTTTCGTTCACGGACCAGCACAAGAAGCTTCTCAACCAGATGGTGCGGGCCAATGCAAATCTCATGAGCGGGCCGTTTGGCATGTTGGTGAAAAATCCCCGGGTTTTGGAGTTTGATAACAAAAAACACTATTTTGACGGGAAACTTCACGAAAACGACACTTCGGCCGCCACATTAACGATCAACGTTCGCCGAGACCAGGTGTTCTTGGACAGCTACCGGGCGTTGTTCTTCAAGAGCAAAGAGGAGTTCAAAACCAGCAAATTGGACGTGAGTTTCAAAGGAGAAAGTGGAGTCGATGCCGGAGGAGTGACGAGAGAATGGTACCAGGTGTTGAGTCGGCAGATGTTCAACGCGGACTACGCGTTGTTTACGCCGGTGCTGGCCAACACGTACCACCCCAATCGCACGTCGTATATAAATCCCGAACACCTTCTGTTTTTCAAGTTCATTGGCAAAGTGATTGGCAAAGCCATCTACGACAACAGCTACCTCGACTGCCACTTCACGCGGGCGGTGTACAAGAAGCTCTTGGGCCGCAGCGTGTCGTTGAAGGACATGGAGACGTTGGATGTGGAGTATTTCAAGCTGTTGATGTGGATGATGGAAAACGACATCACCGACGTGATCACCGAGGATTTCTCGGTGGAAATCGACGACTACGGCGAGAAAAACATCGTGGACTTGGTCCCCAACGGCAGAAACATCCCCGTGACCGAAGAAAACAAACTGGAGTACGTTCGACTCGTGGTGGAATATCGGCTTTTGACGTCCGTCAGCGACCAAATGGACCTGTTCCTCGAGGGATTCCACGAGATTATCCCCCGGGACTTGGTGAGTATCTTTGACGAGCAAGAACTCGAGCTTTTGATCAGTGGATTGCCGGATATCGATGTGAACGATTGGCAATTCAACACGGTGTACCACAATTATTCGGCGTCGTCGGTGCAAATCCAATGGTTCTGGCGGGCCGTGCGGTCGTTTGACCACGAGGAACGCGCCAAGCTCCTCCAGTTTGCCACGGGAACAAGCAAAGTTCCGTTGAATGGATTCAAAGAATTACGGGGAGCAAATGGCACCAGCAAGTTCAGTATTCATCGGGACTACGGGGCCACGGACCGATTACCGTCGTCTCACACGTGCTTCAATCAGATCGATCTTCCGGTGTACGAGAGCTACGAGACGTTGAGGGGCAGTTTGTTGATGGCTGTACGAGAGGGCCATGAAGGGTTTGGGCTCGCGTAGGGCGAGAGCGCGCGAGAAATAGCGAGAGCCCGCGGTAGAATAGCGAGAGATTAACAGAATGGCACCATCGCGGTAGAAGTGAGAGTGCGAGAAATAGCGAGAGCCCGCGGTAGAATGGCACCATCGAATAGCGAGAGCCCGCGGTAGCACCATCGAATAGCGAGAGATGAGACAAGTAAATAGCAATGAATATTAAGTAATACCAAGTCGTACCAGTAGGCGAAGAAACGAACAATCGAAAGGAACAGAGAGATGAATCAAAGGGTTGAAAGCAAGAGGAGACGTTTCCTTGAGCACGTGTGTAACGAGAACGTAACGAGTGAAGAGCTGTAATGAGTGAAAAGCTGTAACGAAAGTGAGGAGTGCTGAGAAAAACTCTATGATCACATGTTCAGTTCTGCAGTTCAATAGCCAGCCTGGATCATGAGACGTAAACAGAGACTAAGACCAAGAACCCCATCGCTATGCAGAAATAGAGTGAGTAGGAGCATTTCATTGGCTGTGAAAACGTCTGTGAAAATGTATGTGAAAACGTCTGTGAAAACGTCTGTGAGAAAAAGACGAGGAAGACCGTAAAGATCGTAAACAGAGCCGTAAACGAAGATTGATCGTAAACGAAGGTTGATCGTAAGGAAGGTTGATCGTAACGAAGATCGTAACGAAGATCGTAAACGTCCGTAAATGGCATTAGGGCAGCGCGGTAAACGACGTAGAAGCACGAGCGTAGAACGGCGCCGAACGAGCGTAGAACGACGCGGGAAGCGTGGTAAAACGCAGAACGCGTGGTAAAACCAGCGTGGTAAAACGCAGAACGCGTGGTAAAACGCAGAACGAACGGTAAACTGTCGCCCGAGCGCTCGCCATTACGAAATACGAAACCTAAATCCCTAACTGTATTACGTCATGAAAGCCGTCATCAACTACGCCGTCACTGAAACTGCCCGCCCCGCCATCACCCCCGACCAAATCCTCGTGCAAACCGTGGCCTTGGCCGCCAATCCCACCGACTGGAAACACGTCCGGCTCATGGGCGCCCAAGGAATCATGGGCTCCGATGCGTCCGGAATCGTTGTTGAAGTGGGCGCCAACGTGTCGTCTGTCAAGGTCGGAGACTACGTGGCCAGCTGGGACCATGGCAATGTGGATTCCCGGGGGAAATTCGCTGATTTCCACACCGCTCATCCCGACGCTGTGCTCAAGATCGACGTCAAAGATTCGGCCCCTTTGAGCCCAGGGTCTCACCCATTTGGGCCCATCACCACCTTCGAGGCGGCTGCGTCCGTTCCGTTGGGCTTGGCCACTGTGGGGGTTCTGTTCAGCCATAATCTTGCCATCAAGCCCAGCTCCAAGCCGCAAACGATTCTCATTTGGGGGGGCGCTAGTGCCACGGGAATCTTGGCCATTCAAGTGGCCAAGCTCGTTTACGGGCTCCGCGTGCTCACCACGTGCTCGGCCCGCAACTTCGACCTCGTCAAGTCTCTTGGGGCCGATTTGGTGTTTGATTATCACAACCCCATCGCCATCGATGAGGAAATCACCTACGCTTTCGACACCATTTCCAGCCCCGAAACCGTCCAGCAGGCGTACGATTTGTGCGACGACCGCACCGTGGCCATCGACACGCTTCTTCCAGTGGCAGCAAAGGGGTCCAAGAACATCAAACAAACCGCCACCCTCGTTTACAATGCCTTGGGCGAGCTGGTGGACCTTTTGGGCGCCACCTACACCGCCACGCCCGAGTTGGTGGCCGATTACCGCGATTTCTGGTTCCACAAGCTCCCTCCCGTGATGTCGGAAATCCGTACGGCCAATCTCCGTGTTTTGGCTCCGGGTTTAGCCAGTGCTAAGGACGCGTTGGATTTGCTCGAAAACGATCAAGTTAGCGGCGAGAAAGTGGTTTTCCGCCTGGCCTAGGCCTGCGTCGGCCTGCCTAGACCTGTGTCGACCTGTGTCGACGTCTAGCACGGCGCTTCGTGTGCCTAATACGGCCCCGGTATATATGTGTGTAAAGCCCGGACAATAGATAAGCGCACTTTGAAAGTACACGAACTCATTGACACATTTAATCTTCGGGATCCACGTCCGTTTGAACTTAGCAAGCGATTCCACGACTCACACCCCGGTTTGTTGATATTCCTTGCGACCAGTAGCTGTAGAACCTAAGTGGACGTACCGTGCAAGCACCCGTACCACCAAAAAAACACTGTCCAGAAAGTGCTGGAAAATGAGTCACAAGAGTTCGTTGAGCACGCTTCATTCCATCCACAGCGACGAGAGCGGCGAGGATGCCGGCGGCATGTACGGCGAGGTGTACGGCGAGGTGCCGGTGGACCTTCGGTCGGTGACGGCGGCGGCGGTGAGTCGGCAAATGTCACGAATCTCCCGGAGCGACAGCACGGCGGGCGTGCGAGCGGACATCGAGCGGACATCCACCGTCGATAGCACCGCCAACGCCAAATACACCCGATTCTCCAACAACACCAAAATCGTGTGCCTCATATGCTCGGCCATGTCCGGGTTCCTCTCGCCGCTCCTGTCGTTGACGATTCTCCCGGCCATTCCCGAAATCGCCTCCCAATTCAATACCTCGGTGGAAATCATCAATGTTTCCAATGCCATTTACTGTATTTTCATGTCGCTATCGCCGTGTCTTTTTTCGCCTTGCAGCGACATTTACGGCCGCCGGCCCATGTTCTTGGCCTGTAGCGTGATGTTCTGTGTGTCGTCGGCGTTGGTGGCCGTGTCGCAAAACTTGACGATGTTTTTCATCTTTCGATGCTTGACGGCGCTTTTTGGCACCTCCTTTTTCAGTATTGGCGGCCACATCGTGGGCGATATCTACCACCCCAACAATCGGGGCCGGGCCATGGCATTTTTGGTGGCAGGCGCCCAGATTGGAACCGGATTCGGCCCGTTTCTTGGAGGGGTGATTGTTAATTTTACGTCATGGCGAGTGATTCTTTGGGTCATGATGGCCATTGGCGGTGTGGTTTTGGCAGTGGCGGTGTTTTTTCTTCCCGAAACAGCGGTCCAGACCCAGCATGCCTTGCTTCTTCAAGAAGCCCGCAAGGAAACCCCCACAAAACGGTTCATTTTCGTGCCGTTTAATCCTTTCAAAATCATGACGGCTCTCAAGTACCCCAATCTTTTCATCGATGGGTTTATTGCCATTGCTACCATCTACACGATGTTTCTGCTCCAAACCCCCATTCGAGAAGTGCTTGAACCTCGCTTCAACCTTGATTCTCCGTTGTATAGTGGGCTTTTTTATTTGGCTCCTGGATGTGGATATTTGGTGGGGAGTTTCATTGGAGGTCCCTGGGCCGACTGGACCGTCAAGAAATACACCGCCAAAAAGGGCCGCCGCGTGCCCGAAGACCGCCTCCGCACCGTGCTTGTGCCGTTGGGGATCATGTACCCCATTAGCACTTTGATTTATGGATGGTGTGTTGAATACGAAAAAGGAGGATTGCCGGTGCCCATAATCTTTTTGTTCATAGGAGGGGTGGCGCAAACGTGCATTTTCCCAGCGTCCAATGCCTATTGTGTTGATAGTATGCCCGAATTGGGTGGTGATGGGATTGGAAGTAGTTATTTTAGTCGGTATATTGCTGCAGCTATAGCTTCTGCCACGTGTTTGAGAAGCATTCACAGCATAGGGCTTGGCTGGACGTGTACGATCACGGCGGTGGTGCTCTGGATAGCCTTTGGCGGGGCGGCTGTGTTGATTCTTTGGGGGGAAGATATGAGAATCAAGGCCTTGATTCGGTATGGCTTGCGGGCGGCACCGCCTGCCTGATTGGGTAATGCCACCTACCACCAACAGTACCATCAAAGGCGCGCGGCTACGCTTGCCCCATTGGGCAACACCCCTTATCAATCGCTATTTAAAAAACTCTGCGTATAGTTTTTTTCAAATTCCAATATGAAAAGCTCTTACGACAAATATGAAATCAATTGCGACATGGGCGAAGGGTATGGGCAATGGACTATGGGGCCCGACGAAGACATTATGCCCTACATCGATGTGGCCAATGTGGCGTGTGGATTCCATGCGGGAGATCCAGACACCATGATGAAAACCATCAAATTATGTAAGAAGCATCATGTTCGGATCGCTGCACACCCAGGAACCCCCGACAAGCAGTTTTTCGGGCGTCGGTTCATCGACATGAAGCCCGACGAGGTGTACAACATGATCATTTATCAAGTGGGGGCATTGAAACAAATGTGTGCGATTGAAGGAATGGAAATCGAATCCTTAGGTCCTCATGGTGTGCTTTATTACATGGCACGTAGTAATGACGAGATCTTGGACGCCGTATGCAAAGCGGCGCGGGACCTCGGGCTCCCAATCACTGGCACAAGGTCCGAGTTCTGGAAACAGAAATACGCCGATCGAGGGGTCATCTTGTTGGAGAAATTCTTTGCTGATATTGATTGGGACTCTGAAACCGGCAACTTGGCCCATTTTTCCAAGTGGTCTACCAAAACACCCGAGCAAGTGGCTGATCGATTCACCATGGCCGTTGAACAAGATCAGGTGGAATGTTATGACGGCAAAATGCACGTGTTGGACTTCAAGGGCCGGCCCTTTTCATTGGGGATTCATTCGGATCTTCCCAACGCGCTTGCAAGTATCAAAGCGGCTCGGAAAGCTGTTGATAAGATGAATGATAAGTATGGTTTTTAAATGATAAGTCCTTTTTGTCCCAAACCGGAAATCGTAGCCGCGCGCGCGTCAACCCTTTGATTCAGGAAACCGTGTGTTCCTTCTTTAAATACCCAAACCCTTTCCCACAATCCTCATCAATGACGATTGAGTTTGAGCGGCTTCACACGGTTCTCATAGCCAACCGTGGCGAAATAGCGTGCCGAGTGGTGCGTGCATGCCGCGAAAATGGGCTCAAATCGGTGGCTATTTTCACCGATGATGATTGCAAAGCAGCGCACGTTCGGCAGGCCGATGAAGCGTATTTGCTTCCTGGAAGCGGGATCTCGGGGTACACCGACGTGGATGCGATAGTTTCGATAGCCCGGAAGGCCTCGGTCGATGCGGTGATGCCAGGGTACGGGTTCTTGAGTGAGAATCTGCTGTTTGCCCGGACATTGACGGAACACGGCGTGTTGTTTATAGGGCCAAGTCCCGAGACAATCGACAATTTCGGCTTGAAGCACGTGGCCCGCCAGCTTGCCGCCGCGGCAGGGGTGCCGGTGGTGCCAGGGCTGGGGCTTTTAGGGCTGGAATCGGATGCAATACTTGCAGCTGAATCAATCGGATATCCGGTTTTATTAAAGGCCTCTGCAGGTGGGGGTGGGGTGGGGATGCAGGTCTGTCTTAATAGGAAAGAGCTCATCTCCAATTTCAACCACCAACAACAACGGGCAGCCACTCTATTTGGAGACGGCCGCATGTTTGTCGAGAAGTACGTCGACTCAGGGCGGCATATCGAGGTGCAAATCTTTGGAAACGGTCGTGGTGACGTGGCGGTGTACGGGGAACGAGAATGTTCGCTCCAACGCCGACACCAAAAGGTGATTGAAGAGGCGCCCTCGCCGTTCGTGGGCTCGCCAGGCACAAAGCACCATGATCTACGTCGCCAGTTGGGAAATTGTGCTCGGAATTTGGCCAAAAGTGTCAATTATAAGTCGGCTGGTACAGTTGAGTTTTTGGTCGATGATACCACTGGAGCGTACTATTTTTTGGAGGTCAACACTCGGCTTCAGGTCGAGCATGGAATCACCGAATTGGTGTATGGCGTAGACTTAGTGACGATGATGTTGGCCCAATGTGAATCTGAAATGCGCACCCAGGCCTACCGCGAGCCCGCAGTAGCTACCACCACAAGTCCCGCGAAAGCTACCACCACAAGTCCCGCGAAAGCTACCACCACAAATCCCGCGACAGCTACCGCGACAGCCACCACAGATCCCACCGTCCATTCAGGCAAAGAATTCCATATCCTTCACCCCGAGGGCCACGCAATCGAAGCCCGAATCTACGCCGAAAACCCCCTCAAGAACTTTGCCCCATCCCCAGGTGTTCTTCAGCACGTGAAGCTCCCGTCTCGCCCACCGGCTGGGTGCAAATTCCGGTTCGACCATTGGATCCAAACTGGCACGGAAATCACGCCGTTTTTCGACCCATTACTCGGAAAACTCATGGTATGGGCCCCCACACGGGCCCAAGCAATTGCATGCATGCTGCAGCTTCTTCGACAAACGCAGATTTTGGGCCCTCCCAACAACATCGAGTACCTTTGTCAAATCATCGACCTGGAAATGTTTGGCACTGGCCGAACTCTCACGCGAAGCCTCGACCTGTTTCTGTACGAGCCAGCGGTCGCAGAGGTGCTTGTGCCTGGCGCCCTAACTACCGTTCAAGACTACCCCGGGCGGGTTTCGTACAATGGAGGTATTCCACGCGCTGGCCCGTTGGATGATTTATCGTTCCGGATGGGTAACGTGATTGTGGGCAACGATGCGCTGACCGAAGGGCTCGAAGTGGTGTTTCAGGGCCCCACCGTACGATTCCATGCGGCAGCGGCCGTAACGGTTGCAGGTGCTCCGTTTGAAGTGCTGGTGGACGGAATACCGGTGCCAATGTGGGCCCGCGTGGTGATACCGCGCGGCGCCGTGCTAGAAATAGGGCGAGCCTTGTCGCGCACCGCCGACAAGTGTTATCTTCTCATACACGGCGGGTTGCCGTCAGTGGCGCTGTATTTGGGCAGCAAGGCCACCAGTCCGGCGGTGGGTCTCGGGGGATACCAGGGCCGGAAGTTGATGGCCGGCGATATTTTTGCCGTTCAGCCCTACTCGCGAGACGCACCGCGAGACGCACCGCGAGACGCACCGCCAGACGCGCCACCAGAGGCACTAGACCAGCAGGCCGTACCGCGCGTCGCGGTGGAGTACGTGATGCCCCGCCAGCGCATACCACGGCAATTACAACCACAAGATCCGCACAAACCAGCAACTCCGCCACCGCCACCACGAGTCTGGACGGTCCGGTGTCTCAATGGCCCCCACAGCACGCCGGATATTCTTTCGGCCGGCGGAGCATCGGTGCTCTACAACACAAATTACACCATTGGCCCTAGCACCACGCGCGGTTCGACGGCGTTGGTGGGGCCGTCGTGCGAGTTTTCACGCGCGTCGGGCGGCGATGGCGGTAATCACCCGTCCAACGTCATCGAGTACATCTACCCTCCACACGGGCTCAGCACAGTTGCAGATGCCACGGTGGTAGCCGGCCCCGATGGAATCACGTTGAGCGGGTTTGTGTGTCCGCTCGTGCCAATTGAGGCCGACTGGTGGAAGCTTGGACAGGCGGCCGTGGGCACAGCCGTGCGGTTTGTGAATGTTTCGTACGATGCGGCGGTGGCCGCGCGTGCTGAACGAGAGGAATACGTGGCGGGATGTTGTGCCGCGAAGGTGGCAGGAGGATGTGGTGGTTTGCGCGGCGATTGGGACGACGCCGAAGTACTTGCGGCCAGCGCTACCGCGAGCCCAGCATCAAACGACCCTGCCGCGGAAAACGAATGGTACTACCACGACGTGGTGGTATTCCACCGCGACGAATCGGCCTCATCCCCCGCCATCACCGTGCGACAAGCAGGCGAAAGTGCCGTGATTATCGACCACGGAACCACGACGTTCTCGCTCGCCAACAGTGCCCGGCTCCACGCCATGCAACAACAGCTCGATGTGCAAGGAATCGTGCGGACAGAGACCGCCAACGGGTCGATGACAGTGATATTTGACCCGGCGGTGGTGGCGCGAGCCGCCGTGGTCGAGGCGGTGGTGCGAGTCGATGGTACCACCACGTTCAAGGGACTTCAAATCCCCAGTCGTAAGTTCCGGCTTCCGGTATCGATGGACCACCCGCTCATTGACGAGACAATCGCCCGGTACACCGCCACGCAACGGCCGTACGCGGCGTATTTACCCAGTAATCTCGACTACGTGATGAAAAGCTCGTGCGTCGCGACGGTGGCGGACTTCAAACGCCGGGCCTATGGCCAGCCGCAAATAATTCTTGCGGTTTCGTTTCTCTGTGCTTCGAATCTCATGGTCCACGTCGACCCGCGGCACAGCTTCGTGTGCGGAAAGTACAATCCGCCACGAATATGGGGGCCTGCGGGCTCAATTACCACCGGCTCCGTGGTACAAGGCATGCGAGCCGTGGACGGGCCAGGGGGCTATATGCTCTGGGGAATCGGGCTCCGACATGCGTTCTGGGACACCTACGCCATGCGGCCCAATTTCCACGGGCTCCCGTGGTTTCTCGAGCCGTTTGACACGGTGGAGTTCTACGAGGTGTCGAACGAGGAATTGGACCACTTGAGCGAGATGAACCGCGTGGGACGGTACGCGCTCCCGCACGAGGTCACGTCGTTTGACGTGGCGGCGTACCGCGACTTTGAGCGGGAGGTGCGGCACGAGGTGGCGGTATTGCGGCGCCAGCAGCTGGCAGCAATGGCAGACCTTTTGGCTACCGATACCCAGCTCAAACGCCAGTGGGAGGCGGAGACCGCTGCCGCCGCCGCTACCGCCACTGCCAGAGGCACCGACACCGGCGGCGAGGCACTGGCTAGCGGCGTGCCGATTGTGGCGCCCATGGCGGCGTCAGTGTTCAAAGTGGCGGTACGCGTGGGCGATATTGTCACGGGGCCCGTGGTGATTTTAGAGGCAATGAAGACGGAGATCGCGGTGGAAGCGCCCCGTGGAGCCCGTGTGGTGCTGGTGATGGTTGAGCCGAAGAGCATGGTGCACGCTGACGACGTGCTAGTAGTGGTGGAGCCTGTAGACGAGTTAAAAACCACGAGTTAAAAACCACGAGTTAAAAACCACGAGTTAAATACAACAACCACGAGTTAAATACAACGAGTTAAAAACCACGAGTTAAATAAAACGTACAGCTTAAGCTTCAAGTATCGTAGATCGGTCAACGTTACAGGCGGCAGAGGTTGGCATACTAAAGGGATACACGTAACGATCCTCTTTTTACCCTTTGCTACAGGTCGCCTTGCTACACGTCACTCTCTGGTAACTATAAAAGGAGACGATTTCCTCCCTTGAGTCCTCACTTTGTTGTTGGGCCTTGTACACCTTCCTGTCTCCTCTCATGGCTTCTTCATCCAATCATATCACGGGGCTGAATCCGAGCTCATGAGCCTCAATCGTATCGCATGAGGCTATTCGCAACTTTTCCCTTATCGCAATGTCCAATGCAAAGCATACGAGAACCAACACCGGTTGTTTAACATGTCGCAGGAGAAAGTACGTGACACTTACGCCTTAGGCTTCGTGGCCTTCAGCAACTAACATCTAGGAAAAAATGTGACGGATTAAAGCCCAAATGTAACGCATGTATTCGGTTGAAACTTGAGTGTGAATATAAAGAGCAAAGAGTGGTATGGCAAATTCAGAAGCTTCGAAAGGATGGGAGCACCGAAAGCATGGTCCATTGTACTAGCAGACACGTCAAGGTGCCAGCGAGTCGAAGTCCAAGTGTTGATACCACGATTCCAGACCCGTCTTTTCTTAAAACTAAAGGGGTCCTAGATAGGAAAACCCCCCCACGAGATTCGAAACATAAAGCTTTGAGTGTGAGTCCCATAAACCACACCCCCAAATCGTTCAGTAGCCCTTGGAGTATTAGCAATTTCATAGGCCCCCATGAAGATTTCAATTATGCATCTCCCTCACTTGATTTATTCAAAAAAGATGAATATGCTGAGATCGAAGAGATTCCTAGGGCTTCTGAGCCTTATTTCAAAGCCAACATCACGAGTGAAGTTTACTTGACGTATGATACTAACGTTCTGCACTCGTTATGGGGCCATCGGTTCAATCTTCCGAAATTCGTATCAGTGGAACTGGCAGAGATTTTACTCTCTTATTTCTGTGAACAAATGGCCCCCAAGTTCAGTGTATGCCGTAAGCATAGCAGTTCTTTGGTCTGTACGTATTTACCGTTGGCTGCGTATGATACAATGGTGCTAGCGGCGTTATTGGCTTGGGCAACCCTTCATTTTGAAAAAAATGGTGACAGCCAATTTGTCACCTTAAAGCAACGGCTTTTGAAAGATGTACAACAGAGTTTGAGCCGCGTCAGTGTGCAGGACTCCAAGTTCCCGGTGGAGGTGATATTGGCCACTCTTTTGATTATGATTGCCATAGAAAATAAGGGCACAAGTGCAAATTGGGTTCCATACTACAGAATGGCTCAACAAGCGATTAAGGGGGCCAAATCGGTCAAACACACAGAAGACTTCAACTGGCTCAAGAACAATCTCGTGTACCATGAAGTCACAGCTCCTTCGCTATTACTTTTGGAAGATAATGCCGAAGAAATGGAATCTTATTTCAAATATTCAGAGACTTTTGATGATTTACCTGAAGCTTATATGGGAATCTGTCGATCGATCTACAAAATCAACCGAGACATCTTCAAATTATCTCGAAGATTAGTAGCCTCTTCAAGTGTCGAAGTACTTGAAGAAATTTGTCAAGAAGCAGAAATCATTGAGAATCGAATAGAAAATTGTCAAACTCTTGAACCCACCGAAGAAATGGTGCTAAATGGTACCCTCAAGTACCACAAGATGTTCTTTCTGGTAATGAAAGACACGGCTCGTCTTTACGTACGACAATGCGTTTATATGGTAGCCCCAGTGAGTATTAAATCTACCATGTTGGTAGGCAGAATCATGAATACGATCAAACGATTGTTCGGCACCGTCATGGATCCAGCATTGCTCTTCCCATTGTTCATTCTAGGCGTCGATACCGTCACCAAAAACGTGAGAGACTGGGTGATTGGGGCCATGAAAGATTTACACCTGAGAGTGGGACTGGGGAATATTTTGGTGGCTATTGAGTTGTTGCACAAGATCTGGGAGCAGAACAACGACGGCCGCGTGCACGTGTTGTGGCCACAGGTGGCTAAGGAGCACGGGTTGTTGGTGAGTTTGGCGTAGAGATTATATACGTGCCGATGTCCGATGTCCGATGTCCGATGTCCGATGTCCGCTCTGGTCCGCTCTATATCCGCCTCTGCTGAACCCCATTGGCGCCAACGCTGCGGCCTTTTGCACGAACTCGGTCGGCAGTACGGCCATCAAGACCTCGGATTGTTGACCAACACCCGGCTTTCAACTCTCGGCTCTTGGTCATCGGTAACAATCTGTCTGCCCCTCAAAAAGACCTCGGATATTTTTCCCTTTTTAATCAGCGATTTTCTCACTTTTTTTATCATCATGGATTGCGGACCTTCAAATGGAGTGAAGAACTTGGTTCAGTATTCACAGCGAGATAACTCCCTTCAGCAAGACGTAGCACGGGCTCCGGGCACTAGCCAGGCGGCGTTTCGGCCCCAACGGGTCGACAATAGACTAAATCAAGAGTTTAGCGATTTTGGAGGCAATCAGTTTGCCAACGATTTCATGGCCCAGTTTCTGGCCCCACAGCACCACCAGCACCGCCAAGCACAGTTCCAGCACCGCCAGCAGCCCCAAATGAAGCATCACGTACATCAACCCCAGCAGAACCAGCAGAACCAGCAGTGGGTTGACGATTTCTCCCGGCTACAGGTATCTCACACGCCCCAATCTCACATCCACACACCACAATCTCACATCCACACACCACAAGCGTCAATGCACACACCACAAGCGTCAATGCACACACCCCAAGCGTCGATGCACACACCACAACTCAATCAGCTTAACGGGCTCCAACAGTTTCCTCTCAACACAAGATCCCATCTCCACACCAATTATACCCCAGACCCAGCACAATTGACCGAGCATCAGCAGCTTCACCAAGCCCAGTATGAGAACGAGCAAATTGAGCAACAGTTCAAAGAGATGGAGCTGGAAATGGATAAGCAAAAATTTGCTGATACCGCCCGTCAAATCCACACCACGCTTTCGAATGTTTCAGATGTACAAATGACTCAGAAGTTGGGTCAGAGCAACTTTCTCAAGCTTATGGAGCAAATATCCAAACGAGATGTGGAATTGAACGATGACGGGACCAAATTGGTGGACCAGATGGGCCAAGACATTCGCGAAATGGAACAAGATACCACCGAACCCAATGGAGAAATGGCGGAAAATTCCCGCGACAATAGCGAGACGTTTAGCACTGTCCACCCACTACAAAACCCACCACCTCAAATCATCATCCCAAAGCCTCTTAATCCACCACTTCCCGATCCGTTAGCACACATTCCCGATGGAGGACTCGCAGGCTTCACGGATCCTTTACAGGCAGCACGAGTCGTCAGTGGCAATCAAGTTCAGACCAATGACTGGCTAGAAGACTACGAAACCTCTTCGATGACCTCTCCTGGACATAACGAAGTATTGCATCAAATGAGACAACAAGAGTACGATGCTTATAAACACGACGATCACTATGATTAAAAGATGATTTTCTTTTTTTTTTTTACAACAGATTGGTGTTACCCTACCGAAACCAAAAGTTAAAAATCCAAGGTTTTTTTTTGGGTCGTTGCCCCTCTGCAAGCAACAATAACAATAACGATACTAAGAATCCCAATTTGACCGACAAATTTTACTGCAATAATGCAAGAATTCAAGATGATTACGAATAAATAGATGAGTCAACGTCATTATGACGTTGAAATTATGTCATAATTTAGGAATATTCCTACCGGTATATAATCTATTGGTACTAGATGTGCCTGTGTGCAGTCCGGTGCCCTTTTTTTTAATCCTAAATACCTAACCCAAAAACCTATATACAGGACCATCTGCCAGTTGATTTACTTTTTTCTCAGCCCTATATAAAAGCAACATATCCCCTAATCATGTCAATTAAATCAATCATGACTACTACACCATTCAAAATCCATTCACCAATCAGAATCGCCATTATTGGTTCCGGAAACTGGGGAACTGCTGTGGCTAAGCTTGTATCAGAAAACACCCGTGAAAAACCCGAATTGTTTCATAAAAATGTCAACATGTGGGTCTTTCAAGAACAAGTTGATGGTAAAAACCTCACCGACATAATCAACACTGAGCACGAGAACGTCAAGTACCTTCCAGGAATCAAATTGCCCGAAAATCTCGTGGCCAATCCTGACATTGTTGCTACAGTTGAAGATGCTGATTTGTTGGTGTTCAATATTCCTCATCAATTCTTACCCAGAGTTTGTAAGCAATTGATTGGCCATGTCAAGCCACACGTCAGAGCCATCTCATGTCTTAAGGGTCTTGAAGTTGGGCCTGAAGGTTGCAAATTGCTCTCGCAATCCATCACTGACACTTTGGGGATTTACTGTGGAGTGTTGAGTGGAGCCAATATCGCCAATGAAGTGGCCAAAGAACGGTGGTCGGAGACCTCCATCGCTTACACGGTGCCACACGACTACCGTGGCCAAGGTAAGGACGTTGACGAATACATATTAAGAGAAGCATTCCATCGCAGCTATTTCCATGTCAATGTCATTCAGGACGTGATTGGAGCCTCGATTGCCGGAGCATTGAAGAATGTCGTGGCCATCGCTGCAGGACTCGTCGAAGGTGCTGGCTGGGGAGATAATGCCAAGGCAGCTGTGATGAGAATCGGGATCAAAGAAACCATTCACTTTGCTTCATATTATGAGAAATTCGGCATCAAAGGTAACGCACCAGAACCCACAACCTTTACTGAAGAGTCTGCGGGAGTGGCCGATCTCATAACCACATGTTCGGGTGGCAGAAACGTGAAAGTGGCTCGCTATATGGTGGAGAATAACGTCAGTGCATGGGAAGCAGAAAAGAAGCTATTGAATGGCCAAAGTTCCCAGGGTATTTTGACAGCCAAAGAAGTCCATGAGCTCTTGGAAAACTACAATTTAAAGCACGAGTTCCCATTATTTGAGGCTACTTACAAGGTTATATATGAAAATTTGGCAGTTTCCGAACTTCCAGGGTTATTAGAATAGATTTATAGAATATAGAACGAATTGAACTGCGATGGAATTTACTGAGTCGAGAAGAACATAGAATTAAATGTGATAGAACCAATTTACTGAGTCAAGAAGAACTTAGAATTGAATGTGATAGAGCCAATTTACTGAGTCAATACAGAACATACAATTGAACTAGAACCAATTTACTGAGTTTCAAGACAGAACGAGTTGAGCTAGATTAACGAGTCACAACGGACTTGAAAAAATCGAATGCCGATCTGATTCCTTGTGTGAAATTCACAGACTGGTTCCAAAATGGTGCTAGAGTTCGCGGTAAAATGGCGGTATTGCTCTGCCAATATGGCAGTAGACTTTGCGCGAACTCCATTTATCATGAGCATTCAGGCCATTAAATCATACCCGTTTCGTGTCCACGATTCGTTTTCTGTATGGCATACCGTGCCGGTGTGCCGGCGATCAGCAGTGTTCATCCTTCTATTTGTGGGTAAACTCGGCGAACTCCGGGTGGTTCTCACCAAGAGATCATCGAAACTTCGAAGTTTCCCCGGCCATATTTCCCTTCCTGGAGGACGTGCTGATACGGGACTTGAGTCTGAATGGCAGACTTCCAGACGTGAAATGGAAGAGGAAATCGGCTTGTCTGCCAATAACGACGTTTTGCTCACCAATTTTGGCTTTGAAATCGACCATCTTACGGCCATGCCTTGCTACCTTTCTCGAACGTTTCTGGCAGTGAGACCCTGCATAGGATTCATGAAATTTGCCCCTTCGATGCTGGATTACGAACGGATCCACAACCTTAACGTAACTCTCAATCCGGGCGAGAGTTCGTCGGTGTTTAGCTGTCCTCTTGAGGATTTTTTGTACCCTATTTCCGATAATCAACCATTAGAATGCATTGAAAGAGAATCGTTTCGAATGAAATGGGGCGGGCTTCCCCACAATCTTCGCTCCTATACATTCCCTACCAATGTCAAAGGTGAGGCTGAATGGCTTAAGGGAGTCAAAGACCTCTCCGATTCTGATTCGGATCCCGATACCACTCAGCACCAACAGAAACAAACCGAGCTCGAACTGTGGGGCCGTTTAGGCTCTAGGCACCACCCCGATACCAAAGAAAAGGTCTACGATGTCTGGGGACTCACTGCCAACATCTTGCATGATTTGGCCAACGTTGCCTATACAAATAATGCTACCAACACAGAGTTTGGCGAAGAAGAACTAATCCATAGTTTCTGGAAACATGGCGAAATGAGGCAAAAACAGCGAAGTGAAGCGGAGCAGAAGCTTATTGCCAGCAAGGGCATCCGCGGCGAGTTTGGGTTTGGTGATGTCTTGCCCCGGACTGAGATTAATCGGCTCAAAACATTGTATAAATGAGGTATCAGTCAATATTTTTCATAGTAAATCGATGTGAATTCACTCGACCTTTCAAACTTGCTGGAAAATTTCTCGAGCTTCATACAGCAAGAGTCATGTGACTGATCACCAGTGGTTTGGGGGAATGTTGAAGTCTACAAGCATGCATTTTCAATCAATCATCAACCATCAGTATCTCGAAACTATCAACAAAAACCGCGCTTTTAATGCATTCGGATTCAGATGATTTGGTTGTCCAACTATTGCAATTAGTGGATCAATATGAGCGGTTGGCGAACGGGGAATTCCGCTCTGGGTTCATTGATGGTTTTCTAGCGTTGAGCAGAGCTAACTTCAATAGCCACCGAAATTTGGGTGTCGATAACTACGATATGAGTCAGCACCCAGCTGCCAAAGAAATCCGAATACAACACAAAAAATTTGTATTGGTGGACGTGTTGAAACTTGAATCAGAGACACCACTAAGGCCGGCCAAAGAATCTACGTCAAAAAATCTGAAACGAAAACAAGTTGCTCGTGAAGCACACTCAAGTGCCATTCTGAGTTTGGAGGCACTGACTAAACTGGTCAAAACAACAAATATCAAAGACCCTATCAATCAATTTGGTGGTATTGTGCCGTACCAACTCAGAAACGCCCAGAAATCCTTCAATTCTTCGTTGGAAAATGCTGTAACATTGCTTAATCTTCAACACCAGATATCCCAACTTTTACACCAAATAGAGAATAAATAATAAGAAATATCTTATTTTTCTATATCACTATACAAGTCACTATCGTTTTCGTAATCATCAGGGTTGATTTCGGGCTCGTCACTATCGTACATCTCATCTTCAGGAACAGAATCTGATTCGGCTCCAACATCTTCACCATTTTCCCGGGCTTTCCTGCGGGCCTTTTTGGCAGCCTTCTTGTCCTCCTTGGCCTTAACGTTCTCTAACTGTTTGGCTCGTCTTTCAGCCTTCATCCGGGCCTTGATTTGTGCCAGTTTCTCCAAGTTCTTTAATTGATCTTTGGTTTTGACAATTCTTGAATGGAAAATCGTTTTTGAAGAGCCAGTTAAGCCTTCTTCAATTTTGGTGAGACTCATAGAGATTCTGGGCCCAAGCTCTGTCAATTTGATGGCCTTTTTTCTAGTGATATTTTCTTCTTTTGTTTTATTGACTTTAGCATCAGACTCTTGCTTTACTTCGACAATTTCATCATCTTCAACCTCGCTATCACTCGTCATGCCTCCAACTGAGTAAGGGTCCAAAACAAGGTCACTAACATCCTCGTTGGAATGCATATTGGGTAAATGCTTCTTCAAATTATGATGACTGTTGATTAATTTCTTGATATTCTTAGATGCATCAACAAGTTTCGTATCAATAGCGTAATGTCTGATTTCTATATCATTGGCTCCAGGGTTCTTATTAACCATAAGTACCCGTTTAATTCCAGTGACTTTGGTGTGTTGAGGTTGAATTGGTGGGAACATATTTTGAAATACTGTTACCAAAAGTTTTTCATGAGGTGGAAGTTCTCCCATTTTTGACAGAAATCCGTTCATCACTAACAAAGGTGGATTCAAAAACTCAACACTATCCTTGCCAATCGACTTAGGGTGCTTAAGAATCCGCTTAACATCTTTCATTAATGAATATTGTGTGATATTGAATTGTAATGTGGGTCCACGAGGCATTTTTCCAATTCTTAAAGACACATTTCCGGTCTCCTCAGACTGATTGAAGATGAAGAGGTCGCTGACTCCCAAAGGGCCGGCCATAACGATGAAATCCTTGAGTTTATTGCTCTTTCTTTCTCTTAAATTGATGGCCGTGTGAGGTTGCATAACGTATCTGAAATCCTTAACAAGCTGACTAAGCGAGTGGTTTTTAAGCGACAGTCCAAGCCTAAGCACCATAGACTTAGGGATCTTGGCCTCTTCCTCTGCAGAGATCCGTTTATGTGTTCTGGTTTTGGTTCTTCTTCTGGCCATTTTTAAAGCTTCTTGAATGTAAAAAAAACCCTCATCTCATCGCGAATTTTTAAGATATTGAATATCATGGCTGGCAAAGAAAAGGCTCCCAAGTCCAGTAGGATCAGTTCCGATACTCGTGCATTAGCAGAGAAAATCAAGAGAAATGCCATGAAAAAGTCATCAGCCCAAAATACAGCTGAAAAATCCCCTGAAAAATCGACTGTTGTTGAAGAAACTGAAGTGGATCCCACAGCAGAACCCAAGTTCAAATCATTTGCAGAACTCGATTTGATTCCCGATTTATTACAGTCCATCACTGCTATGAAGTTCACCACGCCTACGCCTATCCAGTCCGAGGCCATTCCGCATGCTTTAGAAGGTAAAGACATCATTGGGTTGGCCCAAACAGGGTCTGGGAAAACCGCTGCATTTGCTATACCAATTCTTCAAGCTCTTTGGCACGCCAAAACCGCTTATTTTGGGCTTGTGTTAGCCCCAACGAGAGAATTGGCCTTTCAAATCAAAGAAACGTTTGATGCTCTAGGCTCTTCAATGGGGTTGAGGTCTGTTTGTATCGTGGGAGGGATGGATATGATGGATCAAGCCCGAGATTTGATGAGAAAACCTCACATCATCGTGGCAACCCCAGGGAGAATCATGGACCACCTCGAGCACACCAAGGGATTCTCATTGAAGAACTTGAAGTATCTTGTCATGGATGAGGCCGATCGTCTTTTGGATATGGATTTTGGGCCTGCTTTAGACAAGATTTTAAAAGTGATTCCTATTGAGAGAACCACCTATTTATTTTCGGCTACCATGACCAACAAGATCGCTAAGCTTCAACGGGCATCGCTCCGAAACCCGGTGCGAGTGGCAGTGTCCAATAAGTACCAGACTGCCGACAATTTGGTCCAAAGTATGATGTTGGTTAGTGATGGATATAAAAACACATTTTTGATTCACATTCTCAATGAGTATGTTGGAAAATCAGTCATTGTTTTCACTCGAACAGTGGCCCACGCTCAAAGAACTTCGATTCTCACGAGGCTTCTTGGCTTCTCGTCCGTCCCATTGCACGGACAGTTATCTCAAACCCAACGGTTAGGTGCATTAAACAAATTCAAAAGTGGTAAGGCTAACATTTTAATTGCTACGGATGTTGCAGCCAGAGGACTTGATATTCCATCGGTGGACGTGGTGATCAACTACGATATCCCCACAGACTCCAAAGCATATATCCATCGAGTCGGGAGAACCGCTAGGGCCGGAAAGTCCGGAAAATCAATCTCTCTAGTTACTCAATACGATTTGGAGTTATACTTGAGAATCGAAAGTGTATTGGGCAAGAAATTACCCAAAGATCCTGCTCCACCCAAAGATGAATTGGACAGCCTCCACGTCCACGTGGACAGGGCGTTGGCCGAAGCCATCAGACAGAGTAAGGAAGTGCATCAAAAACGGGGCAAAAGAGACGATAGAGATAAAGAAGAAATGTGAACAAGTCCTAAATAATTCATTTCTCATTGTCATCCCATCCGGATTGTATTAATAAAATGTATATTTGCTAGAACCAATTACCGAACCCAATAACCCTACCCAATCGCCGTGTACCTAGTGTTGAAGATAGTGCACGGGACACTCTCCATAACCCTTTTTATTGAACCAATCTTTGATACATTTATAATGAAACACGCACAAGCATTCGAGTCTTCCAACCTTATCACCCGGCTTCAACTCCTCCAAACAAATCACACACTCCACCTCATCGGGTTCGTGTTTTTCCTCTTGCTGAATCGTGCTATTGGACGTCACCGACCCAATATAATCTTGCTGTTGATACGTATCATACGAAGAGCCGGGAATGGCCATGGCCTTTGGTTCGTCGTCCAATGCATCCGGAATCGTTTCGTATTGGGGTCTGGGGATCGGCGGCATGTTGTACACCAACATCTTGTTCCTAGGATGCTGACGAGTCCCTTCTCCATCCATATACCGAGCGTGACCTTGATCAAAATCGTACTTGGTCAAACATTCGCTGATGTGATCCTCTTTAAACCGTTCATAGTTCTGATCAGTGCGCCCCGGCGTGGAACCCCCACTCGCACCTCGCCATATTTCCAACATATTGCCAGCACAAACTGGACATAAATTATCATCAGTTTGATCATCTGCAATACTGGAATTAGTTGAAGAATCAATCATCATCGTATTGGTCTGGGTCCGGCTATATTTGGTCAAACTGTCATGCGACGCCAGGCTCAAGGCCTTACGGATCATCCTGATCTCCTCGGCGCATACGTCACATGTTCTATAATACCCCAATGCATTCAGATTGTAGGTCCCATCCACTTCGATCACCCGAGTGTTTGGGAGATATTTGACGTCTTGCGCCGAGCATTCTCCACAAACGACCCGCCCGCACTTCCGACAATGATGCCGCCGATTGAACAAGGTGTACTTCTTCTCGCATATGAAACATCTAATGGCTTCTTCATCATTTTGCCACACGGGCCCCTCTGATCTTGACATGCTAATTTACATCCAGGGATCGCCCCAAGTTTTGTTTTTCCCGCGAAAGTCGTCGCGGCACGCCGATGCTCAAACTCGCATTCGAACCCAGTTTTTTTGGTTTCAATGTCTGACAGACTTACTCAGTTGCAAGTATGTGTTGATCAACTTGTAGAGCAGTTTAATGCGGCAGTGAACTACGTCAACATGAAAAGCGAGAGTGCGCTTCTCGATGACGACCCGAACTCTGTGCTCAACAAGGCAGCAAGCGCACCAATCCCGGGCCAAACTGCTCAGAGCCCCGAGGACCCCAGCAAGAATACGGGGCCCAATTCATTACTGGACCATCCCACGACCGCAGAAGAGCCCGAAGCTTCGTTCGACAACACCATCAATGAGCTCTCCACTGACATCATTCTCAAATCCCGCCAAATATCCATGCTTATAGAGTCTTTACCTGGAGCGGGAATCTCTGAAGAGTCGCAATTAAAAATGATTCAAGAACTATCTCAAGAATTACAACAAGTCGAGCAAGAAAGAGTGGCGAAAATCAAGGAGAAAGACCAGTTCTTGGACTGGTGTGAGTCGCTTATCATGGAACTAGCATCTGGCATTTCTAAAACTAAGTAAAATCCCATGAATCCACCCATTTAGGCGCTTGTGATTCCAATCCGTATATGATGGGGCACATTTCATAGTAACAATACGCTGCTAGTGCGAAAATTACAATTCCTGCAAGGTATCCAATACCCCGTTTTGTCGATTGGTAATCAATGAAGTAAGCCATTAACATGATTTGCATGTATACGGCAGGTAAATAATGATGCAAGAATAACTGCCTATTCAAATGGAAATACGGGACATAATGCATGGCAAATCCAATCAAATAAGCCATGGTGCAAGTGTAGAATCTCACTGCATCGGGGGGTTCTTTGGGGATTGTAAATGGGTTTAAATTATTAAACATCCTTATTGAATGTTTGAGTCCAAGAATTACCACCGTCACGATTCCAAAATAATACAATGCCATGTTCCCGAGCAAGTAGATATTATTGCCATAGTTTACACCCCTCAACAACCATGGCCACATTTCTGGTGAACTACTGTATTCGTGATCGTCGGTCATCTGATTATTGTATACCCACATCACCTTATGATATTCAATCAACTTCTGGAGAAACAGGTAGTTACCATAATCAACACGGGCATACTTGTCATCTTCGTCTAACATTGGATGATTGTTATATTCCACGGTCCACAAAGTATTGGGAATCGTCGGTTCGTTGATGCACAATACTTCATTTTGTCCAAAGCCCCATTTGGGTAATTTAGCCTTATGACTAACTAATGTACATCTTGTCCCCAAATGAAATAATTGAAATATAGTTTCGGTGGCTCTCAATTTGATTAAAGGGAGTTTGTTCTTTGCGTGTGATTCTGCTCCCACAATTTTTAATCGAAATTCGTAGTTTATATCCCCCAAAATATCTCGATCTCCAGCACATGACACTTCATTGGCATAATCCTTTTCTGTAATTGGGGGTCTCTTGTCATTAACTCGTACGTATTTCCCAGTTTTTTTATGAAAGAGTCTTACGATGTCCCCGTCTTTGATTGGCGTGACTCGTTCTTTCAACTGAGTTTCTGTTCGTTTATTCTTGGGATGAAGCTCAAATATGTTGTTGAAATCTGTGTGGAACGGATATAATGTCACCTGTTGTTCTTTAGATCCTCCTTTGTATTTAAAATTATGTGAATGTAAATATCCACCCATTTGTTGGTGTTTAATGGATACAGAACTACCGTAAACCACTTCTACTGGCTGAGATCGAAGCCTATCGATCCCATTGAGCGTTGACTTGAATCTCGTGCTCAAGGGACCTGCTCCATCGCCTATGTTCGTCAAAATATCAAAATGAACGGCATAAACTGTCAAATATATCGATAAAGGAACCACAATCAAGTTGAGCCCTCTGAATATGACATGTTTCCACCATTCAAAATCACTGACTTGCAGATCCCCTAGAAGAAGCCAGAGTTGCATTATGGTCAAGATTCCAAACCACATATACGTGAAGATTCCTGATGCCTTGACGGAGATTGTAAACCCCAACGATACCCCTGTCAAGAACAAATTGACATGCCAGCCCCAAGAAAACGGTATTTGCTTGTTAAATTGGGTCAAGAAATAGATCGATAAAATCATCGAAAAAATCAATGGCGAATCAAGTAAAATTAATCTTGATTGGGTAACCAATGAATTCTCTATCAATACCAATAATGAGCCAAACATCGATGCAAAAGTGCTACAGGAAGTATTTCTTAGTATTTTAAATGTTAATGGAACTGTCATACAACCCAACAAGCCCGAAACAAGTCTCATGTACAAGTAAGGAACTGATTCAGGATACACGTCTCCTATATTCGTGAATTCGAAGGATCCGTCGTATCCACTTAGCAAAGCGGTCCAATAATACACCAATTTTGCCAAAGGAGGGTGCACGTCGAGGAAAAATCTACCATAATAGTAATCATTAACAAATTCTCCAAAATGAACTTCATCAAATACAATTTTATCCGGAACAGGAAGTTTGTATAAACGAATCAAAATTGAACCCGCCAAAAGGGCAAATAAACAGAAATGGTCGACATTTGTTGACCTGGCCCGTTCTAGCATCGATCGATCGAGGTACGACACCTTGTATGGCCGGAAAGGACCCATTTCATACCCATAAGGTAGCATAATTTTTCGCACAAAAAAACCACCCATCAATATCCTAAATAACAGCCACCACCTCGCTCTTCTAATTCTTGGATTATGGTGGTCATATAATCTGATTTTGGATCCCAGCCAAGCTTGGCAGTGCATCGTAAGAATTGAAGTTTAGGAAGTCTTTCATCGGAAATTGCTAGTGCAAGGTCCAATGGGTGAAGTTTGGTGGATGTTCCCAACATTCCACTACTATCGATATATAATGTTTTGAGTGGCCTCTGATATTCCAAGTACTTTAAATTGAAGTCATCAAAGAAGGAACTGGAAATGTAGTCCACATATACCAACAAAGTAATGAGATTAGGACAACAATCGAATATTACATCCAATGTATTATCTTTAAGCTTTGGCATAGGATATTCGATCTTAAGTGACTTTAAATTGGCTCCAAATTTATAAAGTAATGACCGTATACCATCATCTCCAATTCCAGGACAATGTGAGAATTCTAAATGAGTTATTGTGCTTGGAAGAGTAGATTTGAATAAAAACTCGTCACTTATTCCCCCGCTAATTCTTAACGCAGTTAATTTTGGTGGCCAATGGATTTGATCAAATAACGATGAGTTAATCTCAATGGATGATCTGGGAAATGACAATTTCGTCAACTTATCCAAGTTTCGTATCGAATTAAATAATTCAGCAAGATTCAATGTTTCGCTCACTAATCTTAGATCTAGCACTTGTAAATTTTCACAATTTTTCAATGCCACTAACGGGCCCAAACCGAAACTAGTTTGAGGAGCCACGAAACTGATAAGATTCTTACGACATCTTTTCAATATCTTTGCTACAAATGCATTTTTTCCGGACTGAATAATGTAGGATAAGTCTAACATGGTGACATTTTCACCAATCTTTTTATTATTGGTGATTGTATCAACAAATGCAAAAAAGTTCGTGGCTTTTAGTTTGGGATTTCGGTAGACATAGGGTATTAGCAATGAGTAGAATAACTTATTGAGCCTTAAGAATTTGGGTTTGATTTGATCTTTGGCGTATAAGATATCAAATATGTACATGATTATTTCAATAGGAAGTGGCATGAGGGACTGTTGTTGGAGGATTTCCTGTTCAACGACAGCCATAGTGTCTTCGAATAGTTTGTTTCGCTGGTCTAAGCAACATCGTATCACATCTACTTTTTCAAACTGGGACATAGGCCAAATTTGACCTTTGATTTTTTGCTCCGTTAGAACATATATTGAGTTAATATTGATGGAAGATTTAAAGTTCGCATGTTCCAATGATTCATTCTCCTCGTCTTCTTCACTGTTTTCCACAATATCACCTCCATAAACGTATCGCTTATAAGGAGGACGATATTTCTTGGGTCTTCGTTTGTTAGCTATGGTGATGAGATAATAATTGATAATCAAAAATTGCGAAGTAGTATCAAGATTTGATAATGGAGATAATCAACCTAGGCCCAAAAAGAGACATTTTCATGACAACTCTTAATGGCCATGCTAATACATGAGCAACACAGATAGTTTTATGAAGAATTTTATTGATCAATTTGTGTCTAACCTGAGTCAAATATGATTTTAGTGTCATGAGATTGGTAAAATTATTGTCTATCTGAGTCTTTTCATGATTAATCATTGTGGTTAAAATATTCATGAACAATTTCCATTTCAGCTCTGCTTGGCACCAAAAGCTGAAACACTCATCGAAAATATCATATAACACTCGTGGGTTTTTCATATCACTCGCCTTATACTCAGATTTAAGTTTGTGATAAAGATCAATTACTTGTCTCTCCTTATAATTTTCCAGCAATAATGAAGAGCTCAGTTGGGCCAAGCCCTCTGGTTTTTTGGATAGTGGCTTTCTGTACGAGTCACTTGCTGGATCTTCGAATATTGTACTCAATCTTGAGCCTACTGATTTCCGAGTTATCCCGTCCCCTTTTTCGGTGCCTTCACCTAATATTCCTTTTGGTAGTGCTGGTTTCTTTGCCAAATTCAAGGGGAAGGGTTTAAACCCTTTAGGTGCTAAGTTCGATTGGAGCCCCCGAACCACCGCTTGAAGCTCTGCAATTTGTTTGATTAAAAGTCTGTGATCGGAAGTATCACAGCTATTTTGTACGTCAAATTTCGAGGAATTACTACAAGTAGCTTTGGTTCTTTCTCTCTCCCACAGCCCCAAGTTGTCCTCAGTCAAAAGCCCGTACTCATTGGTATCTAATGAACCTCTGCGAAACCGTTCCATGACCATCACCAAGAGTCTAAAGGAACTCCACGTAATAAATATACCCACATTCACATTACTAAATACAATTGCTCTTCGGGTTTCTTCTACTATAATATACACTCTAACCATAACCATCACCACACCACTCGCAACAACGCCCCCAAAACACCCTATCAAAACGCATCTTTCGTACCACAACAATCGTTGGATTACCGCAGTATCCTCAGAGATACTTCCCCCATTAATCACCACCGAATTTGCATGATTGATCACTTTTTGTTTGGCCTGGCGAAGCTCTTGAAGCCATTTCCACGGCCACTCGACCATGAGCTTGACCATCCATGCCACTATCACCACAATAAATGTGTCAGTAATCAAGATGGCAACGTCAGAGCTTGCGGGACCATTAGGAATTACTGGCACTAAAACCGCCAAAAAAGACGGTAAAAGGACCACCGCCAAAGTGAATCTGCTGTAGCCTGCGTCTGTGTCTAGCTCGACATATCCTGACATCACAGATTCAGCGTCCTGCGTTGATTTTCTCTTGTTATTTCTCTGAGGTGACATGTAAACTTGCAACTTTTGGGAGTTGCAAAAAAAACTAAAGTATCGAGATTATGATTGCCTAATTGGGCAATATGCGACTACGCCCGTGTGCAAGAACATGGCTATACTATATACATTATTTATCGCCCGTAGTATTGGTCTAAATCTACGTCGAACTTGGCCTTCTTTCCCTGCAGTTTGTACTTTCGACTTGCCTCCAAGTTGGTGGCCACGCTATCACTTAAAGCCACTATATCGTTATCGAACTCGGCCTCTGATTGGCTCACGAGTTTCTTCCATACTTTTTTCCTTTGTTCTTTGATGAAGGTCTTCTTTTGGGTTTTAGCAAGAGTTTCCAACTTGTTTTTGACCTTATCGCTCAACTGGTTCTTAACCAAAACACTTTTGCGGCCCAATCCCCATGAATCTCCTTGTTGAACTTTTCGAGCATCGTGGTATTCTTGCTTTCCTAAACTCTTTGGAATCTGCCAAATTTCAACATTTCCTGTGGGAGAGCACGTGGTGAGCTTGACGTTGTTCTTTACTCTGGTTGGCACTTCAAGAATCCGAGGCCAATTCATTGGATTATCGGGTAATTTCAGTGAGTTTTTAAATTCCCGTTCCAGTTCGATTTTTTCGATTGTTTCAACGTCATTTCTGCTTCTCTTAGCAATCAAGTAGCTGTATGAGCCACTCTCCGTATTATTACTTCCTGGTCTCCCTGATCCCGAGAGTTTCCTCAATTCTCCCTTGGTTTTATTATCGAATCCAAATCCATCCTCAGCAGATTTATCCCATGAAGACGCAAGCTTCTTACCCTTTTTCAACTCCATCGTGTACTTGGGCCGCTGGATCACCTTGTCAAATGAACAAAAACTCAAACGGTGTTTATGAGATGGAATTTTGTAGTATTTTGGATCTCCTAGTTGAAGAGGACATTTGGAATGATGTGGACAAGGTGCAAGAATTTCAAGGTGATAATCAACACTTTCACTCGAGAGACCTGAACTGGATGCAGGTTCAATGACCTCAAAGTCTTCCGTATCTTCGAATTCGAACTTTAATTCTTCTTCATTTACAGTTCCGTGTTTCTCGATGATTTCCTGTTCGAATTCCGAAGTTTCCACTTCTATTTCTCTCTCGATCTCAGCTAGCATCCGCTCTTCCTCTTCTATATGCTCTTCGGTAATCAACTTATCCACGGGTCTTAGTTTCTGTGGTTTAATGGTTGATCCTTTTATATATGGTCTGGGAATCTTTCCCATTTCTTCGGTGTAATTCTCTGGCCGGATCATTAGCTGCCTGGCCCTAGCGATTGTTTCGAATCCCACTGAGTTTCCTCTTTCTACGAGAACGATATGACCTTCTGGTTCGAGTAGATTAAGAAGCATGTTGATGTTGATATCCACATCTCGTGGGAAATGATGTTCTTTCGTGAGTAATGCGTGGTTTACGATGACGAGATCATACCTCTTCGAAGTAGGCAACGAGTCTCTGAGTTTAGTGACGATTTGAATCCGAGAAGTGTCAACAGGCCCCACATATTCTTCTTGAGATTCTTCTTGAGATTCTTCTGGAGATTCTTCTGGAGATTCTTCTTCCACTTCATCTGTCTCCAACTCCTTTTCTTTGAGTTCGCTTAAGTGCTCTGGAGACACTTCTGGACCTTGCACTAGCGGCTGTTCACACACCTGACGACTCAATATGATTTTGGCCCGTTTTTTCATTTCGTGATTACTTCTGCCCACAATATATGCATCTTTACATTCAGGGCGAAAATCGTCGCCCATCAACTCATTCAATGCCACCATTGCGGTAGCGGGTCCATATCCCACAGTAAGAATTCTTTTTGGATCGAAATTGGTCTTTTGTTGCAATTCATTTAGCACTTGATAACAGTGGGCATAATCCTGTAAAAAAGTGGCTGCAATATGAGCATTCGCATCCAAAGCAGTGGTGGGGGCCGTTTGGAGCTGCTCTTTGCCCAAAGCCTGATAAATCTGTGATACTTTGGTCCGAAGTCTCCCTGGAGTTGAGAGTCTAAGAATATTATTATTGATGGTTTTGGAAAGAATCTCTGGTAATTTGATGATACCATGGTTGATTCTTCCTTCAAGGGTCCTGCTATGTAGCCTAGCTTCTTCTGCATTGGATCCTTGTATGAAAGAGCCATCATCATTTCTAAATGGAGAACCAGATCCATTTGAAGCAACCTCATCTCGTACAATAAAGCCAAAAGAATCGTTATTTTTATTCACAGATCCAAACCCTGCGGATGTTGAAGCCGTATGGTTGAACCTCAAGGCCATACGAGACGATAGGTCATGCACCGTACGCCTTAAACCCAACAGTGTGGCAGTATAATTCATTCGTACTATCATTAGTGAAAAACCAAAGTCTCTTCTCAAACGGGTATTGCGTTCTGATTACATCAGCTTTTGATTTTTTGACGCTTACGTCAGCAAGTGGGGCGCGCTCACCTAAGCACCAATCTCAAATAAAAATTGATTCGTCAATGGGTGGTAGAAACTTTTATGAGGACGAAACGGTGGTAGAGGCACCCGACTCGAGGCAAGTTAATGGAGTTGTGGTGAGCTCGCCACCTGCACTTGAGGCGGGACTCAAATCGGCTCGAGAAACCGTGTATAATGGCTACAGTAGCGTGATTAATTATGTGAACCAAGGTTATAGTAAATACTATAATACCGAACAAAAAGTCACCACGACCATGAGCGAATTGCACGATAAGTCGGAGAACTTGATGCCCAACGCTGTATACATTCTTATAGCTTCAATGAGTGGAACGATCATGGCCCGTCAAAGAAATGTGATGGCTAAAGCCATGTTTCCTATTATTTTAGGAATTGGATCGTTCAAATACTTCTTACCCAACACCTTCAATAGCACGACAGGGTTCCTTTGGAAATTAGAGCATCAACAAATCCCCGAGATTGCCAAACAACAAGATTCTTTAATCAATAAGCTGGCGGAATTCGTCAACAAAATCGAAAAAACTGGTGAAACAAGTAAAACCACCATCAATAATAAGCTTGGAGATGTCAAGAATGCTATCAGTAAGTATACGGGGTTGAATTTCGAAGACGCCACCAAGAAATAGACTCAATAAATGTTTGCGGTTTGTGAAATCAAACTCAACTCTGTTTTAAAATCTATATATTATATGTCCAAGTATTCTGCGAGTGAAAGCCCACTTGAAAGGCCCAATCCGTTGCAGAAAGTGTTGGGGAAACTCTCTTTCTTCAATAAAGAAGTATCACAAGATGAAGAGTTTGGTCCATGTATTGTCATAGCCAAAAAAATGATCAATACCATTGGGAAGATTCGAAAGCAACAACAAAGTTTACAGAAACTCAGTCAGGAGTTCCATCGAGATTTGGATGCTTGGGGTGATATGTTGAAGAGTGGAACAACCAAACAAGTGGTCAAAGATGCAGCGTTATTGTTCAAAACTCAGGCCAATGGGTTTCTGCTTCTTTGTGATCATGATGATGAAGTTGCCAATGCTTTGGGGATTGTAGCTGATAAAGAAAAGAGTATTCGAAAGCTATACGATAGTCGGCGAAAGCTTAAAAGCCAATGGCGTCATACCACGACTAATTTTGGTGATAAATCATATATTGCACAAGCAATAGCAGAAGATTTGGAATCCAATTATGCCAATCTCCAAGTATCAGAAGCGCATTATAATAAGGCTATCAATAACAAACTCAAGGATTCATTTTGTAACTATAGCTCAGGAATGAAAAGTATAGCTGATAATTATGCAATTGCAGTGGGAAACTACGAGAAAGTTGAAGAGAATAAGTTTGAAATAGTACAAGATGAAAATAAGCACTGTGCCAAGTGCAGTATTGAGTATGGTAAGCCTATGGGATGTATGAAAGATCATGGGAAGCGAAATGCGACTGATATCGGGTTGAGTGTGTACGAGGGGTGGTGATAAGAAAGGAGAAAAGAAGGAAAGGAGAAAAGAAAGAAAGGAGAAAAGAAAGAAAGGAGAAAAGAAAGAAAGGAAGAAAGAAAGAAAGAAAGGAAGAAAGGAAGAAAGAAAGGAGAAAAGAAAGAAAGGAAGAAAAGAAGAAAGAAAAGAAAGACGAAAGAATATCAACGGAAACGAAAGAATATGAACGGAATGCTATGATGTCTTATATACAAGCTACGGCCTGATTCTCTCTCTTGTTTCTATCAACTCCACTTCCTTGAATAGAATCTTACTGATCTCATATGTGCTTATCATGATAGCGCAAGCAGGGGCTATTTTCATAACTCTTGGTCCTAACCCTCCGTAAAGAGCAGCCACCCCTTCATTTTTATAGATATCATACAAAAATCGAAACATTCGAGGCTTGCCCATATCTGATATCTGTAATCGGGTTTTCCCCACGTCAAACGGATGGGTGCATATAGCAGCGGCTGTTCCAGCTATTGATCCTGACAAGAAACTAGTCAAAAAGACTTTTGAATCATTTGAATTCTGTCGATTGCTAGTGAAATCAGCTCCGACAAGATGGGACATATGATGTTTACAGGATTCATAAATCGACCAATATATCCCACTGAACGGCACGTCTCTCCAAAGAGTGATTTGGAGACCTTTGAATAGAGTCTTGGGTCCCTTATCTTTGACTTGCTGGATAGAGTCTTTGACGATTTGTCCCAACATGTTATTTGAGGATGCGGGTATCGATTGTAATCTTGTCTTAAGTAACTCTAAAGGGGCCACGGAGGTGGCTGCAAGTAATCTTGCGGTGGATCCGCACGCAAGGGAGTTCAACGTGCCATTAAATGGTGATGCATCTCGAATATATTCGTAACCGGTGAAATAAATTACATTAGCAGGAATGGCCATGAAAAGTGTGATGGACATCCCTCGCCAAAGAGTGGCAAGTCCCTCGGTTTTGCTGATGGTGGTGAATCCCTGGAACGTGGAGTTGAACCGAGAACACGAGTTCGATGAACAGTAGTTTTTATCTATCCAAAATAGTGAGTTGGACTTGACGGGTGGTTTGTCAGACATCACGTTGCACGAGCACAGAGGCATGATTTCTTGTTGTTGCATTCTGATTCGAATCACATCAAACGGTGTGAGGATGAATGCTGTGAGAATCGATCCCAGACTGGCGCTGATCATGCGCTGCGATACCGTAAGCTCTTGTTTGAGCTGGACAGGTTCTTCTTCTTCCATGACCGAATCGGAGCAATGATGAGGTCGCGGTAATGGGTCGGAGCCTCGCACTAAACGGTGAGAGTTTTGAGCTGTCGCGGTAAATAGTGAGAGTTCGGGGACCTGTCGCGGTAAATAATGAGAGTTCGGGTACCTGTCGTGGTAAATGGTAACGGTTCTTTCGCGGTAAATGCAATTTTTCGATTTGTGATTTTACAGGATATGGTATTCATAAAGCAAGAAGCGCCAAATTCGATGTTCTCGAGACATCCATTGGACAATCTTATCACAAGTTACGAGAGCTATTTTGAGAGTGTCATGAGTCAAATGCTTACGATGACCAAAGAAAACCAAGAACTGATGGAAGGTCTTGAGAAAGCAATCCAAGAATTGACGAACCGTGTCGATGCGCTAAACACTTTGTTGATGCAAGAGAGGTTAGAAAGACTAAAAGTGGATAGAAGAAATAAGCGTATGAAGAAACAGCTTGATGATCGAAAAGCCCAGAGAAAGATCAAAAAGAAGCAACAGAGAAAGCTAGAGAAACGAAAGCAACAGGAACGAATGAAAAAAAGACTTGAGAATACAACGAGCCAGAAACGATCCGAGACCAATGAACTGAATGGGTCATCATCGACTTTGCCAGCTACTGTTGAACTACAGACTTATTTGCACCAGCAATCAGAGGTCGAACCCTCTTCAGTTTCAGATTCTACATCTGATTCTTCTTCAACATCTGAATCTGACACACTGGCTATTGCGTCCACGAAAATGCCCATTCTAAAGAAGAAAGCTCCAAAACCAGAACCTAAAACTGAAGAACCAGAAGATCACTTCCCCATGAATCGAGACGCAACTACTGTGTTAGAGTTAGTTGATGAATGGTTCGGAAAGTCGTCTGATGCCAAAATGTCGATTTCAGAAATGGATAAAAATGTTCCTCGATGGAGGTCATCGAGTCGAGTAAAGAGTTTCTACTTCAGAAGAAAGTATGTGATTGACTTATTGACACAATTGACTCGAGAAAACCTGACTTGGAAGCATAGAAACGAAGACTATATCACTGTCGCAAAATTATTGGATGAATACCGAATCCGAAAAGGGTATTCTTTGGTGAGACTCAACGCAGAATACATGAAAAGCAAACACCGTATCTTCAACGAGGTGATTTCAATGGATTTATAGTAAAATCAATGCGTGTCTATTATTTGCAGCCAATTCACTGTTTTCTTTGTTGATTTAAATGTAATTTTTTCGATTTTGCAAAACATTGCACTTCTCCAGTACAACCTGCTCGTCAAAAACTAGTAAACAACCCCCTTCGTGCTCTGAAATTGCATCTTTTCATGCAAACACAGCACCCTTAGCTCCCTACACCAATTCACAGTGAATCGTGCAGGTGGCCAGTTCTACCAACTTGGATTCCCTTGCGAAACGTCCCATGTATGCGAAACGTCCCATGTATGCGAAACGTCCCATGTATGCGATACGTATCGCATAGTGGAGGTTCGAAAAACTTGGAATCAATGCGTCCTATTTCTTCTACAGAGTCCCACTAGTACTCCTGCACCACATCAACACACTCGTAAATACTGATGTTGCCGTCCTGGTTATAATTCGTAGCCATCATCATTCGGTGTGGATGCATGGCTATACTGCCCAACCAACTGCCGGCCCTGTTCAAATACGTTTGGTTCGTCATGCTATACACCAAATCTCCCTGCGTGGTCCAAAAATTCACCGTCTTACTACCCGTAGTAATTAGCGGTGCGTGCTCATGAACTTCCATGCACCGCAATGACTTATCACTTTTGAAGCTCGTGATTGGCTCATTGTTCCGAATGTCCCATAGGTTGACTGTTCCATCACTGGCTCCACTCACCAACTCCCGATATCCCCCTCTTTGCATATGTACATTCTGGATCGATCCCATATTATTGGTGCGCTTTTTATTGCTCCATGTTTTCACCATCGATTCTCGAGGATCCAATCTTCGATCGTACACTCTTAACGTTCCGTCATCAAACCCTGCTATGAAGATATCGCCTGCCACTTGATCCGACGTGATCGACGTGATACTCGACGTGGATCGGGCCGGGATTTCCGTCAAACAAAGCTCTCGTGGTGCATCCCACACGCGAATTATCTTGACATCTCCACTCACCAAAAGACTTCCTCTACTTTGTTGCCATTCGCTGATAAGTCCACTACTTCGACTCGTCAAGAGAAGATCCGTCAATGCCCGCCAACTGGCCACCAATTCCACCGGCTCTTGTCGATGGAAATTCTTGTACATCTTGATGACTCCATCACTTGACCCAATCATTGCGAGAGGCGAATCATCTTCGTTAATGAACTTGATGTCGGTGATTTTCGTGCCAATGGGGTTCCAATTCGAGAACTTGTTGACCACTGAACTCTGCTCCCAGTCCCACACCGTCAAATTGTCTTTATCGTCTCCTGAAACCAAGATTCTCTCGAATTGCGTGAACTTAATAAGCTTGGGCTGGGTTTTGTTGTCGAGAACGGTGGTGTTCTTTGACCAGTCTCCTCGTATAGCCATTTGCTTCTGGGCCTGAGTTTCCTGGATTATTGCCTCATTCCGGTTCCGTCTCCAGAGTCGCTCGATGTATTCTTGACTTCCTGGTTCGTCAATCTCACTTTTGGACATTTGAGGTTCTTGGAAATATTCACAACTATAATCAAAGAATCCTGAATCTTCTGGAAGTTCAAACTTGTCATTCAAGTCCCGAGCCACAAATCGAGGGGTTTTGGGATGGTATTCAGAGTGGTAAACCGAAGTTGTTGGGCCTGAATGAAGAATTTTGAATGGTTGATCAATTTCTTCATTGATATGAAGTGATTGAAGAAGTTTAGAAAACAGAATATTCTTAAGCTTCGACGCAATACTCTCGTTGGAATTGACAGACGCTTGCGAATTCATGTCGTTGTGAGACACCGTAGGTCTCAAAGAAATTGTGAGGGCATTTCCTGCTCCTGCTCCTATGCTTGCACTGCTATTTACAGGCCGTTCACTTGCCACTCGTTTACCTAAATGCCGATTGACAATTGGCTTATTGGGCTTGAAACTATCTCCAATATTGATACTGCTTTTACTAAGCAAGTAGTCCTGCATTTCTTTAACTAGTGGCCCCAATTCACTTTCATTCAATTTTACCATTATTTGATCAATCAAAATTTCCGCCAATTTTTTGACTTCAAGATGGGGGTCTTCACTTAAAATCAATAATGCTTTCCATATTGAGCTGAATATCGATCCATAAGCTGGGGATTTCTTTCTAAATTCGTTGAGATTGTTGGGATTATCAATAAGGACAATTTCCTCTTCAAGTTGATTGAATGCAACCACCAAGAAGAATCGGTTGTAACTGGCAACGAATTTGTTGATGAAAAACACTATTTCTTTACGTACCATGGAACTTCCATCTCCAAGTAATGAGAGAATGGTGTTTGCAAGTCGTAAATCCTGCTGACGAAGTTCATCCTTTCTCAGTTCGATTGTCATATTTTGCTGTTGTTGTTGAAGCTGTTGTGTCTGCAGTTGTGCCAGCTGCTTGGCGGTAGTATCCAGTAAGAAACTGGTCAACGCCACGATGATTGCCGTTCTCACTTCTGGAATAGGATCGTTCACCATTAATAGAAGCTTATTCAAATATCCATCTCGATAGATAATCCACTTTCCGTCGTTGTGGTTGTACCATAATTGGCCTAAAAGCATGCAACACCATTGTCTGAGTAATGGATTCTCACTCGAGGACATGAAACTAAGACAATTATTAATTAATTCCACTGAGAAACATAATCTTTGACCATTTTTGAAATCCTTGATGAATAACGTAAGAATAAATGCACACATAGCTTTATGGTCATCATTTATGAGCGATGTATTTGATCCGTTAAGAACTGTGTAGAAGTAATTATACCCCTTATCCTTACATAATTCTTGTTGGGTACTCTTAAAGTCTATCGCCATGATTCTTGCCCAGATGAAGATCAATACTGGCTTCAATTCTTGAGCTGGGCTCTGGAGAAGTTTTAGTACATATGGAAATATCCCAATAGATAATGACAAGTAAACTGCCCAAGGTCCAAGATCAAGAAATTTAGATAATAAAATCAAGGCCCGGAGACGATGAACTTGGGAAAGTAACACCTGAAGCACGATTGGAAGTTGTTCGGGTGGCTCTTTAGTTGAAGGTCCCGAATATTTCAACCAAATCTCAAAAGCCGTTAGTTGTTGCTCAAAAAAAGTTGCATGCTGATAATTTGGTTGTTGAGGGATTTCTATGCCATTATCTTTGATCAACTGGCTGAGCACTTGATCTATAGCCAAATCCCACGACTCCCACATCGTATGATGGCGAACGGACTCGGGCAATGGTGGATCACTGATAGGATTGCAATTTAAATGGGGCATGATTCTCTTTGCAAGAAGAAAGTTGCGGAACAACGCCGCCACCATCAAGTCCTGGCGGAATAACCGCTTGAATATCGGTCTTGATAAGCTTTTCCATGCGATGGTATCGGTTATTGCTGTGAAAATCCAATTCAACTCCCCCAATGGAGTTCTTCTTTCGGTCAATTTACCGGGAATAATCACATTTCCAATACTGTTTTTGGGCAACTGGTTGTAGTAGTTTTTCTTCAATGGACTTTGCATAATGAACCACTTTACACTGATGTCTATTGGGCAAGTTAGACAACAAGTGAACAAATCAGCAGGTAAATCGGGTGCCATTGGGAGTAATTCGTTGGACTTACAGGCAGCCAATTGGATACAGTCCAAGTACGCTGACGTTGGCGACGGACTAGAATGGTCATGGTTGCCTTCATTGTCATCATCGATCCGTTTTTGTACGAATTTCTTGAAGTTATGCACGATATGACCAGCAGAATTGCAATCATACACAAAAATGACGGGTGCACCGAGCCAGGTTTGTAAGTCGTACAACGATATTGGAATGTACTGGGTATAGCCTCGATTAAACACCCAGATTTCCCCGGAGGACGTTGGTTGTGGAACACCATGCCCATTATAATGAAACAATATGCGTTCATCTTTGGCATTTCGCCGCAAAGTATTGCAGAATCGTTTGACATCTTCAACGCTCGGATCCAAGGATTGCTTATATCGGGTTCTAAGGGTAAGGGCTTCGTATTGACTCTGTAAATTCTTGCCAATTGTCTCGATCGCTTTTTTGGTGTCGGTGAAAGCCGACGGATCACACCATGATTCGAGCTTGGCGCACGGGAACGTCTTCATGACATCCGGAGGATCGACCCCGAGATTCAAACATAGCATCAACATGGCACTAACAGTTTTTTGACGTTCTTTCATAATTTTCCAGTCCGGAATTGGTTGGTAATTTTTGGAATATTTAGGCGACGCTTTGAGTTCCGAGGAAATGGGATTCCCATTGGTGTTATGTCGCTTGTCATCGAAGTAGATGAAGAAGGTGTTAGCGAGAGTGTTTAGAAAGGATTCGTTGTAATCCTGGTCGAATCCATGTCTCATTGGGAGTTTGAATGTACAGTAATTCGCGGTCAAGGGCTTATATGGGCGGGCGGACTTTTAGGTTTCGAGCGGAGGCGGTGGCGGGCGGTGGCAGTCGCGGGCGGAGGCGGATATTCCCGGGCGGAATTCTCGGGCGGAGGCGGATCTTCTTCATTAACTCATATATTGGAATAATCAAAACCTATACTAACATTCACTATCACCACCTACCAATCGGCCCTCCCAGCTATAATACTTGCTCATATCCACATGATGCTTTTTGCCATGAACATCATACATAGAACATCCATATAATGATGCATACGGTGGAGTATACAAGTGCAACGACACAGCCACTTCATTGGTGGGGTTACTGATCTTATGGAGGCCAATATCGTCCGATATGTATCCGACTTCTTGTTCTTTGAGCGAAGTGATTTGTTTGGGTATCAAAGATGATAGATCATTTTGAGGCACATCATATAATCGCTCCTCGAGCTCTCCCTTGAGGATCTTCATGCAGCAATGAGCGTTTGCGTGATCGTGGATGGCACTACCCTTGCCGGGAGACCAACACAATATCAAAAGGTTGGCATTCCCATTGATATTAACAATCCCATTCCTGGTATAATTCCGAGATGAGTCATGATGGGCATACATTTTCCAATCTGACTCTTGCGCTGTATAGTTTTGCATCATCTGCTGGATCTTCTTGATATCTATATCTGCACTACTGAGTCCCTGACCCTTTAATGCTTGTTTGAGATCATTAATGAGCTGGCCAAGTCCAGTCAATGGTTCGGATTCGGATTGGCGAGGTACTTCTACGCCAACCGAAGTGGTCGAAGGAGGATACGATAATGGTTGGGAGTTATATAATGATGCATGGGTCGAGCAGCATGTGGGCCTGCTGGCAGAAGGAGTAAAATTTAAAGGACGGGTCTGTGAAATCATGATGGTCTAAAAGGGGGCGGATTGAGGTTTATATACGGCCGTGAGAGGGGTGCCGCTTTCCGCGATTGGTGAGGAGGCGGTGCCGCTTCGGGTAATTTTAAGTACTCAATCGGGCCCGCCCCCTCACTTCTCGGCCGACACCTCCACGTGCCACACTTAGAAAAACGTCCGCTTTCGGCCGTCGAATCTCCGTCACTCAACCCCCGCCTCATTTAGGTTTATATTAAACCATTTCACCCCTTGAGTCAACATATTTTAATGGAAAACGATCATTTGAGTGTCATGTCTGAAAAGGATTCAAAATCAGACATGGTGAGTTATGGGTCTCGACTAGCAGTTCTCTTTGATACTAAATTTATCAAAGAGTTCTCTCCATCGTATTTCGTAAATGTGATGGCTACAGGAGTTTCAGCTGCCATTTTATACGAATTTCCCTACGAAGCTGAGTGGCTTAAAGTAATTGCATTGATATTTTGGGGTGTGGGGATCTTCTTCTTCATTACGGGCTTGACACTTTTGATTGTTTCATGCATAAAGTACCCCAAGAATCTCCTTAGATTTCATACCGATCCCACTATAGCACCATTTATGGGTTGTTTCCCCATGGCATACAACTCATTATTCAATGTACTATACTTTGTTACTGGGAAATCATTTGTCATTGGCATCTTTGTCTTTTGGTGGATTTCAGTTGTCCTATGTATCTATTCATCATTTTTCATTTTTTACTTTACATTTTTCATAAAGACAAAACAGAAACAATATTTCCACCCAGAAAACTTCCACGGCACTTTGCTACTTCCAGTAGTGGCATTGACAGTCACCTCATCAGCAGGCCAAATTTTTGCCATGGATTTACCAAATTATCATCTTCAAATCATAGTTATTGTATTAAGTTTTATGTTGTGGGCTATAGCCATTGCCATGTCATTCATTATCTTGACCCTTATTGTCTACAAATACTTGGTATATAAAGTCCCCAGCACCACGTTTGTATTCACCACATTTATTCCCATTGGGTTTCTAGGCCAAGGAGCTTTTTCAGTCATTAAAGGTGGTCATAACCTTCATAGACTACTACTTGAAAACCCTGATAAAGTGTCATTAATCCCAATTCAACAAGCCCTTGATCCACAGCTGATAGCATCGATCTTTGCCAATTGTATGTTGTTGATATGTGTAGCATTTGGCATGTTTTTAATTGCCTTTGGGTATTTTAACACCTTTGTTGCTGTGGTGACAGTGCTAACAAAGGTATTTGCCCCGAATCCAAATCCCGAACATATTTGTCGTCATGACTCAGGCTGGCGAAGGGCATTCAACGGGTGTATCAAGTACAATAAGGGTTTTTGGGCCATGACTTTTCCATGTGGAACAATGCTGATAAGTAATACTGAGGTTGGAGAGTTGATGAAAATGGAGACATTCAAGGCCATTGGTGCCATTTATGGCGTGGCCACCGTCTTAGTCACGGCAGGATGCTGTATTGGGTTCATGTATAATTTGATAAGAGACTTGAGGCGTTGTGAACGCCTATAAGATATACATTTGAAGCAGTAACTACTCTATTAAATGTCTACCGCGATCCACAACCACTTGACACCACGAGCCACCGCGAACACGCTCTATTTACCGCGAAACCATTCTCGTCTCACTCATGATCTCCATAAATGATTCCAATCAGTCCCGACTGTGTCTTTTCTTCGACGAGAACGTAACAGGCCACGTCTCCATTGACCGCCCGGCCACTCCTACGGATACTTCGATTTGGCTAGATATCTCCATCATTGGTGAAAACCAATCAGTTCACCCAATATCAACATCCAAAGTCACAAAACTCATTTCCCAGACTCCTGAAAAATCGGTATTCCAGTTCGATGTACAGCTCAAATACCCCAGTAAGAAACTCACACTGCCGCAAGTGCGATTCCAGACATTTTTCAAGCCCGAAGAATGTTCCAGTCCCGTGATAGAGCCCGAATTACTGCTTTTTGACCCAGTTTATGAGCGAAATTTGCTACTGGAATTGAAAATCAATGGTCAGGGGTTGCATCTTAGCCCTTCCCAGCATGGAGGTTCTGAAATTACGCCTAAATCCTCCGAAAACTCCCGGATGTTGCAACCAACAGACACTTTGATCCTTCCTGTTTATAGTGCATTGGTGATCCGATTAAAGTCAACAAAGCCGGCTGGTAAACACAATGAACTCCTAGCATCATTCCACGTCGAGTGCTCCGATCAACTCACCAAGATTCCTTATACAACAGTGGAATTGAATCTGTTTGAAGTTAAATTTCCCGGAAAATTAATTGAAATGAATCAGAATTTCGAATACCCCATCAGATTCGAACAATTTGAATCGATTATATTAAACTACAAGCTTATAAATATCGATAAAGATGACATGTTGAAACAATTGGCGGTGAAATTGCTGTTTCTGATCGAAAATAGTGAAGGAAGAAGTAATTCAATCAACACATTATGGACTCCTTTTGTTGATTTTAACTTGGTAGCCCCGCCCATTAGTAGCTCCCTTAAAACGCATCATCTTCAAAAACGCAAATCGCCAGCATCCACATTCAAAAAAGCAGCATCTTCCCCGATTCTTCCATCCTCATTCGCTAAACAAATGGCATCTTCTATTACGGTCAACCTTGCCAGCAACGTCAATTCCACGCGGTTCTTGGGGCTCAAATTAACTTTCATCGGCAAGCTATGCATCAAAGTGGGAGAGATTGTGAGTTGGAAGATCCAAGCAATCAACAATTCTGCCACCAAACTTGACATTTCATTGGTTGATCAAACTCATAGTGGACAGAATTTCATGCCAGTCCCCAATATACCTGGCCCAATGACTCGAAAACAGCTTTTTGGTGCATATAGACTGTTAAAATCGGATAAAACCGGAGTTCTTTTGATGAATAATGATATTCGAATTGGGCCCTTGGAACCCAACACCGTGGTTGAAACAACCATCGAAATCATGGGTCTCTCTCGAGGTATTTACAATCTCGATGGGCTTAATGTATTCGATCTCGTGACTGGAGATGGCCTTGATTTTGGAAAATTGGTGGAAGTGTTTGTCGTTTAGTTAAAATTCAACATTGGTGTTGCCGTACACATCGCCCTAGCCTCTCGCCCTAGCTATCGCTGTAATTTCCGCGGAATTTAGAGAGAAAGTTTGCCTCACACTCGCTCGATCATGCGGCTCCCAAGCCTCGCGCCGGAATTGGCCTCATGCGGTGCCGCACGTCGGCGTGAGGACCCGTGGTGCGAACATTTTAAATTTCTTTGAAGTTGCAACTTTTCACAACCATGAACTTTGACCAATTGCTTCTCAATTACAAGGCCCCTGAGTGGACTCACGCTGCCAGTGATATCTCGCGACTTACAGATGAGGTCATTGAGCGACAAAACGCCGTGTTGGACCAAATTTGCTTGGTAGAAACTCCAACCATAAAAAATGTCTTGGAACCATACGCAGAAACTTTCAATGAGAATGCTTTGTTGGTCAACCAATTGACATTCTACCTGTCGGTCAGTGGAGATAAAACCCTTCGTGACGCATCCAGTGAAGCTGAAAAGAAATTGGACAAGCATTTCATTGAAGTTTCACTTCGAAACGATGTTTTTCAAGTGTTCAAAACGCTCGATCGGCTGGTCAATCACTCTGAATTACATCCAGAGACAAGCAGATTCATTAAGAAAGTGTTGTTGGGCTTCATCAGAGAAGGTTTGAATCTTCTGGCCGAAAAACGCAATGAATACAAGAAACTCAGTATGAAATTAGCAGAGCTTTCGGTTGAATTCGGGAAGACAATGAACGAACAGAAAGAATACATTTTGTTCTCTAAGGAAGATCTTGAGGGAGTTCCTGAAGATGTTATTTCTGGATTTGAAGTTGTCGGAGATAATTACAAGATGACATACAAGTATCCCGACTTATTTCCGGTTTTAAAGTATGCTAAACACCAAGAAACGAGAAAAAAGGCATACTTAGGAAATCAGCAAAAATGTTCTAGTAACGGGCCTATTTTGGAGGAAATGGTGCAACTTCGTTGTAAATCAGCAAAGATTCTTGGTTACAGTTGTTTCTCTGATTATATCCTCGAAGAAAGAATGGCCAAAAAGCTGGAAAATGTAATGGAGTTTTTAACCGATTTGAAACAGAAATTGACTCCATTGGGTATGACAGAACTTGAAGTATTGAAACTGCTCAAAAACAAGGATTTGAAAGAACGTGGAATCGCTCCTCAAGAAGAGTTCTACCAGTGGGATATGGGCTATTATCATAACGTTTTATTGCAAGAACATTATCAAGTTGACCATCAAAAAATCCAAGAATACTTCCCATTGGAATATACTATCACCCAGATGTTGAGCTTTTATGAGCATCTCTTTGATGTTACCTTCCATCGGATCCAAAACGTCACTCCTAGCATGGTTTGGCATCCCGATGTTAAAGTATTTGGAGTTTTTCAAAAATTGCAATTTATGGGATATATGTACTTTGATTTGCACCCTAGGGATGGTAAATATGGCCATGCCGCAAATTTTGGACTTGGACCTGGGTTTGAAAGACAAGATGGTCGACAATTTCCCGTAACAGCTCTCGTTTGCAACTTCACCAAACCAACTCCCGAGAAAATGTCACTTTTAAAACATGAAGAAGTGACAACATTCTTCCACGAGTTGGGACACGGTGTCCATAGTATCCTCCTGCAAACCAAGTACGCCAAATTCCATGGAACCCTGGTTCCCAGAGACTTTGTCGAAGCACCTTCTCAAATGCTTGAATTCTGGACATGGACCAAAAATGAGCTCAAAGCACTTTCATCTCACTACCAAACCGGTGAATCCATCAGTGATAAGCTTATTGATCAACTCATCAACTCCAAAAACGTCAACAACGGGTTGCAGAACCTTAGGCAGCTTCATTTCGGACTTTTTGATATGGCCCTTCACACTCTCACTGATCCGGAAACAAAGTTAGACCTAATGGGTAAATGGAACCAAATGCGGCAGGAAATCAGCTTGATGTCTACTGACGGCATTGAGACTCCTGGATATGCATCGTTTGGACATATCGCTCATGGTTATGAGAGTGGTTATTATGGGTATTTATATTCTCAGGTGTTTGCAGTAGATATCTACTATGAACTCTTCAAATCTGACCCTATGAACGTAGCCAATGGGATTAAGTACAGAGATATAATTCTCAAGAGAGGTAACAGTCGAGAAATGATGGATAATCTTCGAGAATTACTCGGAAGAGAGCCCAATAGTGAAGCATTTATGAAAGAACTACTTAGTTAGAAGTTTCTTGGGAGTCAAAAGGGGTCAAAGAAGCAGTACCTTTATCCCATGAAACACCGTTATAGGTGATTTCTTTGATGGCTTTGATTATATCTGCAAAAGAACCTCTGACTTGTTTGGTGGAGTCTCTTTCTCTCAAAGTGACTGATTCATCCTTTATGGAATCAAAGTCAATGGTGATACCAAATGGAGTACCTAATTCGTCGTTTCTAGCGTATCTCTTACCAATAGAAGCTGAAGAATCATCGATCTTGAATGGCACTTGTTCTTTTCTTAAAGAACTAGCGACTTTTTTAACTATTGGTTGTAATTCTGCGTTTGAAGATAATGGGACTAAAAGAACCTTTGTTGGGGCAACCAATGGTGGTAAACTCAACACCACTCTGTCGGTATCTTCGGGTCTGGACCAGAACAGATGTTCGAAAATCGAGTAAATGATTCTTCCAATACCAAAAGATGGTTCAATAACATTTGGAGTGAATTCCCTGATGTGCTCAGTTTTAGAAACTTTTTCAATCTTGATGAACAGTTCATCCAACTCGACCTTCTCTTCCATGCCATCAACCTTGAAAACAATCTTTCCACCAGCCAATTCTTTGGACAAATCTTCCAATTCACACTCGGTTCTGGCCAATAACCAGTCTTGAACTTTTCCAGCATCTTTTCTGAATTTAGGTCCAAACTTCTTTTTATCAATGATGACTTCCCATTTCTCCACGGTAATGGGTTCTGGTAATGCTTGTCTAACGACCAACTTCTCGTTGGTTCTAGCAGCATGAACGCTCAAATCGTAGGCAGATCTATCAGCACAACCAACACATTCGATCCAACCATAACTTGTTTGTAATTCAGCATCCCAACAGTCAGCAGCGTAATGGGCCATTTCATTAGATAAATGTTGTCTGAAACGTAATCTGTTACTATCAACACCGATCTTCATCAAGAATTGGAAGATTCTGGCAATAAAGTAACCTAAAGTTTGATTATCTACCATTCCAGAGCTGACGGCTTCACCAATGGATTTTTCAACCAATTCATTACTTCCGGATTCTTGAACTGATTTAGGTAAGAATTTCAATTTGATATCTTTAACTTCATCGAATCTGCTGTGGTTTTTGTCATTTGGATCCACAAAATGTTCGATTTCGGCCATCAAGAATTCACGGACTCTTAAAAGACCACTTCTGGGACTAATTTCATTTCTAAATGACTTTCCAATTGAGGCGGAAGCAAAGGGCATCTTTTCGTTGTTGAAGTCCAATAACTTGTTGAAGTTCAAGAATTGTCCTTGAGCGGTTTCTGGTCTTAAGAATCCCTTCAATTGACCAGAAGGACCAATGGCGGTTTCAAACATCAAATTGAACTCAACTGGTTGTTCCAAGACTCCTCCGGTGGCTGGATTGGTGATGTTATGTTTGGTGATCAATTCACCCAATTGTGGGCCAGAAAACCCGTCAATTTGGTTCAAAATCGATTCGTACTCTTCAACAACTTGATCGTCCAATTTAATGTTGGCAATTTCCTTGACTTTCTTCTTCCGTTTTTTCTTATCGTCACTCTCTTCTTCGGTTACAGTGACACCTCTGGCAGCCTTATCACCTTTCAAACGAGATTCTAAGACTTCTTCAACTAAATGATCAGCTCTAAAGATTTCACCAGTTTTCAAATCTCTACACATCCAATCGGCGAATTTGTCGACATGACCGGACGTTTTGAGGACTTCGTGAGGAGTTAACATCGTACAGTCCACTTCCAACATGTCTTCTTCTAATATGAAATGTTTTCTCCAAGTATCAACGATATTTGCTTGTAAAGCACATCCTGGAGGACCATAATCATAAAGTCCAGAAACACCTCCATAGAGTTCGAAGGCTGGAGCAAAGAAAAATCTTCTTTTCAACATCTGTTCGAGTTGATCCCGCGAGAACGGAACAGTGGTTTGGGTCGACATGGTTCTAATAATAGTACGACGTAATGGGGAAAGAATGGTGAAAATTTTAGAAATTGCGAACCAGAAAAGTTTATGGATTTTTCAAGGTGGGTTTCTGCTTGATTATTACACTTGAATAATTGCCCAAATAGATGGGCCAACCCGTTATTTGAGGGGCCTTACGGTACTGTGCTGTACGTTTATTGATCGCGATCAATTCCTTCATAGAAATCTAAAGAATATAGCTTAACGGTTAGGAGATGAGTCACGGTCACGTGCCATATATCATGTGCGGTAATCTTTTAGTAACGATTCTTGGACTGGAAACCACACTATGCGGTTTTAGGCTCAACACAATCCAAATCAGCCCATTTCACGTGACGCATTCTCCACCAATATGACACTTGGCTATAAGGATAAGCCGTAGAGTTAAAGTCATCACTATACCAAGACACACACCCTCCAAACTTGGTCCCAAATACGGATTTAGCTAGCAAAGCTTGGGTCGTGTCAAACCACTCATCGTATTTTTGATCCTTGACACACACACTGTCATAAGTGCCATCCAAAATTTTTTTAGACACCCTTGAAAAGTAGGCACAAGCATTTTCAATAGCTAGAACCACCGAAGAATGACCAGTAGCGGAATTGGGACCACCAATCGTGAAAAGATTTGGACAGTGTTTAACTAAAACAGTTTCATACGCACTGGCCGATTTTTCACCCCACATTTCGTTCACCAGAACTGCATTTTTACCAATTATTTTATAGGGACTGAAGCTCTTTTTGATATTATAACCAGTACAAGCCACTATTATATCTGCTTCCAACACCTGGCCATCTTTTAACACTACCGAATGCTCGTCAACCTTTGAAATTTCATTCAATTTGACATCAATCTTGGGATTATTCAATGATGGAGCATAATAATAATCAAATATTAACCTTTTACATCCGATTTTAAACTTTGGAATAAGAATATCATGGTACTTTTCGGGGATGGTTTTCCTCATATATCTTAAACTCATTTTAGTATTAATCCACCTAACAAACCGATTCAAAATCCCATTTCCTGTGAACATTGGGTATCGAGTTTCAGCCACAATGGCAATGAATAATCGTACAAGTGCAATCCCCCATCGATTCCACAGAAGTAAATAGTATAACCATTGAACGAATTTGGGATGTGGAGGGAATATATAATGCTGAGAACGAACCAATTGAGTGACACTTTCGGGCTCAAAATCAAGAATTGCTGGTATCACTTGAGCGGCTGAGCATCCATTCCCAATAACAATCACTTTTTTACCCTTGAAATCAACTGACCAGTCCCAAATTCCTGAATGCATGTAATGGCCCTTGAACGTGTCCAAACCAGGAACATCGAACTTGTTAGGAACCACTAATCCACCAGTACAATTAGCGATAATTTTAGTCGTATGGATAATCTCATCACCTGATTTCAAATCCACAGCGGTTATAGTCCAATTCTGTGAATCTTCATTGAAAATTGCTTGTTTAATGAATACTTTGCATTTAGCTCTCTGGGCAATATTGTACTTGTGCACGACGCTCTGTATATACTCTTGCATTTCGGGTTGAGGAGGTCTTAAATCACTCCAATTTGTAACTAATTCCCCATAGTATGAATACCAAATTGCGGGGATATCACTAGCGCATCCCGGGTAAGTATTTGCCCACCAAGTTCCCCCTAAATCGTCGTGTTTTTCAAATAATACATAATCTTCCGTGTGGAGCTGGTTGGTACACGCAAGGGCTGCACCGATCCCAGCAAATCCACCACCAATAATTGTAACTTTACTACTTGTTTCAATGGTTTTACCCTTTGGAAGCAGCTTAGTATGGGATTCAAACGTGTCTTGATCTAATATAAGTTTAGCATTCTTATAAGAAATTCGAAATTTATTGGGATCAGTACTCGACTCTTTCTTAAGGGTAATTGTCGACATTTAAAACCTATGAAAAAATTTGGACATAAACGTAAACCTTATGTATTTATTATATATATAAGGAGATATGCAAGAAGCGGAGGTAGCTCTAAGAATCGGATTTAAGCATGTGTTAGCACTTAAAATGTGGAGAATAACCTGTAGAGACAATCGCCGGTTTGACCTGTCATATGAATGTGGGTTTCACGTGCCTAGAAGCACGCGACCGGTGCGGGCACGTTGCATATATCCGATCTCAGCTTATGATTGTCCGGTTATAACAATATCCTCGGTTGCACATGAAAACTTTTCAATTACCGCGACAGCTACCACGAGACTCGCGGTAAATCTTCCCTAACTCCCCATTAAATCCCCCCCTTCTACCACGACCCACAACTCACACCTCGGTTGGCCCCGCAAAACAAAATTCCTCACACTATAAAAACCACTCATTTCCCCAGTTTTCAAATAATTTATCATGTCTCTCTCATTTAAAGACAAAGTCGTTGTTGTTACGGGTGCTGGAGGTGCCTTAGGTAAGCATTACTGTCTTGAATACGCTAAGCGTGGTGCCAAGGTCGTGGTTAATGATTTAGGACTCAAAAATGGAATTTCCGAAGCTGCAGATTCAGTGGTTGCTGAAATTAAAGCTGCAGGAGGAATTGCTGTGGCTGATTATCACAATGTTTTGGATGGTGATAAGATCATTCAAACTGCCATTGATAACTTTGGTGCCATTCACGTGCTTATCAACAATGCTGGTATTCTTAGAGATGCTCAATTCAAAAAAATGACTGTGGAACAATATCAATTGATCACCGATATCCACATCAATGGAGCCTATAAGTGTACCAAAGCTGCTTGGGACTACTTTAGAAAGCAAGAGTATGGAAGAATAATCAATACTGCATCTCCTGCTGGATTATATGGTAATTTTGGTCAAGCTAATTATTCTGCGGCCAAATCGGGTTTGATTGGTTTTATGGAAACTTTAGCTAAAGAAGGTGCCAAATATAACATCACCGCCAATGCCATTGCTCCTTTGGCTAGATCCCCCATGACTGAAAACATTTTACCGGAACTGATTTTACAACAATTGGGACCTGAAAAAATTGCTCCTTTGGTATTATATTTAACCCATGATGAAAATGAAGCCAGTGGTCAAATTTTCGAATTGGCTGCAGGATTCTATAGTCAAATTAGATGGCAAAGAAGTGGAGGTGCATTGTTCAAGCCCGATTCTCTGTTCAATGCCGAACTTGTTGCCAAAAAATTTGATGAAATCATGGATTTTGATGATAGTAAAAGACCAGACTTGTTGAAAAATCAGACTCCAATCATGATCAATGATTACTTATCATTGAACGAAGCTGCAAAGGCCACCACCAACGACTTATCTGAAGCTCCAGCTGTCAGTTTGAAGGATAAAGTTGTTCTCATCACTGGTGCTGGTGCTGGATTAGGTAGAGATTATGCCAAATTTTTCGCCAAATATGGGGCTAAAGTGGTGGTAAATGATTTTGCAGATCCTTCGAAAGTGGTGGAAGAAATTAAATCCGCAGGAGGTGAAGCCCATGGGGATCAACACGATGTTGGAACTCAATACGCCGAAATCATTGAAAATGTTATCAACAAATATGGTACCATCGATGTGTTGGTCAATAATGCCGGGATTTTAAGAGACAAATCATTTGCTAAAATGAGTGATAAAGAATGGTATCAAGTTCAACAAGTTCATTTGACTGGTACTTTCATGTTAACCAGATTAGCTTGGCCATATATGGTTGAAAAGAAATATGGTAGAGTTATCAATATTTCAAGTACTTCAGGTATTTACGGTAACTTTGGACAAGCCAATTATGCCACTGCCAAATGTGCCATCATTGGATTTACCAGAACATTGGCTATCGAAGGAGCTAAGCATAACATCAAATGTAACGTTGTTGCACCTCATGCAGAAACAGCCATGACTTTAACTGTCTTTAGTGAATCGGACAGAAACTTATACCCACCCGAACTCGTGGCACCTTTGTTGGTGTTTTTAGCCAGTGATGAAGTTCCTGTCACGGGAGAGTTGTTTGAAGGTGGTGGTGGATGGATTGGTAACACCAGATGGCAAAGAAGTAAAGGGGTTGTTTGTAGAGATAAAGTGGTTACACCTGAGTTTATTCAGAAGAACTTCAAGGCTATTTGCGACTTTAGCGAAAGTACCAATCCTAAGAGCACTGGTGAAAGTTCTATGGAGATTTTGAGTGCTGTTGAACCAGAAGAAGATGATGATGATGAAGATGACGATGATGACGAAGACGATGAAGAGGATGCCGGCTGGAATTATAATGACAGAGATGTGATTCTTTATAACATTGCAGTTGGAGCTACGTCCACTGAACTCAAATACGTTTACGAAAATGATAGTGATTTCCAAGTGATTCCAACATTTGGACACTTGGCCACATTCAATTCAACAGCTTCCCAATTATCATTTGCCAAATTATTGAAAAACTTCAACCCCATGCTTTTATTACATGGAGAACATTACATCAAATTGGAACAATTTCCTATTCCAACCGAAGCTAATGTCAAAACCACATTCAGTCCATTGGCCGTGACTCAAAAGGGTACTAACACAATTGTTGTACATGGAAGTAAATCTGTTGATGCCGAAACCGGAGAAGCGATTTTCTCGAATGAAGCCACGTTCTTTATCAGAAACTGTGAAGGAGAAACCAAAACCTATGGAGAAAGAAGAAGCTTTGCCACGTCTCAATTCAATGCCCCCAAAACCAATCCTGATTTCGAGACGGATGTATCCATTAGTCCTGATCAAGCAGCATTGTACAGATTAACTGGAGACAGAAATCCATTACATATCGACCCAGCTTTTGCTGCAGGAGCCAAGTTTGATAAGCCTATTTTACACGGAATGTGTACTTATGGATTAAGTGCCAAAGTGTTGATGGATAAATTTGGTGCTTTCAATGAAATCAAAGGAAGATTCACAGGTATTGTATTCCCCGGCGAAACTTTGAGAGTTAAAGCTTGGAAACAAGGTGACACGGTGATTTTCCAGAGTCACGTTGTCGAAAGAGGAACTATTGCCATCAACAACGCGGCCATTAAGTTGGTTGGTGATAAAGCTAGTTTGTAGTGTTCTTTTTATTTTGAATAAATGCTATATTAAATTTTTCTTTGTTAAGTTTCTGTAAAGTCCTTTAAATCAACCGGAGTGTCGTTGATGGGATCAATAATGCTTTGTTGTCGGCGGTGGCTTACCGAAGTGTCTCCTGTGGCCGGCGTCGGAAGTGGTGTCATCAGTAATGGTGAGGATATTGTTGGAGATGTGAATGGATGAAGATTGGTGATTGAACTCAAATTCGTGATGGAATTGGTGGCCCGATGATGTTTACGGGGCGAGGAAGATGGGAAGTTGAATGATGCTGTGTTGAAAGGTGAAGTGTGGGGGTGAACGGACGGTATGTTGGAGGTATTTAAAGGAGCCATGATGGGTTTAGTCAGAGCATTTTCGTCTTCTGCCATCGAGAGTGATCTCAACGAGCTTCCAATGCTGGCACATGATCGACGGGATCGATGGCTTTTATACTTTATGTCCTTTTTGGGTTCTTTTGGTTCTTTTGAATCTTCCCAAAACTCGTTCATTTCTTCAATGGGACTATTACTTATGCTTACATCGCTACCGGTAATGCTAGTGATACTGGTGCTGCTTGGGCTGGTGCTGGTGCTGTTCAAGGAACTGCTCGAGCCGATTCGGGTGAAAACCGCCAGTGGAGGTTGGAAATCCTCAGAATAACTAAAAGTGCTACTCCGAGTTAATTTGATATCTTCCAATGGGAGATTGTTGGAACTTCGAGTTAATTTGATGTCTTCCAACGGGAGATTGTTGGAACTCCGATGTCGTTTCAAGATCTTCAAGTTTTCTGCGTGTAACGTGATGGTCGTATAACTATTCAGCCGACTATGATGTTTTGAAAAGCTCCGAAACCGATCGAGATCATCGTTACACTGTTTAGCAAAATTACTATTATTCATCTCTGTATAGTTTCCGAGACACATTGACTTGTACTGGGAGTAGAATTGCTTATAGCCACCGTCCAACACCACTATATCGGGGTATTTAAGGTACGGATAATTGTCGATGTTCAAAACACGATCTGACTTTCGAAGATGAGATGCCATTGTAGGACCTCGATATAACGAGAACTCACAGTGGAAGACCACAAGGTACTTCTTTTCCAGCTCCTGATAAGCCCCCGATACAAACGTCTCTTCCAACTGCTGTTTTGTGCTGATGTTGATGGCATTTTTGATATGGCCTCCAGCAAACTCATAATCGAATCGACAATCCACCACGAGAATCTCATCGAATTGGTGAGTACTATGGCCCGAAAGAAGCTTGTAGAGCGACAGCGCCGTGATCCGAGGAATGGAGTCGCTGTGATGGCTGAAAGTTTGGATATTGGACCGCCGAAGAAGCGATTCATCATGAAGAATCACATCTTTTTCTTTCAAGGTTTGGTACATGGAATGGAACCGTCTCAAGGGTAAACTGGTGGGAGGCGCCAAAGCTGTTGCTCTGCCCGCCAGCTCGTTGCTCAGTCCCACCAGCTCCGACGACAGTGACAGGTGCACACCAAAATCTAATGTTGGTGGTGGTGCCATCAAACTTATGGCCAGAATCTTGCCAACCAGTGGAGATGTCAAATCAACTTGTGTCTCATCGGCGTCCGTATGGTCCAGTTCGGTGTCACTGGCGGATCGGTCGTCATGCTGGTCATTCCCGGCCACCAACTTGATGCCGTGGCTCGTTTTGCCCACTCCTTCAACCTTCTTTTTAAGTCTTCCCACTAAATTGCTAAGATTTCGAAATGGCCTACGTTTCGTGGGAGTTTCACGGAATTGGGTTTGTTCCTCCGCCAATTTGGGGCTGATGGTGTTTGATGGCAGGTCCAAAAAACTACTTACCGGCCTGTCCCGCTTATAAGCTGAACCTAAGGGTTTCTTGTCCATTTGTTGTGGGATAGAATGGAAAAAACTCAACTAACAATAATCGACTTGCGCGGCGAGAGTTTCAGGTCCACTTTAGAGCGAACCTCGCGGTAGAGAGGGCGAGAGATTTATTTTTTCCAGGGTTTTTTTTTTCTCTGGTCGTTAAGACCCAGTTTTGAAGGCCCATACGAGAGCCCGTCTTTGGGCTTCAATGTCAGTCAGTGACCAAGTTCGTTTATTGGATTGCCATCCAAAACTAATGCAGGGTATAAAAGAAGTGCATGGCTAATTCCAGGTGTAGCAAGCTTAGACCTTTAATAGGTAAGGATAAATTTCGCGTTGTTATTTGTTTACGGAAACATTTCTACCAATTCGAGCAAGATGCATTGTCCTGTACTTATAACCTTTCGCTTAACTGATTCTTCGTCTGGAATAGGAAAGAGTTACATTTTTTTTCCCTCAACCGGTAAGTTTTCACTGTAATCCATCCAAGTAATCGTTCATACTGGGCCGTTTGGTGTCTTGCTCAGTAAGGTATGCATGTAAGTTCAAGGAGGAGCTTGAACTGGTGATTCTATGTAAAGGAGCCCCAAAACTGGGGGCTCTTGACCGGAAAATACCGGGGGGTTCCAAGTCAAAGGCGTTGTTTTTAGTACTTGAAAGATCGTTGATTGTGTAATTCTGGTTGATCTTCTCAAAGAATGTTCGTGTGGGACTGTATGGAGTGTTGGGACCAATGGATATGGATGACGATGCCGACAATGGCGTGGATATTGGCTCCAATGGACTTCTCGATAGGGGAATCTCGAGATTCAAAGGTGGTGGCTTGTGCAAGGGCTGCAAATCCTGGTGCTGGAGATCGGGTTCTTGGGTTTCCTCATTGAAGGTGTCGTCTTGCAAAGTATCATCCAAAGACTCAATTGATCCCATACTACTACTGCTACTATCGAAATAACTGTCCAATAAATCATCCACTCCTTCCATATCACCAACCTCCAGTTCCTCTACTTTTATGGGACTCACAACGTCCACCACTTTTCCTCCAAAAAACCGTTTGATTTTCCCACTCAATCCAATCTGTTCATTGATGATATCCTCATTGACTCTTTTAAATTTCAAACTATCGCTCAAATTCAAGTCAAACGTCGTGAAGCCATGGTCTTTGATCTTGTCTATGGTGTATCGACATTGTGGATCTTTAACTAACAACCGTTTTATCAAATCAACCAACAATTCGAATTCTTTTTGATCAAACTCGCTAAACTGTTTGACCCGTGGAATGACCAATGGACTGTTAACAATGCTTTTGAACAAGCCGTATTCATTCTTGCCATTGAACGGGAGTTCATGGAACATCATGCAGTATAATATGACCCCTAAACTCCATAAATCTATTCGTTTGTCGATGTTACTTTTCGTGTCTATCATGGAAAATCGATTGTTAACAAATTGACAGAGCTCGGGTGCAAAGAACGCCGGCGTCCCCACGGTTTTTCCTAATTCCTTATCATCATTAGCATTGTTTTCAAGGATCAAACTGACGCCAAAATCACTTATCTTGATGTTATTTCCAGAAATCAAAAGATTCGATGGTTTTAAATCCCGATGAATGATACCTTTGAACTCATGTAAATACTCCAATCCATTCACCACATCTCGAAGTACCTTATTGAGAGTCAACCCCCCCTTTCTTTTCTCGTTATAATGATTATAATTCTTCCATTCAATCTCACCTCCTTCACAATACTCCAACACCAAAAGAATCTTATCATACTTTAAATCGTCAATGACCGAGTCCATTCGAACCACGTTTGGATGCTTGCACTCTTTCATGATCTGAATCTCTCGTTTGATCTTGGTGGTATGATTCAAGTACGTTTTGGTGATCAATTTGGTTTTATCGATCCGATTGATGGTTTTGATCGCCACGAACTCTTGCGGCGCCCGGATTCTCTGGCCAAGTAGCACTTTCCCATACTGACCATGGCCAATCTTCTGGAGCACTTTGAACTCATTGTTTATGAGTTTGTGCCCCAGATTGGTGGTAATCGTAAGGTTGGTGATGTCCATAAAGATTTAAACGTGCGGCTTATTAAATCGCACCAAATCATTAGCTTGATATTTGTCTATAATACATAAAAATACAGTAATATACAACTTCGATTCTTCTTCGTGGCTTCAACTCCATCTTTGGGTATGCCACTTATGCAACTTGTTCCCCCACACGGGCCTCATCTTTAATTATTTTTGTTTCTCGTTCGCTTTCTTCATTTAATTCTCGAATTATTTCATCTTCTTCATCTGTTAATCCGGTTAAATCAGGAGGTATTTCTCTCATTTGAACAGAAGGAGCATGATCCAAAAACCTCAATTGTTCCAAGACATTTTGTTTGACACTTTCAATGTACCGTTTTGAGTTTTTATTATCGATTCTTCCTTCTAATGCTGGATGTAATGAATAATCGGGTGCAAACCAATCGTATGTAGGTAAATAATTGGGGATTTTATCGTCCAACGAAACGTCTGTCATGATCGAGGTCTCATAACACCATAATCTCGAGACATTTCTGGGAGTATATCCACCACCTCCGAGAACTAACATGGGGAACCCAAACGATTTGATGAACTTTACACATTCCCCATGAGCCCTGATATTCAAGTTGAAACATCCCAATCTATCAAACCCTAGAGAATCAGCTCCACATTGTTGAACAATCACGGTGGGTTGAAACTTGGTAATCAAAGGCTCCATAATCAGCTTAAAAAGCCTGATATATGATTCATCATCAATTCCATCTTTCAACGGAACATTAACGGCATAGTTCTTGCCCTTGCCAACCCCCACTTCATCAACAAATCCAGTTCCAGGGAAAAACTCCCCATTATACTTATGGAAGGACACCGTCATCACACGATCACTAGTATAAAACGCCTCCTGGACCCCGTCTCCATGATGCAAGTCGATATCTATATACATGACCCGAGGATGGATACGTAACAAGTTCATTATACTCAATACAATGTCATTTACGTAACAAAATCCACTAGGTTCAAACTTTTTCGCATGATGAAGGCCTCCACTCCAATTGATGGCAATATCAGACTGGCCCGAAAGTAACTTACGGGTGGCGTCTAATGATGCTCCAGCATAGATCGACAGATAATCAAACATTCCATCAAATACTGGACAATCATCACCTATATTAAATTGGGCAAGAATTTTCTCAGGAAGCTTAGCAGTAGCCTGCGGCGTGATCGACTCGAGAAAGTCAATATAGTCTTGCGAATGGAATGCAAGTAGCTCATCTTTACTGGCTTTTCGAGGCGTATATAAATCCATCCTTTCATATAACTTATAAGATATCACCAAATGGTCCGTTAGAAGAAGACGAAACGGTTTCATCGGATGGTGCGCTCCGTAGTGGTAGTTCGTTACTTCTGGGTTATAATGGTACGACACGTTGGGCGGGCGTAGCGCTGTGCCGTAGTACAACGGCGTATGATAGGTGGTTTTGACATCTGTAGTAAAGGTTTCCATTGGTATAAGATTTTTTTGTTTTTTCCTTCCTGTTTGTAAACCCGCGACTTTTTTTTTGGTTATTGAAATTCAAATTTATTGTTTGCCACTATGTCAGGTATGTATAGCTAGGATTACGAAGGGATTGATCTTCTTATCTAAGGAGCATTATTATTTGATGCACTATTTCCAAGGATTTTCGTACTAACGTTTGAAGGAGCAGCAGGATTCGATAGGCATATCACCATCTTCTCACCAGAAGGAAGGTTATACCAAGTGGAATACGCCTTTAAGGCCATTAACTCATCAAATCTCACATCAATGGCAGTAACTGGACGGGATAGTGCAGTAGTGATCTCTCAGAAAAAGATCCCTGACAAACTTTTGGATTCCAAAACCATCTCGTATATCTTTAAAATAACTCCATCCATAGGAATGGTTGCCACTGGATCAATTGCAGATGCTAGAGCACAAGCATTGAGGGCTAGAAGTGAAGCAGCCGAGTTCAAGTACAAGTATGGATATGAGATGCCAGTGGAAAGTTTGGCCAAAAGAATGGCTAATTTAGCTCAATTATACACTCAAAGAGCATATATGAGACCATTAGGTGTGGCATTAACGTTTTGTCAGATTGATGAAGAAAATGGTCCTCTGATATATAAGTGTGACCCAGCTGGATATTATGTGGGAGCTAGTGCTGTAGCCACCGGTCCTAAACAACAAGAAGCCACTACTTATTTGGAAAAAAAATTCAAAAAAACCGATTATGTTGATGGAGACTATAAGCAAACTATTGAGGCCGCTATTAATGGATTAAGCAGTGTTTTGGGTACGGAATTCAGAAAAGGGGATATTGAAATTGGTGTGGCTACAAAAGACGGATTCAGAATATTAGATGAAGAAGAAATAGATGAAAGATTAGTTGCCATTGCTGAGCAAGATTAAATTACAGAAAAAACAAACTTTTTTTTATTCAATATATGACTACTGTTCAAACCAGAATCAAGATACTGGAATTCTGGATATATAGAATAGCAATATCTAAAAAGTCCTTTGATTTTAGGGGGTTCAAAAAACGTATGGAATGAACAACCATGGACATTTTTCTTTATATCTATCCCAGTCTTTACCATACTTTCTTTCACACTTCCTAGCATCTCTGTTGGCTCTATGGATCAATACTATAAAAAAGAATGTTGGGTGAAACCAAGGTAATGGACTTTGGAACCCGCAAACCAAAGCCCAAGTTAAACACATAAAATAATCAGCAGTATAATGAGCTTTTCTGGCATAAACGTACCAACCATCAGTGAGCAAAGTTCCACCGTTTTCACATTTGATATAACTTGGGTTAACCAAATCACTATATGGCAAATAAGGGAAGGTTTTTCTGATTTTGGTGTCACCAGCAAGAAATTTTCTAAAACTATTTTTTTGACGATTTCCAGTGTCAAAGAAATAGTAGCCAGCAAAAAGGATTGCAAATAAAGCGATCATGACCAATGGAGATCTGGAATATTCTGCAGGGTCATGGAAAGCAATGTATAAGGAACAATGGCAATAGGTGAAAGGAACACCAGCAATATTCCAGAACAACAACATGAAACCGAATTTTTCGTAGGCCATATCCCAAGTTGGCACGATCAACTCTTCGCCTTTAGCACAACCATTGGCGTATAACCAATGGGCAATGAGGAGGAAATACGCTTGAGGAGTAGCAGACCCATATTCTTTGATCTGTTTAAATACCACACTTAATGATAAAATAAATAATATGTACCAAGGAATCCGAACCTCAAAAAACATCTTCAAGTCAAGGTACTTGCCAATCCGAGGATTAAGAGTGGTACCCATGAAAATATCGTAAAAAACATTGCCCGAAATCTCATGAGGGTTCTTAGCAATATACACCACGTAAAGGTACAAGAGAACCGATAAAGTTATACCATACCCGATGGCAACAGTGGTGAACTGGCCGATATTGTCGATGTTGTAGCACAAATCGTAAACTCCGGTGAATTGAAACACCAAAAGAATTGCCACGGTCGTATAAAACGAAAATAATGCATTACAATAATAAGGCAATTGTTTCCCCTTCAAATGGGTCAATGGTTGGCCCTTAGTCCATATGCCAGGAAGCGTGAGGTAAAATACCGCTTGAACCACAATGAACGTGGTAAACACCATAAAAGTGTACCATGAAGGAATAGCGTAAGTTTTCCAAATTGTAAACAATTCGTTCAAAAACAGAGACCATGATTCCCCATCTTTTGGCCATGCAAATTGTCCACCGTACATCTGGGCACTTATCCAGAGATACCACATGAGAAGTGGAAACCCAAACATCATTCCAAAGGCTCCATAAGGCCCTCCAAATTCGTATTCAACTTTAGACATATTGATCTGAGAATTAACGTGGAAAAGTGCACTTCTTGTTTTTCAAGTATATTTCTCAGGAACGAGATGTACGACAGGAACGAGAGATTTAATTATACGATAGGGTGTGCCATCGCCAAGCCTTGATATATTTTATGTACGTGCATTTGACAGACAACTAAGCACAATTCGTAGCAATTCCTTCTGAGGAGACCCGTGTGAACAAATGAAAAAAAAAAAAGACTGGACGTGCATTAAGATCGTCAGACCCGGAAAAAACCTAGCAAAAGGGAACAACTTCGGTCAAGTCCACCTCGATCTCACCGCCACCAGTTCTTACGGCCTGTCTCCGCAGGCGCACTCGTTGTAATGCATCATTGGCCAGACCATTACCAAGCAAAACCAAGCCTTGGAAGTAAAGTTCAAGTCGTTGTAATCGGTCGTCTTCCATGACCAATCCGGTAATCAAGCGGAACGGGCTTTGGATCATGTAGCAGCGGCAGTCAAATAAGTCCGATGAAATGAAATAGTGTTCTGTTTCAGCTAGCACGATCTGGCGCCGCGAATCGTAGTAACTTGGCTCGCGCGGTAGCACGAAAAACAAAGTGTTCATGATATTATCAATAAGACGTTGAATGAGCTCCTTATTTGTTGTGGGTAAAAGGCCTTCCGTGATAAGCATTTGGATGTAAATGGCGTTGCTCCGGCACTGTTGAGAAATATCGTACCACGAGTATACGGTAGTGGTGGTACTGGTTAGGGGAGTTGCTGTAGCCGGAGTAGTAGCCGAGACCGATGCCGAATTCGTGGTAGTATTCGTAGTCGTAGCCGTAGCCGTGGAAGCATTGATGGGAATTGGTGATGTGTGAGTGTCAGGTGATCCTGAGGCTATCAGACGAGGACTTGAATGTTCGGGTTTAGTGGTGGTCACAATTCCATAAGCACTATCTGGAAGTAACGACAGACCATGGCGGGGATGTGCAGGGCTAGTTTCAGCAATTGTGAATGTTTCGAGTTCAACTTCAGGAACAATGGCGGTGTTAATTGTCCGATAAACAAGAGACATTACTCGAGCCAATTGGTGTGGGGTAGGTCGGTGTTTGGACCGAAGTTTGTCGAGCAAATGGGAATATTCTTGAACAAGATGAACAAATTCCATTGTAAAACCAAGAAATAGGTTGAACACTGCTCCCGAATTGGGAGAAATAGCTGTTGGTGATAACACCGGAGCCAAATCGATAACCAAGCCCAAATTCTTTAACGCTTCATGATATTGACCTCGATCGAAATATCCCGTCTCTTCAAACATTGTTTTCTCCTTCATAGTTCCGCCCAGTTTTGTTGTAACAACTGCCAACGAATCGATAGCAAAAAACCATGTTCTGGCAAGTGCTAAGCCCGGACTTATCGTGCCCCCGCCGCCAGGGGCTGCACTATACCGGATCAATAAATCTTTGGCCCCACGAAGATGGGTTTTCCAACTACTCATAACATTTTCGTACTTTTTAGATGAAAAAATTGACGTAAGGAGAATAACTGTAAGGAGAAGTCTTTCGATATCACTAGTTTCATTATGACCTTCTGAAGACAGGAAAGCCTTCGCAAGACTTTTCAAGCATACCAGGACGTATTTTTGGCCACAGACTTCATGGTAATTATCGCCAGATACATTGTATCGTACGGTTGCAATCATGGCTAATAATGCTGATAATAAATATGGACAATGAATAGCATATTGTAATAATAAACTACTGACCACATTCTCTGCAGGAGACAGAGCAAAGGGAAACAATCCCTGCGCCACCACAGTATCTATCAAGGCTCTTAAATAAGAAGCATGAGGATCCACTAGACGATGTTCAATAATAACTTGCTCTATTTGGTCAGGAATCGAAAAGTTTTGGGCTGGGATTGCTGACGTCCGCACAGGAGAATACGTATGAAACGCATGGGACAAAAGCTTGTCTAGCCCCACTGTATTATTAGGGGTCTTTTCATCTCCACTGGGAGTTTCAAGAGCCTCAATTTCTTTCAAAATTCCTGGATCTAAATCAAGAGGAAGATCAATAATGTCATTCACCAAGACTGAAGCATCATCAAATATAGATTCCATATCGGTATGGATAAGTGCTGAGATCGACGGTGCCAACGTCATGGATTTAGCATCCCCATTTCCCGGCCCATAATACTTGTCAAGTGCGGGATGACTATGGTGATCATTGGCTTCACCAGCAAAATGATGATTTTTATTTGTTCTGTCAGGATGAACCTCCACGGATTTGATGGGCTTCTTCTCAACACTAGTCCCTAGGGTAGTCATTCCATCACTGTGCTCTGCCATCATGTCATCAAAACGATTGCCATACGTTCCTGGTAAGTACCGTTTAAAGCCACCAGTTTGAATCGACCCACTGTCTTTTTTCGAAACCGCCCGATAAACACACTGTTTGTTGAGCTTGGTGCACTTCATACACGACGGCTTGGCTTCATCACACTTCATTTTACGTCTTTTACATTCTTCACAGCCAGTACGGCTATACTTTCGCTTCTTTATAGTCATATTTACATTAATATACAGTGCGAAAAAAATGCTTTAATTACGGCCGGATTTTAGCCATTATTCTACGACCGTGAGGTGTGTTACGCACCTCTTCCACCATTGGTTCCAACATAACACACAACCGCAGCAAATCCTGGCCTCGAGCCACGTCCAAAGCTGTCTGTAAAACATAGTTGCCATACGCATCATTCAACATATCGGCCACTCGTCCTTGAGTGAGTAAAGTTTTCACCATGAGTCCACTAAATTTGCCAATTCTAAAGGATTTTTCGATAACATTTGATCCAAACTTATGCATAGATAATACCACCAAATTACTGGTGATATGATCCAAAATGACACCTATCGATTCTTCATCTCCTCTGGATAACACGTATTGTACCACATAATTACCAAAAGGATCAAGAGATAAATCAGTCGCATTATGAGCTATCATTTTCAGAAGTTGCTTTCTTTGTTCAGGAGATCCATAATCCAAACATCTTTGTAATACACAACATCCATGACGATGAGTGGCTATTTCATTGCAGTGAGATGATGCAGTATCAAAAATAAATTGATTTTGATCGCTCGTCATCCGTGATAAACATTTCTGAACCACATGATTCCCATTAAGGTCTCTTGCTAAAGTAACTACATGAGGACCTAAATTTTGAGTTATCACCAAACACTCTTCATCAGTAGTAATACAATCCACTAGTTTTTGAAGTGCTCTTGTTCCATGTGGATCAAGGGCAATCCGTAAAAGCTCTGGTCCAGCATTTTTGACCAATATAGTCCGTTGATCTACTGAAACAGTTTCAAACAATTTTTGAATTAAATAATTCCCAAATGGGTCAACCATAAGCTCAACAATCTTGAGATAAATCTCATTAAAGATCATTGTAGCCGTCACACTCGACCCTCCGTCCAATTGCCGTTGTAGAAACCGGCATCCGTGTTGATCTTTACATAAACTGTAAATATCTCCGGTAAAATCATGAATCGTGGCATTCAAATATTTGGTATCATTTCGTTTCGGTTTACGGTGAACATTAGTGGGGAAAGGAACTGGAGGGCTCCGATGATTGTGAGACTGTTGGTGATGGTGCTGGTGTTGATGATGGTTCGGGTTCGGGTTATGGTTATGGTTTTCTGGTATCCCTGCAGACATCATTGATAATCCCATTGGAGTTGGATTTATCGACTGATTGGTGGCACCACCAGCGCCCACGGAAGATGTGGCACCATTATGCAGCTTATTATTGGAAGTGGGATTACCGGCACCAATGCCATTGCTTTGAACTGCACCTGCTCCTACCATAGGCTGCCAGTAGTCCAATTCAATGCCATGATCCCGTCTTTCGGTCCATCCACTAAAAGGAGAGGAAACACTGAATTGCATTGAAAGTGGTTGACTTAACATGGGGGTCATGGGAGACATCATGGGCATTTGCGCCAGTGAAAGCTGCTGGGGAGTATGAAGAGCCAGATTTTGACCCAGAATCAGTCCCACCAGTTGAACAGGACCCATTTGCAGTCCCACAGAATTGACTTGCGGACCCGTAACATGCTGTCTGATGTGCTGGGAAGCATGCAGAGAGCTTCCGGCGGATTCCGGTGTACGCAGCCCCACGGTCTGATGGGAATCAGCCCCCCTGATCTCATCATCGCCATCCAAATTCAACGTATTCAAAGCTCCAACGATATCCAAATTGGGCTCCACAATATCCAAATTCGAATCATTAAGATCCAAATTTTGCTCCTTATCGAAGAAAAGCGACCTATCCATCACTCTAGAATCAAGCGACATGCTAATTTACAATAATGTACAAAATAAAATGCTGAGTTAAATGAGTTTAAGAAAATCGGGTTGATGATTTGGAGGTTACTAGAAAATTTTTCATGACGACACCGCCTAGACACGACGTAACCGACACGACAACATTCAACATTTACCGCGGGAATTACCACGACCCTACCGCGAGACAATAAATGTGAATTTTCGTCTGGAAAACTCCAACTCCAAGAGAATTAAAACCGAAAAAAAAAAACTTAATACAATCATCTATTACGGAGGGAATCAAATAAATATCTATAAGAGGAATAACAGTTACCCAAAAAATCATAACAAACTGTTAAACCATCCCAAAAAAATATGGTTTTTGAAAAATCAAAACTTCTCTAAGTTGATTTTTCATGTTGAGTAGAAACTCTTTGCATAGAAACCAAAAAGTCTTCCAAAGATCTCTTGTCAGTTTCTGGTTTTTGTTTTCTACCGTTACACAAGTCATCAAAGGCTTGAGAGGTGGACATCAAGTAGTAAGCACCACCCATGACACAGAAAACACCAAAAGACCAAATCCAGGTTCTAACAACAGTGACAATATCAGTCCATCTTGGAGACCACCATCCGAATAAAGTAAACATGGTAGCAATGATATCAACAATCAAGACGGCACCAGATAATTGCCATGATGGAATAGAAGACCAGAATGGACCTTGAGCTCTAGTGATGAAAATTAACCAATTTTCAGTCAATGAAATTTGTAAGAATAAGATACCATCAATAGCACCCCAGTTTTGAATAATACCTTTAATTTCACCTTCTTTCTTCATAAACATGGTGGTTAAAGTAATCCAAGTACCAACGGCTAAAATGACACCTAAAACAATAGACATACCCCATAATCTTGGCAAGTTCCATTTGACAGGTTTTGGATCATATGGAGCGTTATCATAAGCAATAGCTAAGGTGGCAACATCAGCAAAAATAGCAATGAAAACAATCAAATTAATATCCATGGAATCATTCAAGATAGCAATCCATAAACCTAAAAAGATTTCCAAATGTAAGGATAAAGCAATACGGTAAACAACATAAGAGTACATTCTGTGGAAAATTTGTCTGGAGGTCTTTAAAGCATCAATGATAGCAGATAAACCAGGAGCCAAGAAAACAATATCAGCAGCAGATCTAGCAGCATCAGTAGCACCTTCAACGGCAATACCAGTATCAGCTTTTTTCAAAGATGGAGCATCGTTAACACCATCACCAGTCATAGCAACCAAGTAACCTCTAGATTGTAAAATTTCAACAGCGTTATATTTATGTTGTGGGAAAACTTCAGCAAAACCATCAGCATTTTCAACGAAATCAGCAATTTCAGAACCAGCCAAATCACCACCTCCAGATAAACCTAATCTGTCAGCATCGTAAATGTTGGTACCTAAACCTAATTGTCTACAAGTTTCTTTAGCAATACCAACGGCATCACCAGTTAACATTTTAACTCTTAAACCTAATCTCTTAGCTTCATTAACAGTGGCAGCAGTGTCATCTCTTGGAGGATCCATACATGGCATAATACCCAAAATTTCCCAGTGACCTTCACCTCTCTTTCTGGCAACACCTAAAGATCTGAAACCTCTAGAAGCAAATTCAGCAACGGTATTTTGGTAGTTTTCGTGGACATCTTCTGGAATTGGGTGGTCATCTTCAACAGTCTTTAAAACGAATAATGGAGCACCTTTAACACAAACAATTCTTTCACCTTCTGGAGATTCAACAATAGCAGTAACTTTTTTGGAAACAGGATCAAAAGGTTGGAATTCAATAACCTTGTATTTAGTTAAAGCATCTTTGGCTCTTGGGTAGTTGATTAAAGATTTCAAGAAAGCTTTATCGATAGCATCTAAACCTTTCTTCTTTCTAGAAGCAGCTAAACAAGCAGTCAACATTAAATCATCAGCTTCAACACCTTCAACAGTGTAAGGTTCGTGTAAAGATAATTTGTTCTTGGTTAAAGTACCAGTTTTATCAGAACACAAGATTTCAACACCAGCCAAAGATTCAATAGCAGAAAGTTTTTGAACAATAGCTTGTTTCTTAGCCAAGTAAGCAGCACCAACAGCCATAGTAGTGGTAACAACAGCTGGTAAACCAACTGGAACACCAATAATGGTGATGGCCAAAGTGTGTCTCAAGATGGTGACAATTCTAACACTTCTGTAGAAACAAGCAGTCCAGACAACTAATAAAGTAACAATAACCAAAACCAATAAAATAGTACCAATACCATTCAAGACTTCGGTGAAATGACCAGAACCAGCAGAAGCTTTGTTAACCAAAGAAGCAGCTCTACCAACGAAAGTAGAGTCACCAGTGGCAGTAACAATCATGAAAGCTTCACCGGTTTTAACGGTAGAAGAAGAGTAAACACTGTCAGCATGTTTTTTGTCAACAGCTAAAGATTCACCAGTGATAGCAGATTGATCAACTTGTAATAAGCAATCTTCACTGACAATTCTACCATCAGTTGGAATAACGGTACCGTCTTCCAATTGTAAGATATCACCAGGAACGATTTCATTAGCAGCAATTTCAGAAAGAGATCCATCTCTAATAACGTAAGCAGTATTAGCCAAGGATTTTTTCAATTCTTCGACAATAGAACCAGCTTGGAATTCTTGGATGAAACCAACGGCAGCATTCAAGAACAATAAACCCAAGATAACCCCGAAATCAACCCAATCTTCTAAACCAGCAGCCAAGATAGCAGCAGCTTCCATAACAAATTGAATTGGACCAACAAAGAACATAATGAATTTAACAAACAAGTTTTCGGATTCATCAGCCAACTGATTAAGACCGTATCTCTTTCTTCTTCTCAAAACTTCTTCAGAAGTTAACCCAGTGGTTGGGTCAGTTTGAAGTAATTCATCTGGAACAGCCTTGAAAGAACCTTCATCTTCAACTTCTTCTTCGTCATCATCATCAAGTCCGTGTTGAACAGATTGTAAGTCAAGGATCAACTGATCGATGTCTTCATCTTCATCGTCGGAAACAACTTTGTCAACTTTCTCGTTGGTTGGTTGAGTACTCATAGTTTGTGAAGTTTTTTTTTCAAAGGGTGGGCGAGGGTATTTATAGTGCGAGATGTTGATAAAGCGGCTGGATAGGGAAGTGCGGGAATTATTTTGGGTAGGGGGACTTCCTATTCGAGAACTTTAAGCTTGTTAAATTATGCTGGTTTTATATGATATGCTAAAATTATTTACTACTTGACTATTAGTGGAACTACAAACATGAATGGCATGATTTTTTTGAGCTCAAACCTCCATTTGCACATAACAAAAACCTTTGTAGAGTCCTCAAGTGTCGATGGATGTGAAGTGTCCGGGGCGTGTGCACGGTCCAATTATTCGGTTTTTATTCCATTTTCTCTTGAGGAGTATTTACTTTTTATACAGGCTGGGTAATATTACGGACATTGTTGGTTCAATAGATGGCATCCCCAAATGGAATGTTCGGCTACTGAATTTTGGATCCAATGGATTTTCCTGTTTATGGTTTCCTCATCTCAAATAGTCGGGTTTTCCATTAACTTTAAACAATTGTCTATTTAAATTGTATTGTAGAGTTTTTTGTTTTCAGTTTTTTACATTTGCCTTCACCAATCAAATGGTGGTATTGATGTTTGGGTTTTGACAGTTTCGACCGTTTTATTGGCTTGGAGTATTATGCAGGTGAGAGATTTTTGTCCAATAATTATGGGTATCGGTGATGTAATGAATGAAAAGATAACGGTTAAAAATTTTCAAAGCCGCAGATAAATAATGAAGCGGAGAATTTAGCTTCAAATTATTGGCTGGCACCAATGGCGGAACGATGTCTTGACGTGGCCTTGAAAAGTCGGAACTATTTCCGCCCTGGAGCGTTGTTCGGATGCATTTTTTTTACTGGTTTGAGAATAACCCCGGCATACAACCTTTTTTAGTTCCGAGCATTTTGATTTTGCATGGGGGTTATGGCCCTAAATTTTCCTGCGACTTAGTGCCGGGCTTGCTATTATTTACCCGTGGTAATTATAACCGATCGGTTACAACCCTCAGCTCCGGAATTTCCATTTCAAAGGCCGTATTACCTTAAATATCAAGTACAATACACTTCCCACAAAACGATACAATGCTAACCCTGCCACGATCCACAAGATGATCGATAAAAACACCTCGGCATTGGTGCTGATAAAAGTGTATTGTCCATGGTGTAAAATTTTCTCAATTCCTCCAATCTCTAATACCACACATACCAACACCAAATTACTGATAAGCCACACCAAAACGGTTATAGTTCTGATCAACGCATAATAGTTATCGTCCCGGTCGGGTTTAATCTGGACGATTTTCAGTTTATCCGGAATTATTCTCAACTGTTCCAATGAACTCAAATAATGCTCATTAACTTCTTCGGTCTCACCTCCATTAACATCAATCATCACCTCATTGGTGGACTTGCTCATGGCATTTCCCAAGTCTTTCACCATAGGCGTTTCTCTAGTCCCCCACGAGATGTCATTGATGTTACAGAATGAATAAATATTCAAAACATTGACATACGTTGGTGATAACAACAAGTATTGTACAAAAGACGTCACCATAAAGCTTGGTTCTCCGTATATCAATGCCGCCACCAAGTACAATACATACGTACTGCCCATACTGATCACCAAATCCCGGAATTTGTAATTGGTAAGAAGCATCAGTGGCTTAAAATCACTTGTTTTGAGCACCAGCAGGATCGTTTCAACGGCAAGATAAACTGCTGCAAACAACATATACACCATCAATACCGCAAACACAATGGCCACCACGAGATAGAACTTCTTTGTTCCTCGAGGGGTGTTTCCAAACGCCAATACTACCGTTGTTAATATCGACAACACATATAACCATTTGGCCACAACACTCAAATATTTTCCCACTTGTAAATCAATCACTTCACTACCCAAATTCCCCGTAAGAATGTCAAAAACGAGAAAGAAACTGGCCAAACTGAACCATGACACCAAGATCACCACTAGTTGATAGTAAAATTCCACTTGAAGTACAAGTTTCCGCATTAATGAATGGTTACTTTTCCAGATATTGGTCCAGTGAACTATGGCATAACAAGCTGCGAAAAGTGACCCATTTAACCATCTTCTTCTCTGGAGCACAAAGTCTTCAATGGTCTCTGGTACATCTGTTTCGGCTTTGGCCTCATTGACGTATCTTAAGATGTAATTATACCCTTTTTTGGCCACCAATTCAAAACAAAGAATCCGATCTTCTGCTAAATACATGTTCGAAGTGAAAATCCCCACATCAGAATGGTTTTTCTGCTTTAAAAGTGCTTCATCATCCCTTAGTGTTCGTTCTCCCTTTTCGTCTATTATTTCTTCGGTGTCAATATCTTTACTTGATCCATGAAGAAATTCCCCTTTGAAATACTTTTCCAATGGTCCTTCTCCATTAATATTCATCAATGCCTCATACCGATATGCCGAAAACGCTCCTGGTAACACGGAGATGAATCCAAACACACTCTCCATCGGCTTATCTAAAACATTGGAAATTTTATACTCGAAATTCTGCGCTGCAACTAATGGATTGGCCAATAGTGACTTATTGGGACCCAAAGCAGCCCTCATTTCACCACAAGCTCCAGCGACATTGGGGTCGTTGAAACTTCGCCACAAGTAATACAATGCATCGTTTGCTGGAACAGTTCCACAGTCCAATAATGCTACGATTCGAGGGTTTAATGTGGGACCAAATGCCTGTAAACACCATCGATGACTATTGATTTTCCGATGATTCTTCTCTTTCAAGCAAAACATAAGCTGTACTGGCACCAGTCCTGTAGTAAGATGTACTCGTCCTTCATGAACTTGCTCTATAGTGACGGGTGTAGTGTACTCGTAAATATGGGCTTGAACTTCACGATTATTGATCCTGCTCTTGGCATAAGTATCCTGGTAAACTCCTAATGCTGCAAGAAGAAGTCCTGCCCGCTCGTTCAAGGCAGCACGTCCATCGGCCACTATTGTCACCACAATTCGTTTCCACGATCCTTCTCCCCAAGAAGGATCTTTTCTTCGGGTCAAATTGCCTATGTTGTCAAAGATTCCCTTCAAGGTCTTCGCCAATAGAACCTCGTCCTCGTTGTACATCGTTACCACAACCATTATCTCGGTTTCTCGGGCCGGATTATAAATTGCTGGTCTCAAGGTATACTTAAACTTTTCAAAGTTAGAGGGTCCACAAGTGGCAGCTGAATACCTCAAAAATGACATTTCATTCCCACTGGCGATGTTACGTCCATAAGTGTCGAGCAAAGCTTTTGGAACAGGACAATCTATAACGTAATTTCCATCCACTAATTTGGCTCTTTTAACGGTCTTAGAATATGAGAGTTTCGGATGGAATTCGTCAGTGTCGATGGACTTATTTCGAGATATCCTAGTTCCTCGCCTTGTCACCGTACCACCAGTACCTCTTCTGGTTCCAGTTCTGGCCAACGCATCTTCTGAAGTATATGAGAACAATGATTCATCATCAAATGGATCTCCGTCGTCCGCCTCACTTCCGTAATCGTAGTTCCCGTCAACTTCTTCCAAAGGATTCGTCACGTAGTCGTCCCCCAGTGGTGCTACTCTGGGTTCATCGTACATATCATCGAAGTCTTCGTAATAATCATCATTACCTTCATACTCTGTATCCTTGAATGCCACAGTCTTTGGAGGTTTGATGTCCATCTGGTATGGGAACTGTCCAAATGTCGTTCCACTGTATTGCGATCCGTAGTTGGATCCATAGTTCGATCCATAGGGGTCATATGATGATCCTCGATTATGATCCAACATCTGATTTCCATAATTGTTCATCCCCATCCCCATTTCATGCATTCCTGGTCCTCCCATCTGACCCACACTCATCTTTCCCATTCCCATTCCAGCCATAGGCGGTGCTGTGGGGATGCTTGGTGCCATTGGTGGTGGCAGAAACCCTCCATAACTACTGGGAACTCTACTTCCGTCGGAGGTGCCATATCCGTCAAATCCCTCGGGGTTTTGTGCCATATATCCATCTGGAGTCCCAGCATTACCATACATTCCCGACATTCCTGCCCCATTGTATGAATTTCTTGTATTGTTTGTACGATGACCATGTTGAAAAGGGTTGATTTCTTCGCTCAAATCGTCGAAATCATCCCATTCATCTTCACTTTTAGACTTTCCTGCCATTGTGAATCTACCACGTATACCTGAGTTGTCAATTCCACGGAATTTTTTGTGTAGAGTTGGTGATGAAGGTTTCGAGGTTTTTTTAGCTTTGTTTGTTTTGACTTCTATTATTAGGCAGTGTTGCACGTGAATTTGTGCACGTGATCTATATGTTATAAATCCAATTTCAGAAGATTCCAGTGACAGATAGGTTACAGTTGTATAGCTTAAGGAGGATGAGCGGAGTTGTGAGTGTTTCGGGCTTTAAAAGAGCAAGTTTTAATTGTTGCGTGTACTAAAGTAATTGGGTGTTGATTCTGAATTAGTGAAATTCACACTTTGAGACTCTAGTTTATTTCAAATCATATAATACATATTACTTTTCGTTCAAGACTACCGTAAAAATCCCATAAAAAATCAGAAGTACTCTCCCAGCTCATTATATCTCCCTACACTGTTCTGAGCCAAATTCCTTGCATTTACGTTGAAGTTTTGCAAAAAAATGTTTTTTTGAGCACACACGACCATATATGTTGGGGCAATGGCGGTGATGTTCTCGCCAAAATAGCGAGAGCTCGTAGTATTTTCGGCCCCTATGGGAAAAAAAGCTCTACTCTTCACACAACACACACACATTTCCTCCCAAACCTTCTAAGCATTTTGAATGGAACGAATGCCCACACTTGAACACAACGTTACAGGAACTTTTATTACAGCTCTCACATCGGCCGCATATCAAACCTCTGAAAGAAACAGCTCTTAATGATTTCACTTTTGAATAATTTCTCGCTTCTATTAACCTGGTGATTATCTTCATAACCTCAGTGTCAAATCGATAGTTTACATCCACCTCCATCATCACCTGCTTGACATCATCGACCGTCGTGTCGAGTCCACCAATCATCTCAGACAACACCTCAATGATTTCGTTCTTTTCCATGCGTCTTAATGTCTCATATAATCGTTCATGTTGTTTTAGGTCAACCAATTTGTTGACCAACAAGCCCCAGCAGTCTCTACAGTGAGTTGAAACAACGTCTAGAGCCCTGGAGTATAACTCGTCGTGATAATTGCCTAGTAATACCGCCAAACTTTCATGATACTCCCCGAGATAATTGAGAATCACCGTTTGACTATCATCATTAAACTGTTGTAAAATGGCCAATAACTGTTTTGGATCAGCTACTTTATCATGCCATCTTGAAACTAGGTCGTAGACCAGCTTTCTTTGTCGAAGTCGTTCTTCTACTAGAGCAAGCACCATTGAATCTTCAACTTTTCCTCGGCTTTTACCTACAACTTCCTCTAAATATTTCTCTCTGAGCAGACTTTCAACAGAAAGAACAGTCTGATGAAGCTGTGGGGCAAACTTTTCCACCAAATGAACGAATAACGGCAAATTTAGCCCCATTAGTAGGGAAAAATTATCTTTCAACGTCTCAATCACCGTCAGACGCTCTCTTGTACGACTCTCTGACAAGCACACTTCAACCACTTTCAAATCCTCCGTTTTATCTTCCATCACTTGTTGGATCCACACTTGAAGCATTTCTTTATACTTTCGATGTTTCTGGTAAATCGTCACAAGAACTTCAAAGTATTTATGCAACGATAACTGTTCTATCAAAGCCAGTTCATTGACCGGTTCATACTCTGCCAAAAGACATTTTATGGCCAACTCTATGTCGGACTTGTATTCGTAGCACAGGCTTGTGGCAAGTATATCCAACATTCGGCCCAAAATACTATCACTTAGACGAAGAAACTGGCGATATTTCGTGTAGTTCCTGGCAATAAACATTGCTAACATCAATGAATCCTTGGGGGTAAATTTCTGACTTTCAAAAATGTCTAAAACTGCATCTACCACAAATTGCCGAGTGGGATATGCTTCGTTAAGAACCGGGTCTTCAAAAAACTCGTATAATCCTGAAAACATGGCTTGAGAATCATGATGTAGAAGCTGAGAAATCACCGGGAAAAGCTCCCAGTTGTCCTCCAAGCTCGAAGAATTATGATCGCCTATCAAAATCTCCATCATTTGTATCTTGATATCATCACCAAGTGGCCTATCACTGGGCCATTGTCTTCCTGTCAAAGTATACGCAATATATTCATAGACTCTTTGATCTTTCCGAGCCAACAACCACCAAAATGGCGTGTTGAAATCACCAATAGCATTGTACACAATTGCAAGGCCTTCTATTAGACCAATTTCATCGCAAATGGTGATCGTTGTGTCAATATCAATGGCTGCCAAATCGACCATTGATAAAATTTCAATCAAAATCTTGGGTTTCTGTTGGTAATATAGTATCATGGGCTTGAGTACTATAGGAGAGATGTTGGTGATAGTTCCAGATGTTACAAAAGGCATTAATGCGTCGAAAAAAGCATCATTCTCTGCTGTTTCAAACAACAGTTCCACCAACTCTATGGCATCAATGGTATGAATAATGGCCAAAAATTGACAATAGTCTGCTGGAACAAGCATCTTAGAGCATTCAAAAAGTATTTTTGTCAAGTAAGGACGCACCAACTTGTGTCTTGTAGCTGGTATTGTATCGAGACCCAAAATCAGTAATATACTGGGATCGTCACAAATGTAGAACGAATAACACAATTGAGCGGCCTTCCAAGGATCTTGGGACAATAAAAGGGCTAGTTTCTCATTCCAGCTATGTGGATGGCCAACTATGAGTCGATGGTGGCAGTGAAGGAAAAATTTATTCTTGACCAGTTTGACTCTATTGGTGATCGTTAGAACCGGCTCGTTATCGATTCGGAGGACCAGTTGCGGCACAGATTCAGCAGGAACTTCTATAGTATCTGATCCGTGGCCCATTATCGAGTCCATCGAAGCAAGAATGACTTTTTCCCCATTATAAACCCATATAGTATTCGTGCTTAGCCATCCCCCAGAAAGATGATTTTTTATCTCCAAACCCCCCAAATTTTGGATTCCCACAGGAGGAATCTTGCGGTCAGAGATTTGATCGACGATCCGTTCCAATCCTGTCAAGGCTTCGTTATCAATTTCCAAAAGTGTGATCCCTTTGGCATCACCATAAACCACTCGCGCATTCACACCATCGATATAAGGGAAACAACTGAGCCACTGACCAGCAGAAGCTCTAGAGCGATAGTGTACATGCACATGACTATTATGGGGGTTGTCCAATGAGAATATGGTCATCACATAAAGCATCAGACCAGTTAGAACCACCAAAACTCCCAAATTATCGGTGATCAGTGGAGATCCAAGGGGCAAAAGAGCCATGTCGATGATCTGGGTCGATTCAGATGGAGCAGTAGCAGTCAAAGTGGCACCAAACACCTCCAGAGTCACTATAGTGGAGGTCAAAAAAGTGGTGGTAACAACATGGAAAAATATGCGGCCGCACACGTCAGCACTTACCACCAGGCCCGTGGTAGTTACCGCGAGATGAGAAATCGGTACTGCCAAATGACCCATCGCCCCATTCACGCGATCCACCGTGGTAATTGGGGCCGCTACACACCGCGGGCTCAGCACGCCCATTTCCCAGATGATAACCTCTCCATAAATAGTTCCAGCTACCACTGTGGTTAGGTCCAGCAGCACTGCAATTGCACTGACCTCGTGGTACCCTTGGGTTTCCAGGCTCATCACGTACCGTAATTCCTGGGTGAAATCAAATGCAATCACGAATCCTTTCTCGGTTCCAACCATCACTAACATTATGGTAGGCTCGACGTAGGAAACAGCACCGTATTCTGTGAGAAACTCAGAAGACGTCAACTGCAGAAGCCAGTCGTGCCATTCGAATGTCACCAGCACCGGCACGGACCCAGCCTCGGCCGGAGCCCTCACCTTTTCTCGTGTAGCTTGGGCCCGAGTATCGAATATCTTCATCGTTTAATGAATCGCGAGAAATTCCAAAATGAATCTTTCACTTCAAGATCCATTTGCAGTGGCCAAAGAGTACCCGGAGACCCTAACCGCGTCACTACAGTACGGCCATAGCGTGACGTTGCTGTTCAGCTTCAAAGGTGACTATCTTGCGAGTGGATTGAGCGACGGGCTGGTGGTAATTTTCGACCTCACCACCTCGAGCGTTTTGGCTCATCTCACCGACAATTGTCATATTCGACCCATTACTTCGATAAATTGGTCGAGTTGCGGCAGATATCTTGTGACGACGGCACAGGACTGGTACTGTAAGCTATGGGATCTCGCGAAAGTTAACCTTGACCCTCAACAAGATCCAGTGGTGAAGCTGGTCTTAATGGATGGACCTATTTGGCAGGCCAGTATTCATCCATCTGACCCTTTCCGGGCCATTGTCTCGGTGTATGATCTGGAGCCGATGTCTATTGACTTTCGTACCGGTCAATCCACCCCTATTCCTAGTATAAATAGCACATTAGTTGCCATATTTACCACGACCGGAGACTATATAATTCTGGGAACCAACAAGGGAACTATGCTTATCATAGACTCGTCCACTTTGGAGATAGTCAAGACCAACAAAGTGACAAATTCCAACATAAAAGCCATGGTTTTGGCTCCTAATGGTCGGAAACTTGCCATCAATTCGAGTGATAGAATCATCCGTCAATTCAGTGTTCCTGACTTGAAAAATGGTCATATTGATCCTGAAACGTGGGAATTTGAACTAGAGCACAAATACCAGGATGTAGTTAACCGATTACAATGGAATTCTGTGTGTTTCAACCACAATGGAGAGTATTTAGTGGCATCAACTTTCGGAACTCAAAGTTCTCAAGATCTCTACATATGGGAGACCGGAATGGGAAGCTTGGTTAAAATCCTAGAGGGTAGTAGTGAGGAGCTTCTAGAGGTGAAATGGAACGACAGACGATGCATGATCGGATCAAATGGTCTTGAATACGGGACTATTTACCTTTGGAGTATTGAGTTCCCCCAGAAATGGAGTGCATTAGCACCCGACTTTGTTGAAATTGAGGAAAACATCGAATACGAGGAACGGGAAGATGAGTTTGATGTGATTGATGATGATATTTTGAATAAAAAACGATTGGAAGAAGAAGATGAAATTGTGGATATTGTGACCCAAGAAAAAGATGCCAGAGGGTTCGGAGGCCTTGAAGGGTTTGTCATAGCCACTCGGTACTAATTGGGTCCTCAGAACCCCATTTACCAAACAGGTTTCAATCCGTCCCAATGACCGTGGTAATTTCTGCCGGTTCCCGCGAGCGGCTCGTCCCAAGTCCTACCGCGGTCCACGGCCAATTTCCACCACCATACTTTGATGCACGCAAAACATAAATAAAGGACGCGCAAAATTTTTTCACCAAAACATAAACATGTCCAAGCGCCCATTGCCAGATGATGCTTCTGATGAGCCCGTAGACACGCTTAACGCAGTGATCTCGTCGCTCCAGACACCAGAGGATAAGACCAACGTGCTGATCAACTACTCAAACGACAAAAATATCGCCACAGAAGTGCAGGCATATGCCAAAATTGCTGGCAGTACCTGGACCTATTATGTGAAGTCATTGGCCATTTCTATTGGGCGGAACACCGATGCAGGTGGCGGTATCGATATTGATTTGGGGCCGGCGAAGGTAGTATCGAGACAGCACGCTAGCATCACTTACAATTTGGATTTGAGATGCTGGGAATTAAAAGTTTTGGGAAGAAACGGGGCAAAAGTCGATGGTCAAAAGGTCACCATGGATAGTGTCCCCACTCCATTACACTCTGGAGCCATTCTTGATATCGGGAACACTCAGATGATGTTTATTTTACCAGATTCACCTCCGAAGATTGATCAAAAACTCTTGGAGATTTGCATGACTCGATTTAAGAAAGCCCGCAAGGTTCAACCAATTACTTATTTCCCTCAAGCACCAGCGCAAAACCAATCATTTTCCTTTGAAAAAGATATCAATTCTCCCTCACAATTATCGGCTAGTAGCCTACAGAGTAATTTGGATCAAGATTTATCAAAAGAAGAATCAAAAGATATAAAACCTCCTTATTCTTACGCCACAATGATCACACAAGCCATATTGTCGAACGAAGACGGAGTAATGTCATTACTGGAGATTTACGATTGGATCTCAAGTCATTATGCTTATTACAAGTATTCCAAAACCGGTTGGCAAAATAGTATAAGGCATAATTTATCACTAAATAAGGCTTTCGAAAAAGTTCCTAGACGTCCTAATGAACCAGGAAAAGGAATGAAATGGCAAATCAGTGAGGCATACAAAGACGAGTTTTTAAATAAGATGAATAATGGTAGCATTTCAAAAACAAGAAGAGGTTCTTCAGTTTCTCGTCAATTACAATTGCATTTGGCTACTCATCAGTCATTACCTGAACTGGGACGATATTACAGTAAAGAGAACAAGTTCAATTTCTATTCAAACGGACAATCCATGAATTTACCTATGAATAACCAACCAATGATCAATCAACCACAACCACCAATGATTCAAATTCCAGGTCAAAGTCCTCAAGGTCCCCTTTCATCAGTTTCAAATAATATGAACCGTTCGTCAGTTTCCACCTCCACTCAAACCGCAATGAATCAATACCGGTATCCGATGTACAATACTCAAGAATCTCCCATGAAAATCGAGACTCCAAAATTACCAAAATCAAATAATTCCCTTTATAACTTACCACCACCCTCCCATTCAAGATCAAATTCTTATAATCAACCATTGGAATACAGTGACACCAATGCTACTTCTGATATGGCTTTAGCATTCACAAGTCCTAAAAAAGTGGCTCCCTTGGAAGCTTTCACCCCTGAAAGAGGTAAAACCATCAAAAACTTAAATCTCCCCAATCAATCTTCCCCAGCATTCTGGAACTTTGTCCAATTCAGTACCCCAAATGGTCCAACTCCTAAAGATGATAGTCCCATAAGAAACGTTGACAAGGACAGCCCCATTAAAAAGGAAGAAAGTACGTAGCAGGATCTATTCAATTGTATCATAATTCTTAATACAGTCGCTGTCTAATATCTTCTATTCTCTGTTCAATTTCTTGATTTGTTTTATGAATCTTAGCCCCGATTCTCATCCTCTCTTTCAAGGATAAATGCTTGAAATCTTCAAGTAAATCTCCATCAACAACATTGTGACTCATATTGTAATAGCTCCGGTTGGTTCCTTTCATCTCATTTTGGAGTTGCATCATCCATTTATAATCTTTTTCGCTAATAGGCACCATGATTCCAATCATGCCTTGAAGGGTTCCATATAAAATGATTTCATCTCCTCCCAAAATCATTTGACATTTTACAAACTTCGTTACAATATCATTGACATAGAACTGTGCTAGAGTCCGAACTCGACCAGGAGCACCATTTAAAATCTCATTGGGCACCTCTTTAATAAATCTGTTGATGAATATATTTCCAAACTTATCACCTCCAATCACAGTATCGTAATCCAAGGTACTGAGGGAAGTGATCATTCGATTCATTGTGTCTTCTGCCATGAGCTTGAACTCATTATCTTCGTACTTACAGAAGATACTCGAGTTCTTGGAGTCTCCTATAACAATACGATTTTTGCCCTGGTGAACGAGCTTGACTATCTGGTTTCTGAGCTTCACGGAATATTTTTTCAAAACCTGTTTCTTTCCAATATCATAAATTCTTAGATAAGGACCTACTGCTGCAAGAATAGATCCGTTGAAATCCAAGAGTCCTCGCACTGGATGATCCATAGTTGTTTTATGAATCAAATTCTCTTTGAATGTATAGATATGGTTGTGAGTCCCCACTAAAGTATATTGTTTGAACGAGCAGAATGAAAGGATCGGTTCCTCGATCGTATTTACTATGGGTAATGGTAGGTTGCTGGCGATTCTAGTGGTGTTTTGTTCACGATTGACGGTGAAAGGTTGTCCTTCAACTGCAAAAATGACCAATTCATTGTCTCGAATTCCCACTATAGCATCGCCAATCTCTTCGGAGTAGAAAGATGCACCGTCAGTGATCTTAACTTCAATAGGAACCACACGGGAATCAAAGATGTAAGCTTGAGAAGATAACACTAGTAATTCATTAGCCAAGCTTCTGAGCTTAACAGGCTTAGAGCCAACGTATTTGGACCTACTGTTGAACAACTTTCCCTTGATATCGATGGAAGTTCGAACGTATAAACCATTCTCCATTCCGATGTGAACGTCTTTCTTGAACATCTGTATACTATTAGCGTTACTACTAAGCATTTGAACAGATAAAATATCGAAAACATTGTGTGATTCGACAGATATCACTTGTATGGATTCATCAGCACACCCAACAATCACAAACTTGGAGGAAAGACCAATAGCTGTGACATTAGTGGGCATTTCAAGTTTTTGCTGGTACTCAATTAATTGGTCGTCTTCATCCACCTCAAAATATACAAGCTCGTGATTACTAAGGGCAATGATAATCTTGGTGGATATACTACTTGCTCTAATGATACTTATACCAGCAGGGGGATACCAATCAGTGACCTTCTCGTTTATATGTTTAATACCATTAGTGTACACTTGAACTACCGATGATTTACCCACTTGTTGTACAAGCAAGGTGGCTTCTTCTGAAAACTTTGAATCTGTGACCTGTTCGACCACTTCTCCAATAGATAACACCAATGTTTCAGTTTCACTACTTAGAACAAGGTATTCGTCACTTTTGGAAGATGCTGATAATTTGGTGGTGAACACCCTGGTAGGGGTAATGGGCAATGGAGACTCAACCATAACCGATGTCGGGAGGGCTTGATTCAAGTCGTTTTTATGAGTCAAACTAGCAGTGTGAATCTTGGACTCTTTCACTTCCAAATCAAGGATTGGATCCAAAGTATTTTGGGTGTCAACAAGCTCTAGGTTATCAATCAGATCAGGTTTTTCATCCAACGGTATCGTATCAAGACCAACTACTTGCCAGCAATATCTCGATCCTTGAGATATACCAAATAAGTACCCATTTTTGAACATTTTCAACAGTTGACAAACCGGTATCTTACCAAATAATTCAAGTTTATCGTCACTGAATTTCAATAGCTCCCCGAATTCATTTTGCAACAACACAAACAACTGTTTCTTGAACTTATGTGATACATAATTGACGATTCTTCCCTTCGAATCAATTTTCCGGTCATCGATCCATACACACCCATCACAACATACGATCAAAGTATTTTCGTACGGAATTAACATACTAGCAGACTGAGGAATCAGACGAGTCCGCTTGACCACGTGGTTTAGGCCCTGGTCCAATTCGTAGTAGTTAAGAACGACTTTCTGTTCAATTTCAATGGCTGCAAATTTTGGATTCTCGTATGCGGTATCAATACTACAAGTGTCAATAGTTATACCACCAGACCCCGGTAAAGGCGAACTGAGCCTTAAAGAGCCATCGTCCACCAGCAACTTATACAAGAATTTTGTTTTGTCGACTGCACTGATCATAATGGCTCTATTTTTGGGATCAACTGACAAATAAGTTCCTGGAGTTATTGACCGTAAACGTGTTTTGGCGAATGGCTCCTCTAGGAGCGGAACAAACCGGGATTCTGACATTTCATAAATACATAAACATCCACTATCGCTTGTTACAACCAAAAAGTCCTTATTGAATCCAACAGGACGGATTTTATCCAACTGCTGGATGATTCCAAGATTGTTTTGAAACGCCAATTTCTCAACCGATTCGCCTCTTTGGCAGAGAATTTCGAGACCGTTGGCATTCGACACCACCAATAACTGCTCCAGACCATCAAATTGGCCCACAACCGAGGAAATCCCGGTAGATGCTTGTAGAAGCGTATAGTTATATAAAAACATGAGATGCCATAAATAAATGCGCACGGAAATCACACATTAAGTATGGGGGCCAGTTGTAAAGATCAGAAAAAGGCGTTAGCAGTTTGCTTACAGAGATCACCATGTGTCTTGTTGGACAGAAACACACCCAAGGATTGTCTTACCAAGCCAGAGCTCAAGAAGGACTTGCCTCCGCTTTGTGTGGCGAACTTCAAGGCATATATGGAATGCAAGAATGGATTCTTTGATATGACTAAAAGAATGAAAGGGAATGCACCCATTTCCACTGGGAAATATGATGAACTTTACGAGAACCTTAGCACTGGAAATTTCGATCCCCGTGAAGAAATGAGGAAGCTCGAGGTGTTGAACAAGAATTTGACCAAAGATTAGTGTAAATAGAAGAATGTAAATAGGAAATGAGATATTTGGTGTTGTAAAAGCTACTGGGACACAGTTCAAATGAACACTTGTAGCTGAACCTCTCGGTCTTTGTATCACAGTCTCACAACAGAAGAGACCAATGGTCGATGTTGGTCAGAAAGCCCATATAAGTGAAGTAGCTTAGCCACTGCGTGAAAATTTTTTAAATGCAGTGTGACCTAGAATCTGATAGAGTGAAAGAGCTTGATAACTTAATAGAGCTTGTCAAACCCAAGATTCTTCGGTTTATTGAGGATGCAGACCATCCCCAAAACAATACGCTCGGGAACTATAATCCCCCACAAACCGTTCAAGCACAATTCAAACAATATGAGGATCTTGAAAAACCCATTTCTAATGATGAACTTAGTGAAATATTGGATAAAGTGCTCAAATATTCGGTGAATACATGGAATCCTGGCTTTTTGGACAAATTATATGCATCTAATAATCCGATTGGGGTCATCTCCGATATAATATTGTCGGTTTTAAACACCAATTCTCATGTGTATACGGTATCACCGGTTTTATCAGTATTAGAGAATTTCATTGGAAAACAGTACGCTAAATTATTCTATAAAACCGAGACTTGTGGGGGTTTGACATTCAGCGGTGGATCCTGGTCAAACATTACATCGCTTCAGATGGCCCGGTCTTTGAAATTTCCCGAAACCAAGATCCATGGAAATACTAAAAAGTTTGCCATTTATACTAGTGCTCATTGCCATTATTCAGTGGAGAAAGCAGGGATTCTTCTAGGATTAGGAGCCGAGGCAGTATTCAAAGTCAAGGTCCACGAGGACGGGACAATGGATGTAGAGGATCTTGAAAAGGTCATTGAATCAACCAAATTAAGTGGATACACCCCATTATATATCAATGCTACAGCAGGAACCACGGTATTTGGATCATTTGATTCGTTTACAGATATTGCCCGAGTGGCCAAACATCATGATATTTGGTTCCATATAGACGGGTCATGGGGCGGGAACGTGATATTCTCCCCAAATCAGCAACATAAGCTCAAAGGGAGTGAATTAAGCGATTCAATCACCGTAAACCCTCACAAAATGTTAGGAGTTCCAACAACATGTTCGTTTCTTCTTGTACCACAAATAGGTAATTTCCAGAAAGCTATGTCCCTCGATGCCCCGTATCTTTTCCATGGGCGAGAGAATGAAGAAGAAAACTTTGATTTGGCCGACGGAACAATGGGTTGTGGGAGAAGAGCAGATGCATTCAAGTTTTATATGGCATGGAAATATTACGGAACAACAGGATTTGCTAAACGGATTGACCACGCATTTGACATTGTCAATTACTTTGTCAACAAAGCTAACAATACCCCCGGGTTCACGTTAATCCACGATCCTGAGTGTCTTCAAGTTTGCTTTTATTATCAACCCCCAAAATGCGATAAGGGTTTGAGCGAAATAACTCGATTCATTTCCAGGGAATTACATCATCGGGGAAAATATTTGGTAGACTTTTCACCTCATCCGAATGGAACCGGAGAGTTTTTCAGAGTCGTATTCAATTCTCCAATTCTTACAGACAAATTAGTTGACAATCTTATTGATGAAATTGTGGAGATAGGTAAATGTAACCTCTCAATGTTGCAGTGAAAAATTTCAACCACTCAGCTTGAGCATGTTACAATTACCAGGGTAAAAATTATTTAGAGGATGTTAGTTCTCAATCAGGAAATATAATTCAGTCTTATTTTTCGTTCGCCCCCTCTTGCTCCTCGTTAAAATGTAACCTTTTTAATGTTGTAGATCTTGTTGCCGTGTTTCTGATTGTCTGCAGTCCCTTTGTTCTGTTAAAATGAAAAGACAATTGGACCACAAGCGAACCAGAACTCACCTGTTTGGTCAATGGGTAAGCTGACTGAATCATCGATATTATGGGCCAATAATGCTCCAGTGAATCAGGGCACTCATTTTTAAGTAGGAAGATATCTTTGTTATCATAGTTGATTTCCCCAGAATTTTATTCGAGGTTGTATTTTCAAGGTAACATTTGTAAAAATGTAACATCTGCGGAATGTTCAAATGATAAGATAAAAAAACTATATAACTAAGCCAAATAATCCTCGACGTAACACTAACGAGATATGTCTGAAGAAAAGAACAATACTGTGGACGTGAGCAGTTTCACTTCATCAGACAAACATGTTACTGAGAGCGGAGATACTCATTTAAAGTTAAAACAACATACTCCAGAGGAAATTGCTAGCTCTGGAAAATGGTATGATCAACGATATGTATCCTGGCTTCCACAGTACTCGAATTCTACCATTCAAGTGGTGATTCTTGGGTTTGTGGTGTTCATGTTACCAGGTATGTTCAATGCCTTAAATGGTATTGGAACAGCTATTAGTGATCCCAAAACCCAAGAATTAGCTAACGTTGCCTTATATGCTACTTTTGCAGGGGTTGGATTTTTCTGTGGGTCGATTGTCAACGTCATAGGACCCAGAATCTCGTTGAGTGTTGGTGGTGTCGGATATATCATTTATGCTGGATCTTTATTGTCGTTCCAACATAATCAAAATCGTGGATTTTCCATTGCTGGTGGTGCTATATTAGGGTTATGTGCTGGTATTTTATGGGCTTCTCAAGCGGCCATCATCATGTCTTACCCATCAGAAGCAAAGAAGGGGAGAGCTCTTATGATTTTTTGGATTATTTTTAACCTTGGAGGTGTTATTGGAGGTATCATTCCTTTAGCTAATAATTTGAATAATGGAACTTCTGTTGCCAATGATGGAACATATATTGCGTTTATGGTATTGATGGGTCTTGGTGTTTTCATTAGTTTCTTATTATTACCTCCAAGTAAAGTCTATAAAGATGACAATACTAGAGTCATTACTAAAAAACAATTGAATTTCAAAGAAGAAATCTTCGGAGTCTTAACTTTGATTTGGAGACAACCGTTCATCATCTTATTATTCCCATTATTTATTGCTTCTAATTGGTTCTACACTTATCATTTCAATGATGTCAATGCTGCAAGATTTACACTCAGAACAAGATCTTTAAATTCTATCTTATATTGGTTGGCTCAAATGATCGGAGCAGGTCTCTTTGGATTCATCTTGGATTGGCCTCGATTTTCAAGATCCATGAGAGCTAAAATTTCGTGGTCTGTTGTATTCTGTTTTGGAATGGTTGTTTGGGGTGGTGGATATGCTTTCCAAGATACTTATACTAGAGAAACTGCACCAACCATGAAACTCATTGATTACAAAGATTCAGATTACGGTGGACCAGTGGTTCTTTACATCTTCTATGGAATGTATGATGCTGTATTCCAAACATTTTGTCTTTGGGTGTTAGGGGCTTTATCCAACAATCCAAGAACTGTTGCTCTTTACGGTGGTATGTATAAAGGGTTACAATCGGCTGGTGCTGCTATAACATGGTCTCTTGATAGTCACAACACTTCTTATTGGGCCATGTTTGGTTCGTCTTGGGGGTTGGTTCAAGGATCTTTACTTATTGCTATACCAGTTATGTTAAGAATTAAAGACACAACTTCTTTGGAAGAAGATAAAATGACTGCTCAAGTGGATGACGATGAAATAAGAAGTGTGAGATCTTCTTAGTGGTGTATACTTAATATATTTAATGTGATTTATTGATTAAACTTTCATTTTATTCAACACTGTTAACAAAATGATATATGGAGGAGTGTCCGTACCAAAGTGTTAGTTAAGGGCGGAAAAATCCCATTTTCCACTACTTTTACGCCCTGCTGGCCAAACGGTTAAGGCATCCGCCTCCTAAGCGGGAGACTCCGGGTTCGAGTCCCGGGTAGGGTTTAAAATTATTTTTACTATACCTTTTATAATCAACTAGAAACCAAAGTCAAATGCACTCATATCAGGCTCTTCAAAAACTTGAGCTGGCGGTGGTCTGAGATCCACCTGTTTTTGTTTCTTTTCCATCACGACCTCTCCGAACTTCCAATTTTTCAATAATATTAATGCAAGGAAATCACACCCCATTTTGGTGTAAATCAAACAGATATTCAACAAGAATTGAGTCTCCTGTTTCAAATCAATACTCAGAGATCCTGTTTGATATTCGATCCGCTTGGACTTGATCGAATTGAATAGCAAAATTAATGCCGGATCATAAAATTTGTTGGCAGAGAATTCAACAGTATAATTGGATGGAACATCAAACTTTTTCTTGATTACTTCAATTGGGGGTTTGATAAGTGCTTGAATTGAGAGGTTTTTATCACCCAACTCCCAGAAGATCCAGCTGTTCATCCATTTATTCCCATCCTCAATGACTTGTTTGATCAAATAATTCTCAATGATGCTCGTATTGTCAATATCTCTAGTTCGTACGAAATTAAACATCTTCGACACCAAAAGCGATAATTGGAAGTCTTGAAGCTTGTTGTTAATCATCGTACAACAATCATTGACTTTGTCTGCTAAAAGGAAAAAATATGCTGAGTCCAAATAGCGGTGTTTCCCCAATAAAGCAAATGCATTTTTCAACGCTCCTGTCTTCCATCGACTCGTACTGAAATCATTCGACAAAAACTTTGTGATTTTATCCTTTTCTCTATGACTTACAATCCTCCAAAGTCCAAGTAAAACCTGTTTTTTATTCAATGCAATGTACAATAGTGATACCAATCCTGAAGGATCTCTTGACTCATTAAATTCGTTCTTTACCAAATTTTCAACAATTTCTTGGAGTTTAAAATTGCTTACCCAATAAACCAAACCAAGACTTTTGACTAAATCTAAAGAGAACTTAAATTGGTAGGTCTCTTCAATGATAGAAATCAACAAATCTTTATTGGTGGAATGAACAGCAAAATTTATATCCCGCATGTTTAATGCTTGTTGTTTGGACATTTGAAACAATTTGAAGCCAACCAAGAACCTGATTCCATTGTCATCAAGAAGCAAGCGATACTTGTTAATGAAGGATACAATATGCATCAACGATATTAACGTCATTTGTTGACGTCTGGTTAAGGAAGGAAGAGTGGTTTTAGTCAATTGTTGGACCAATAGTTCCACCAAGTGATCATTGAAAGTATCAAATACATCGTCACCATCAAGAATAGTCGGACCGTACAATATTTCATCAATAATACTGAAGTTAGGGAACCAACTAACTGTTTCATCAGTTCGTAATTTTTGAAATAACCGTACCACAATTAATTGCACCAAATCGAATTGATTCATATACAACAATTGCACAATAAACTGAGGATGATAATATGGCAAAGGACCATTTAAGATCTTGACGATATCTCTTATATCATAACTTGCCAGTCCCTCGTTGTTATACCCATTGACCAATTGTTTAGTCATGTTATTGATGGTGTCACTTGAACTTCCAATCTCAAACCATCTATCATCAATGAAAAACTGATTTCCACTCCCAATGACAAGATATCCGTCGTTAATCCATATCAGATCTCCAATATCATGTGAAGTATAATCACTTATATCGACTTTCTTCAAAACAGAGTATGTTGGGACATTATTAGTATAATCATATCTTAACTCTGTGTAGAGAAGCACGAATCTTTTAAATCCGACACTCAACAACATATTCCCTCCTATGTTACACCAATCCACATCACTGACCTGATCTTCGAACTCTTGTTCATATTCAAGGATTTGTGATTTTAAGTCCCAAATAAATAATTTTTTACCACTTTTACCAATGATAGCAAGCTTGTTTTTATAGCCCACAGTGGCCGAACAATCTTGGATGTTTGTATCAATTGAAAACACCTCATTCCAGTTACCTTCTCCGACCATGTCGTACTTTTTCAAAACTCCACCACTATTCATGATAGCTATTCCATGATCGAATTTGTTGATTTTGTGAAGATCATCAAAACTTTGTACTTTGCATTCAATGAGTTGTTCATTCTTGAACTCATAACAGTACAATTTGTCGATCAAGAGGAGGATTTTCCCACTTATACACTGGAAAAAAAGGGGACTTCCCATTGTTACTAATACCTCAGTAATCAACTTGGCAGGCTGATCTTCTTCACTATAATCCCAAACCATCAAATAACCAGTTGAGTCGTATGTAAACACATATTGCTGGAGGATTAGAGCATCCACAATGCGTGCAACTTTATTCAAATTGATGGTACTTTTTTTGGTAATCACCATTCGCCCTCCTACATCCAAAGGTTTCCAAATACCATTGTCATCACCGAAGTTCAGGATTGATAACACCACAGAGGCCTCGGACTTGATCAACTTTCGTATTGACTTGTCGTGACCTTGGAATTTATCAATTAAGGTTGTTCCCACATATTCGTCATCTTTTAGGAAACTTCGGAAATCAAAGAGATTGAACTTGATGGTTTTCTTCAGTCTATTATGAAAAAGCAAACTCAAAGTAGTGTTTTCAGGGTCAAATAACACAATTTTGGGAATTAAAATTGGTTTTATTATATTTGAAGTGACATCCAATGGATCAAAATTAACAGGTTGCATAGGCAGAAAGCAGTTTCGATTGAAAAACAATGGCCTATTATCTACACGTTCAAAGTGGATTGAATTGGGAGGGATGTTTGAGACATTGAGTATCAGATAGACTGCAACTTGACCCATGTTACTGACAACAAACAACAAGTCCACGTTATCAAAACGCTGGTCTTTGAAGTACAGACTGAAGTCCGAATCAACACCATCCAAATGGCTGAACAAAGTCTTTTGGAGATAGTAATTGTCGACCACGAAGGTACAAATGATCAGCTGGTCGTCGAAAGTTTTAGATAAGTCAAGTTGTCCCCAACATTTAATACTACTATGACCTGAAGATTCATATGTTGACCACACACGAAACATGTTATTATGGGTGAAAGTGAACAATGTATCAGCGTCATCAGAACCAGAATCAATATAGTTTCTGAAGTTTTTAATGCTAGCCATGGATTTATCAAGAGGTTTTTCAGTTTGATACAATCTGAATCTCCATTTAAAGTCCATGACAAAGTCCAAGGGATCATGTGACAAGTATGTCAACTCAAACATGGTGTTTTCATCGCCATAACTGATTCTACTCCATACTTTAAGGAATTTGTCGAATTGGTTACTTTGAGTGACGATTTTATTGGAATTGAAGGTGATTTTGACATTCTTGATTGGCTGGGGTTGCGGCTTAGACCACATTATACTATACTTGTAGATTCCCAAGTCTCTATACACTTTGAAAAGTTCAATTGACTCGTCAGTCCCCACAACCAACTCATTTTCCACAGGTGCCCATTGGATACAATTGATAAATGAGTTACAACAGATTTCCAACGATTTCTGCCACCGTGGCTTTTTCATGTACTCGTTGATGGGGGTGAAAACCATCACTTTGCACGCTAACGCTACCGATATATATCCATTTAAAGGGTTAATATCAATCGAGGCAGGATCGCATTCAAGATAGACAGTTTGAAGATTTTTAGTTATTTTCGACAGGAACGTGGTGGTGTTGATGATAAGATTGTTCCCGGACCCATACGCTATCACATAATGGGATTTCCATCGGCCATGAGCCACTGAAGTATCAGTAGAATTGACTTCCCCAGGAATAAAACTGATAGTCATAAAAAATTCGCAGTTTTTCAAAAGAGTTTAGATCTTACAAACAACAGTACCATCGATACTTCTCTACAAAAACCCATACTGTTTGATTGAATGGCAGTACATAAATGGCCCCATGCACAAAGCCATCTCAATAGTCACAAGCATTTTCCCGATAACGTGACGGGCTCTTCCAAACCATCGACCTGCACACACATCGGAAAACCATCTGGTTGGAACCACCCAATCAAATGCATGAGAAATTGAGAACTTGTACCACCAGAACAGCCCCCATAATCTTCATAACCAGTCCAATCGCAGCATTGCGAGCATCACCGATCTTATCGAGCGGTCGCATCTCTCGGCAGTGTGATAAGCTTTTAAATGTCCGTGTGGTGCTGAGGCATGGGATTTCTCAAGGGCCAATTTTTCTTTAACGTGCTGTCAAAAGTGTGTCAAAAGTGTCATTTTTTTTTTGCAGCTATTTCCTACGCCATCCTCGTTGGCACCATTAATCCCACGAAGAGGCATGGCCCAAGCTAACGATCAATGACCACACATTAAATGCCCAGAATCAACCAGCCAGATACTCCGCCCAAACTCTCGCCTTGTTCTCCACGGCACACCGATTTATCTAATAGAGGCTGTGCTGCAAAATTAAAAATCCGCGAGCTTAAAGCCTCTCTCACCTATTATATAACCTTATTGGTACGAAACACTTAATTCCCAAAATGTCAGACGCAGTTCAAACTGGCCTTATGGTGCCAGGAATGAACAGTCAGGACGGCAAGGCTCACGATTTATCGAGTGTAAATAGTGAGACGCCTTTGACTGACGTTTATTCGGTTTCAATCGATGATCTTGCTGATTTGATAGGCAATAAGTCTCTTTTGAAGCTCATATCTATGGGGGGAATAGTGGATTTGATCCATTGTTTGAACACAAATCCTACCCGTGGGATCTTTGAAAGTGATGAGCTGGATATGGAGCAAAGAATCAAGCATTACGGAGAAAATGTCTTGCCAGTTAAAAGCACCAAATCCTTTTTCATGTTGTGCTACGAAGCTCTTAAAGACAAAGTTCTTATTCTTTTATCGGTGGCAGCCATAATATCGTTGGCATTGGGGCTTTATGAAACTTTTGGCACCGATACCCAATATGATGTGGACGGATCTCCGATTCCCAAATTGGATTGGGTGGAAGGAGTTGCCATCATAGTTGCTGTACTTATTGTGGTGATTGTTGGTGCTGGAAATGATTATCAGAAGGAAAGGCAGTTTGCCAAGTTGAATGCCAAAAAGGAGGATCGTGAAGTCATTGTCATAAGACATGGTGAACAGAAACTCATCTCAATTTATCATATAGTTGTGGGGGATATTATAAATCTTCAAACTGGTGATGTGGTGCCTGCAGATTCGATCTTGGTTTCGGGTGAGATCGAGTGTGACGAAAGTGCTTATACTGGTGAAACTCATACAGTTTTTAAAAGACCTGCAGACGAATCCCTTGATTTCTATAATGCAACTGCTACTGAGCCAAATGAAGATATTGGAACTGGCTCAAAGAAATTCAAAGATCCCTTTTTGATTTCGGGTTCCCAAGTCTTGAGTGGATTAGGAAACGCTATGGTTACTGCTGTGGGACCAAATTCGATTTATGGTAGAACCATGATGGGACTTGATGAAGATGATAAAGATACTCCTTTGACTGTCAGATTAAACAATTTAGCCGAAGGAATCTCAAAGTACGGTTTTTTGGCTGCTATGGTTTTATTTATCGTGTTGTTCATTCGATTTTGTGTGGAGATTTCCGGTGATGGGAGATATAGCGATCTTCCAGGACCTGAAAAGGGGAAAAAATTCTTGGATATTCTAATCACTGCTATCACAATAGTGGTGGTTGCTGTTCCTGAAGGCTTACCATTGGCAGTAACGTTAGCATTGGCTTTTGCTACAACCAGAATGGCTCAAAATGGAAACTTGGTTAGGGTCCTTAGATCTTGTGAAACAATGGGTGGTGCAACAGCAATTTGTTCCGATAAAACTGGAACTTTGACAGAGAACAAAATGAAAATCGTCAAGGGATATTTTGGGGATGGCCTTGAATTTAATGATATGGTTTCCAATAAATACGACCCAACATCAGCTGAAGTAATTCCAAAGCTTGATAACAAATTGAAGAAAGTTTTTCTTGATAATGTCATCATCAACTCCACTGCTTTCGTCAACACAGACTATGACGAAGAGTTGGCTATTTTACTCAAATCAAAACCTCCCAAAAAGAACTTGTTCCAAAGATATTTCATGGGGAAGACAAAGGAAGAAAAACTCAGGGAAACAACCAAGTATCAGCTAATCAGTGATCCTTTCTTGGGTAATAAGACTGAAAGTGCATTATTAGCTCTTGCAATGACTGGATTCAAGGTATTCGAAACCGAATCGTTGGATGATGCAAGAAAAAGAATGGAAAAAACAGTTGTCCAAGTTATTCCATTTGAAAGTTCCAGAAAATGGTCAGGTATCGTAATTAAGATCGATGATGGATACAGATTTTTTTTCAAAGGAGCAGCTGAAATTGTGTTCAAGAATTGTGGATCAAAGTATGATGAAAATCACCAAATAGTTGAGATAAAACGAGCTGAAAGGGATGAAATCTTGACCAAAATCGATGAATATGCTAATGATGCTTTAAGAGCCATAGCCATTGGACATCAAGATTTCAACATCGAATCTTGGCCGCCCAAAAATCTTTGTTCTGTTCACAAAGAGACAGAAGCTGATGCAAACAAACTCATCAACACTTCTAACGGTGCAGCTTACGGAGACTCAAAACCATTAATTTTAGATTGTCTTGTGGGGATTCAAGATCCCCTCAAACCAGGAGTACCTGAAGCCGTTTTGAAGTGTAAAGACGCTGGTGTATCAGTTAGAATGGTCACTGGTGATAATTTAAGAACAGCTAAGGCCATATCCCAAGGTTGTTACATCTTGACCCCTGAAGATTTGGATAACGAATATGCTTCAATGGAAGGACCAACGTTTAGAAATTTGAGTGACAAAGAACGGAAAGAAATTGTTCCCAAATTAAGGGTTCTAGCAAGATCATCACCAGAAGATAAGAAACTTTTAGTGGATACTTTAATTAAACTTAAAGAAGTTGTGGCTGTGACAGGAGATGGAACTAATGATGCCAATGCATTAAAGCTAGCAGACGTAGGATTCTCCATGGGTATAGCCGGAACAGAAGTTGCAAGAGAAGCGTCAGATATCATTTTAATGACGGATGACTTCACGGACATTGTACAGGCCATCAAATGGGGGAGAACGGTGGCAGTTTCGATCAAAAAATTCATTCAATTCCAATTGACGGTCAATATCACCGCTGTATTATTAACATTTGTTTCTGCTGTTGCATCTTCAGATAATCATTCTGTATTGACAGCCGTTCAATTATTGTGGGTGAATTTGATTATGGATACATTAGCAGCACTAGCATTAGCTACTGACAAACCAGATGATAGTTTCCTTAAAAATAAACCTGCTGGTCGAACAGAACCATTGATTTCAGTGTCTATGTGGAAAATGATCTTGGGACAGTCCATGACCCAATTAATAGTAACATTCACCTTGCATTTTGGAGGTAAACAGATATTCTATGGGGACCAAAGAATCAGTAACCATCAACAAAAGCAACTCGACTCCATGACTTTCAACGCTTTTGTATGGCTTCAAGTGTGGAAACTAGTCGTGACAAGAAAATTGGATGAAGCAGCTGACATTAAAACCATTAGAGGTCGAATAACTTCATACAATTTGAATTTCTTCTCCCATTTATTCAGAAATTGGTATTTCATCGGAATCACATTAATTATCTGTGGAACCCAAATTCTCATCATGTTTGTGGGTGGAGCTGCATTCAGCATCACCAGAATGACTGGAGGACAATGGGCGACTTCAGTGATTTGTGGGTTTGTATCAATCCCAGCAGGGATCATCATTAGAATCATTCCCAACACCTGGGTGGTTAGAATCTTCCCCACAAAAGCATTCAACAAGCTTCTTTATTACTGCGGGTTCAGCTTCCTAAAGAAGAAGAAGAAGGCCGATCCTGAAGAGACTCTCGAGTCAGAGAAACCCTAGAGAACGATATATAGATGTATTTATGTTAAAACAAATAAGCTTATTAGATATTTGCAATCGCGAAATTAGTATTATGGACATCACCAACCAATTCTTTGATTCAGTTGAGCTTATTTCGGATAATAAGGTGGTTAAGTCGCCGTTGTTCGATCTCCTTGAGGGAGCACGTGCCGTGGAAGTGACCAACCCGAAGCTCGATACTAGTCTCATATTATCGACGTTGACCAAGGCCGAACTCGAATTCGATTGTTTGAAGCCCATTTCTGAAGATGAGTTGATAGGACTTATGAATCTGCTTATTAAGCTGTTGATGAGCTGGCTTAACAACTCGTCACTCCCATTGACAGTCTTGAGCTGCCGTTATGTGCAATACATTGTACATTTCTACACCACTAACGTCGAAAGGAGCATGGATAAATTCGATTTGGGTCCTCTGCTCAACAATAGAATTCTCAAGACGTTTGTTGTGGCATTGGCCAAGTTCATTGGCATCGTTATCACGGTAAGTAACACTGTGTTATATGAAGAAGAGGATATCACCACCAGAAGTATGGAACTCGACTTTTTGAATGAAGTGATGATTGATGAAGTGTTTGAAGAGTTACAAAACACCATACTCTTGGTTCAAAAGAGTGACATTGTCAATAAGAAGTTGGTCATAGGGATGCTCGAGTTGGTCAATAGTCTCAATGAATTGCCCATAATGTTCAATTTACCCGTGTCATTGTTTCATGGAGTAGATCAATTTGGGTTTGTCGATATGTTGAAGAAAGCTATTCGATCTGTTCAGTTCGTTCAGGATCATAAGACCGCTTATGAATTAGAGGTTCCCGAAGGAAGCTTTTCCCGATACGTTCAAGCAACATTGAGTAACAGGAATATCCCGGGAGAAATGTACCAGATGTCATTTGACGAGTCTTATAAAGCTCTCGCCGATGTATTCAGTCAATTGAGTGAGATCTATATCAAGACATTGAACATTCGGAATGTCGATTCCATGCTCAAGTTTCTCAAATATGACATTCAATTAAAAGCCAGTTCGTTTCATGTTGTAACCAGAGGTATATTTCAATTATTTTTCATCAGAGAAGACCAAAAAATTTTTGGTGGTGACCTAACTTTAGCAGGCATCTCTTTGGAAACAATGAATGATATAAATACTTTCAACTGCAATATCTTGAACAGTAAAACGTGGAATTTACCCACGAATGATACCAATTTTGTTTGTGAGAAAATCAACGGCTTTTTAAGAGACTTGGATGTTGCAACGTATCAAAACTTTACGGTATATGGTCATAATCGAAGTAGACAGCGACAAGTAATCAACAAAAACTTGGTGCTATGGGATTCTTTGCAGGTAAATGCTCAAAACGTCGAAGTGGAATTGTCAGAAAATTACAATATCCAGGATAAAGGTGATAACGATAAGCTATACATCCCATTCAGCTCATACGTCTACTACGTCAAGTTGGAACTAATGATTGAATTTCTTTTGATCGGTATTGAGCTTGAACTATACAAAGAATATGAAATTTTAGCCATTTATTGGTATATAAACTATCTTACAAAATTGTTGATAAGTCACATCAACGACCGAGTATTGGAATACAACAAGTTCAAGCTTGCCAAATTGACTAAGCAAAAGAAAAAGCTGAAAAACAAGGCTGAAATCGATGAAAAGCGAAACAGATTGATGGATATCATAAAAAATAACGAACGGAACTTGGAATATCTTCAAGTATTGCAGCAATTGATAAATGCAGTGGTATTATTATTGAACTATTACCAGAATACCCTGAAAATCAAATTTGGAGCTCCAGACATGTTTATCAGCTCATACGAAAAGATCTTCAGATTACGATTCAAACCATTCGAGTCCATTGGATTGCCAATGCAATTAACGTACGAGCAATTCACCAAATCTTTTATTTCCAATATCAGTAAAGAAGAAGTCGTCACTAATTTTGAACTTGTGAAAACCAACTTATCGAATATCAAGGGGGTCACCGAGGGGAATGAACAGTCTTGGATCGAAAGTTTGATGAAGACATGTTTCATGTATTTGATTGAGCTCAAATCCGAAGGGTCTTTCAAGCTAAAACAAGGTTATAATCCATATTTTCCCAAATTCATCAGCCTGTAAATAGACAATTAGATATCATGTAACAACGCGTTGGATGTTTTGGCAGCTTGATTGATTTGCTTGTGATTGTCAGCCATTTCAGAGAGGTCTTTGTGGATCTTCTGGGTCGACTCGTGCACCAATTGAAGCATGGCTCTGGCCTTTGAGAGAACGTCGATCTGCTTATCGTAATCTTCCATAACCTGATGAAAAATAAGTGCGATGATTTTTGGAATTCAAGTTTTGAGGTCGTGCACCACAATCATTCAGCTTCCCTAAAGATTTTGAAGGTGTTGATAACGTCATCTCTCATAGTCCGAGCAAGTTTAACCAAATCTTTATCTGAATGGTTGAACATAATGCAATTGGAGAACATTAACATCACGTCACGTTCGAGTTCAAGCAACAGATTATATTTCAGACCCTGCTTGTTTTTGACAGCCTTCATGATATTTTTCAAGTCTTTAGGTTCATGAATAACTTCGTAGTAGTCTGGGACGTCTTTCTTCGAGACTGGTTGAAGAAACACCGAAGAAAACCGATGTGATTGGATATTGGTGATCAAACTCGATGCAAGAGACTGGAATCTCTTGTTACTTACTGTTGGAGATGCTGACCGTTTTCTTGTTCTTTTAGGAGACTCTTCTTCTTTTGGTTCTTTTTCGTCTTCGCTTCCACTCAAATCCGCTTTTCTCGGTGTTCCACGGGTTCGACTTCGGGTTCTGACTTCTACGGACTTTGGAGTGTGGGGTTCCTCCTCTATTTCTGGGGTTTCTTCTGGTTTCGGGGTTTCTTCTGCTTTAGGAGTTTGTTCAGGTTTCAGGGTTTGTTCAGGTTTCAGGGTTTGTTCAGGTTTCAGGGGTTCTTCTGGTTTAGGAGTCTCTTTTGTTTCTGGCTGGCTTTCGCTAGATTCCACAGAATTTGGTTCTTCAACATTCTCAATATCTTCCGGCTCTTCTGAAACGTTAACAGAACCATCTTTGGTGTCTTTAACGACTTGATTATCAGAAACATCATCTTCGATCATGCCAGAATCAGAATTGACGTTTTCTGCTTCTTCTTCCTTACTGTTGGCTTCGATTTCTATCTCCTTCTCCTTAAATGTGGCGTATAACAGGCTCAAATCATTAATATTCTTCAACACAAATTTTCTATACTTTTTACTGGCCTCAAGAATCAAGTCCTTCATCAAATCTGGATACTCATCATTGTCTGCAGAAATGACCAAGAAGTCGCCATCAACAGTTATGAACGACTCAAACCCACTTTTGCCCAAGAACAGTATCATTTGTTGTTTTGTATGAATAATATCAGATTTTAAAGGTCGACCAAACAGTTGATTATATGCCCCCAATATCGACTTGAAATGGGCCAAAAACGAGTTGATGTGTAACTTGAGACTCAAAGAGTTATACCGCTTCAACACGTGGTTGACAGTGGACGCTACAAGGAGCAGAAGTAAGCCTTCTCTTAGACATTCACTAGCATCCATGATGATAAAAACGCGAGTTTACTTCATTTGAGCATACATTTGCTTTTATATACTATATACATATTGTCTAATATCAACGTTTCTGCATGTTCTGCATCAACAAAGCATTTTGTTCTTGGAATCTTTGACCAACTCTCTCACTGTGTTTTAAGAATTTTTCTGAACATTTCATAATACATGAAGACTCTTTAGAAGTTAAAGAACCAGAGGTGAAATCATTCACACAATCATCAAAACATCTGGACACAAGCCCAGAGTATAATCTCATGAAGTCTTTCATTTGTTTTTGTTCAACGATTTGTTGAAACTCTTGTTGTTCTTTAACATTTAATTGATCCATTTTGGGTGGTTGCTGAAAAGTTTTTTTTCAAGATTTTGTGAGATTTTGCAAAAATGATAATGTCTAAACATTACGTAATAACTGACATACATTTTTGACTCAACACTCTAAAGTTTCTGGAGCTCTGGGGAACGGAACAACATCTCGAAGGTTGTCAAGACCCGTGAGGTAAACAATTAACCGCTCAAATCCCATCCCAAATCCTCCGTGTGGAACAGTCCCGTTTTTTCGAGTGTTTAAATACCATTCCATATCTTTTAATTTCATTCCTCTAGCATCTAATTCTTTGACTAAATGATCATATCTATGTTCTCTAAGTGACCCCCCAATAAGCTCACCGATTTGGGGAAATATTAGGTCAAAACATGCAACTGTTTTATGGTTATTTTCTTCGATACTGCTGGGATTTTCGGGCATGTAGAATGGTTTCTGTTCTTTTGGATAGTCTTTGATGAACAATGGACACTGGAAGTGATGGCCTGCTAACCATTTTTCATCTTCTGTCAGTATGGAATCCCCCCATTTGAGCTGCCTCTCGTTACTTCCTGCAAGTTTATGTTCATTGATCAACTGAATTGCTTGTTTATAAGTTATGGTTGGCCATGTGGTTTCGACGATATTTCTCCATCTCTCTAACATCAACTTCCGATCATTCCCATCGAATCTCGCATCCAAAAGATCGGTGGTACTCATGAGCTGTTTTGTGACGAATTTGATCATTTCTTGGGTGAAATTTGTCAATTGTTCAATGGTGTTTATGTAGCAAATTTCTGCTTCTAACATCCAAAACTCACTCAAATGCCGATTGGTATTGGAATCTTCGGCTCTAAAACATGGTGTTAGTGTCCATACCCTGTTCAAAGATGACGCAAGCACCTCCAAATGCAATTGGGTCGACACAGTCAAATAAGCAGGTTTCCCAAAGAACTTCTCTTCCACCTCTTTTCCTTCGACGATCTTCACTTTAGGATTCAATGGACTCACACAGAATTGTTCACCTGCACCTTCACAGTCGGCACTTGTGATCATTGGAGGCGTAACCTTGGTGAAATCTTGTTGGTTAAAGAAGTCCAATAATTTATACTCTATGAATGATCTGGCTCTGAGAATCGAGGACAAAGTGGCAGTTTTATGTCGAAACACCGGCTGTGATCGCAAGTACAGGAGAGTCATTGCCTTTTTCTGCATCGGATAGTCTTCACAAACGTCTCCTATAACGTCTAACAGATGATGAGGGTTCTCTGAATCCACACTCACTTCGAAACTTTGAGTTCCTTTTGAAGATTTCACATTTCCCATAATCTTTAGGCTCTGTCCGACTTTGATGTTCTCCAAAGCCTCTGAATCCACTACCACCGGGAGATTCGAAGCACAAGTCCCATCACTCAAATCAATGAAGCCGATTTTTTTGAATTTTCGAACCGATCTAACAAACCCACACACAGTGATCTCTGACCCGAATTGCGGCGGATTCCGTACGAGTTGGCTGATGGTGGGCAGGAGTTTCGCCGACAGGACCGTCGTAGAAGCCCACCGGCGAGCCGGGAGCAGAGAAATCAATGCCTTAAATGCCATTCACCGATTGAGAAAGTTTGGAAAATTGTCATTTCGCAGATGCATTCCCATCATTCCCACAGTGGCCAGTACGTGAGTCACGCTGTGGATAGCTTGGATGCCGTGGTAGAACGGGCGTACGCATTGGGGTTCGAGCAGTTCTGCCTCACGGAACACATGCCCCGGTGCAACGACCAGTATTTATACCCGGAAGAAATAGAGAAACTGTACGATTCTGTCAAACTTGATGATATCTTTATTCAATACCAGAAACATGCCCGGAAGCTTCAGGAACAGTATAAGGGCCGCATGAAGATTCTTGTGGGGTTTGAAGTGGAGGGCGTCGACAAAGAGCACATTGAACTTGCCACGAGACTAAAACCTCTGTTTGATATGGTTGTAGGCTCAGTGCATCATGTGTTTGGAATACCTATTGATTTCGATAAAGCCCAGTGGTTACGGGCGCAATCAGCAACCAAGCTGAACACAGCAAGAGAGCTTTACCACGAGTACTTCAAACTCCAGTACCAGATGATCAGTTCGGTGAAACCGGACGTTATTGGACATTTCGACTTGATTCGGCTTTTTCTGGATACGGCCGTAGACCTTCAACAAGAATGGCCCGAAGTTTGGGGTCAAATCATGGAAAATATAGCCACTGTGGTTGGATATGGCGGGTTGTTTGAGTTGAACTCGGCTGCAATCCGAAAAGGATGGAATACACCATATCCTAAACCCGATATCGCTGAGGCTATAATATCTTGTGGAGGAAAGTTTTGTTTATCAGATGATAGTCATGGAATTAAACAAGTGGGATTGAACTATCATAGAGTGCTAGAGTACATCAATCAACTTAAATTACAAAACCTCTATTATTTGGATAGAGTTGATGGCCAAACAATATCTAAAAAAGTGAGTGTTGAAACCATCAATAATCACCAATTTTGGGACCAATTCAATTAAAATAAATACACATAATGTCTAATAAGATCTACCAAACATACAGTAGTTGATGGCAGGCTTATCACACTTGACACATTTTTGGCCAGGCTTTAAAGATGGCTGTTCGTTTGGAATACATAAGGATTTGGCTCCCATAGATGGTGCTTTTTCATCCACTTCTTCATCTTCTCCGTCATCTTTTTTGGCAGATGAGTCCTTGATATCATCTTCACAATCACCGTCTCCACACCATGGTGCAAGAATGACGTTTTTGGCGTTCAACGTTGGCACGAAGTCTTTCCATTCTTCAACAACTACTCTATGCTCATCAAATTGTTTACGAGCATTTTCTAATAAGGCACTATGCATATCTTCCAATAATTGTGGGATTTGTGTTTCCAAATCAGATAATTTCACTATGGTTTTCAAACCATCATTTCTTCTAACAACTGTAGCTTGTTGTTGACTTAAATCTTTTGGACCAAATTCGATTCTCAATGGGACACCTTTCAATTCAGAATCACTGAATTTCCATCCTGGGGAGTAGTTATCTCTGTAATCACCAATGGCTCTAACGTTGGCGTCTAATAATCTTGTTTCGATATCTTTGGCACCGTCATTAATTGATTTTCTTTCTTCATCAGTAGTTTTAGATGTGATACCCACGGGAATGACAACCACTTGATTTTGGGCGATTCTTGGAGGTAAAACCAACCCTTTGTTATCCGAGTGAGTCATTACCATAACACCAATGACTCTGGTAGATAATCCCCAGGAATTTTGATAAGCAAACACTTTTGGTCTATCGTCACCTTCAGGATCTTCAACAGAAATATCAAACATCTTCGAGAAGTTTTGTCCTAAATGATGAGAAGTGGCTCCTTGAATACCTCTACCAGTAGCAGCCACAAATCCCTCTACAGTTGTGGTGTAATCTCCACCGGCGAATTTTTCGTTTTCAGTTTTTCTACCTTTAACCACTGGAACAGCCAATAATTCTTCATAAATTTTAGCATAATATTCCAAGATTTGATCCACTTCTTGACGTGCTGCTTCTTTAGTCAAATGTGCAGTATGACCTTCTTGCCATAAAAATTCTCTAGTTCTTAAAAATGGTTGGGGATGCTTAAATTCCCATCTTACAACCGAATTCCATTGATTTAATTTCAATGGTAAATCTCTATGACTTCTGATCCATTTGGCGTAGTAAGGATACATGACGGTTTCAGAAGTTGGTCTAATGGCAATATGCTCATCCAATTCAGAATTACCAGCTTTGGTAACCCAAGCAACTTCCGGAGCAAAACCTTCAATATGATCTTTTTCTTTTTCTAAGACTCTTGAACTAACAAACATTGGAAAGTAAGAGTTCTTAACACCCAATTTCTTAATTTTATCATTGAACCAATCTTGAATAGTTTCCCATACAAAGTAAGAGTTTGGTCTCAAGATATAACAACCAGAGACATCATAGTAATCCAACATTTCTCCCTTAGTGACTACTTGAGAGTACCAGTTACTGAAATCTTTGGCTTTGTCAACAGTAATTCCGATCAATTTTGCATCTTCAATCTTAGCAGCTTGTTTATCCTTCTTTAATGCTTCTTTCTTGGATGTAGCAGGTTGAACAATTGGTTCAGCAGAAAAATCTACAGGTACAATTGAAATTCCGGTGGATTTCAAGAATTCCACAACAGTTTTGGCAGGTAAAGCAGCTTTACTAGATTCTGTTGATAATATTAATACATCTTCGGAGTTGAGGATTTTTTCATCAACCAAAAGCTTAACTTTCCCAGCCATATCACCGTTCAAGTTGGCAATAGAGAATTCTTTGGCACCGCATCCGAAAAATTCCGTCACCAAGTCATCTTTAGCTAATCTTGGTTCCTTAACTTCAGCCGTTTTGGCAATAATGCCACTAGGGGTTTGAGTGGATTGAAAGGCAAATACGATCACCGGAACAGGCACTGCAGTTTTGGCCGTCTTGGGTTTGAAAACAAGAGTCTTTGTGGCAACTCCATTGTCGTCGCTCACAGTTGCCAATGATAATGCTGCTAATGATTGTTCAAGAGCCATTTGAGTGTTGAAATTGAAAATTTTTGTCTCGCATTCAATTTTTTTTCACCAAAACGGAAGGGAAAAAAAAAACTCTTTGACTTATAATTTGACTCATTTGTTAATATGTCAGTTTATGTTAACGAACAATCGGGGAAGGATACCGTAGAAACCCACGGAACCGAACATGAACCTTACTTGACACCAGCGTTTGCGTTGTTTCAACAACCAGAAGCCAAAGTCTTTGTTTACAAGAAGGTTGAAGAATCGGATGTTTTTGAATACTCTGAAATATCAGCTTCTGCATTAAAGAAAGCTAAAAAGGGAGTCGAAGGATTGAAAAAGAAAGCCGAAAAACAACTCAAAGCTGCGGCTGACCAAAAGGCTAAAGCTGAAGAAGCAGCCAAGAAATTGGCAGAGTTGGAAGCAATTACTATTGAAGAAGATAAATCTTTACCTGAAGCCAAAAGGATCAAAATGAAACAAATACAAGATACTATTGACGTCAGAGTTGCCTTGAGAGGATGGGTACATAGACTCAGAGCACAGAAAGGCTTAGTTTTTGTGACTTTAAGAGATGGAACCGGGTTTGTTCAATGTATTTTAACAGGTGATTTAGCAAAAGCCAAACAAACAAAAGAATTGACATTGGAATCAACAATTTTAATCAAGGGGGTCGTCAAGAAATTACCTGAAGGAAAATCTGCTCCAGGAGGTGTTGAACTTCAAACTGATTACTATGAAATAATTGGTTTGGCACCAAGTGGTGATGAAGCATTTAGTAACAAAGTCCAAGAGAATGCTGATCCATCATTATTATTAGATCAACGTCATTTGACTTTGAGAGGTGAAACTTTGTCTTCAGTCATGAAGGTTAGAGCATGTTTATTAAAATCATTCAGAAGATTTTTTGAAGAAGAAGGTTTAACGGAAGTTACTCCACCATGTATGGTTCAAAATCAAGTTGAAGGAGGTTCGACATTATTCAAAATGGGATATTATGGTGAAGAAGCATATTTGACTCAATCTTCACAATTATATTTAGAAACTTGTTTGGCAAGTTTAGGAGATGTTTACTGTGTTCAAGAATCTTTTAGAGCCGAAAAATCTCATACCAGAAGACATTTAAGTGAATATACTCATGTTGAATCCGAGTTATCATTCATAGACTTTGATGATTTATTGGGACATTTGGAAAGACTTTTAACTAAATCAGTTCAATATGTGTTGGAAGATCCAATCGCAGGACCTTTAGTTAAACAATTGAACCCAAATTTCAAACCACCTTCAATGCCATTCAAAAGAATGGAATATATCCATGCTTTAGATTGGTTAAATGAACACAACATTCCAAATGAAGAAGGCGAACCTTTCAAATTCGGCGATGATATAGCTGAAGCAGCAGAAAGAAAAATGACTGATACTATTGGAGTTCCAATTTTGTTAATTAGATTCCCAGCTGAAATCAAATCTTTCTACATGAAAAGATGTGCAGATGATCCAAGAGTCACTGAATCAGTCGACGTTTTGATGCCAAATGTTGGTGAAATCACTGGAGGATCCATGAGAATTGATGATTACAAGGAATTAATGGATGCTTTAGAAAGAGAAAAACTCGATAAAGATTCATACTATTGGTTTACAGATCAAAGAAAATACGGAACTTGTCCTCACGGTGGATACGGTTTAGGTACAGAAAGAATCTTGGCTTGGTTATGTGACAGATTTACCGTCAGAGACTGTTCATTGTACCCAAGATTCACTGGAAGATGTAAACCATAGATCAATTATATATTTATATATGAAATAATTTATATTATTTTCCATAATGACTCACGGCCTAATTAGGCAAGTGAAAATTTTTTCCAAGCGCGGTGCGAAATCTATAAATGTGCGTTCAAAATTCCTCCAATTTTAACAATGTCGAAAGAATCAAGATTATGGGGCGGTCGTTTTACCGGAGCCTCTGATCCATTAATGGACTTATATAATGCATCTTTACCTTACGATCAAAAAATGTATGATGCTGATTTAACTGGAACAAAAGTGTACACTGAAGGATTAAGTAAGATTGGATTAATCAATGAAGAAGAATTGAAAGCTATTCATGAAGGGTTAGAAATCATCAGAAAAGAATGGCAAAATAAACAATTTGTTGAAAAACCAGGTGACGAAGATATACACACAGCCAATGAAAGAAGATTGGGAGAAATCATTGGTAAACACATTGCTGGTAAGGTTCACACGGGAAGATCAAGAAATGATCAAGTAGCTACTGACATGAGGATTTACGTTCGAGAAAATTTGAACAGAATAAGTGGCCAATTGAAAGAGTTAATTGAAGTCATCATCAAAAGAGCTACAGAGGAAATTGATGTGTTGATGCCTGGATACACTCATTTACAAAGAGCTCAACCAATCAGATGGGCACATTGGTTATCATGTTACGCCACTTATTTCACCGAAGATTTCAAAAGATTAAATCAGATCATTGAAAGATTAAATCAAAGTCCTTTAGGTGCTGGTGCCTTAGCAGGACATCCTTATGGTATTGATCGTGAATTTTTAGCGGAAAATTTAGGTTTTAACTCAGTTATTGGAAATTCATTAGCAGCTGTTGGTGACAGAGATTTTGTAGTTGAAACAATGTTTTGGTCGACATTATTTATGAATCATATTTCAAGATTTTCTGAAGATTTGATTATTTATTCAACAGCAGAATTTGGATTTATCAAATTAAGTGATGCTTATTCAACAGGTTCATCCTTAATGCCTCAGAAAAAGAATCCCGATTCTTTAGAATTATTGAGAGGTAAAGCCGGTAGAGTTTTCGGAAATTTATCTGGATTCTTAATGTCCACTCAATCGATCCCATCCTCATATGATAAAGATTTACAAGAAGATAAAGAACCATTATTTGATTCTTTAACTACCATTGAACATTCAATTTTAATTTCCACGGGTGTGATTTCAACTTTAAGTATAAATAAATCAGCAATGGAAGGCGCATTAACCATGGATATGTTAGCTACTGATTTGGCCGATTATTTAGTTAGAAAAGGTGTTCCATTCAGAGAAACCCATCACATCTCTGGTCAATGTGTTAGAACAGCCGAAGAAACTGGATTAAGTGGTATTGATAAATTAACTATGGACCAATTCAAAGCTATCGATTCAAGATTCGAAGATGATGTTATGAAAGTTTTCAGTTTTGAACAAAGTGTTGAACGGAGAACTGCAATTGGTGGTACAGCAAAATCAGCAGTTTTGACTCAATTACAATCATTACAAAAACAGTTAAACTAAAAGTGTTCTCAGAGCATTAAACTACATTCTCACTCCATAAGCTTTGATATCACTTTAATATATTTACATAAATATTGGCCTGCCAACTATACAAAAAGTTGTTTGAATCGTTTCCTGAACGAACCCTTAACATCTTTTGATTTCTCATCACTTTTATTCGTCATTACTTCATTTGAATCATTCTTGTGTGAAATGGATTCATCCATATCAAATTCCGGAAACTCTATAATTCTATGCACCGATGGTTTCCGAACAACCAGATTAGTAGACAATCGCCTTTCATATTCGGTAGACTGCTTGATTATTTCATTCAAATCTATAAATTCACACTTGGGCCCAGTAAATCCACTTTGATTCACGGCCTTGGGACTATCAGGAGGTGTTATAACCGTGCTTTTGGAACTATTTCGACTAAAATAACTATCATCACCACTGCTTTTACGCCTAGAGTGCAAGGAATGATCGACCGAATTCGACCGTTTATGAAGTTTTTTATTCAAAACCCTCATAGGTGGTTCGATATTTGGAGGTCCTGACATCATAATCATTAATATCAATGTCCAACAGAACAAACAACAACAACCCAGGTTCGGACTTCAGTACCTATTTATATCAAATTTCAAATAATATTTTCTTTATTTCTTTTTATCATTCTTTCCCCGTTAGGCAGTGGTGTGCATATATCCGAAGCTTATTCGAGACCCTTAGCTTATCTAGACTCGAATTTGCCTTAAGCAACAGGGTGAAATAGACCTCGATCAACAGAAAAAGTTACGAGAATAATCATTTTCTATGCAACCGTATGTGATCCTGATTCAAATGGTAAGGTTAAAGAGAAGGAAGTTAAAATAAAACCTTTCAAGGTGGAATGAAGCATGATTATTTAAGGAGACTAAAATAGGCCTGGGCTAATGAGTTTAAGTTCTAAAAAGGACCGTCCCTGTACATGAGAGTGGGGTCTTTTTCCCAAAAGATGTGAATGTCGGACTATTTGTATGTTAAATAAGCTGAGGTACTTTTAGGGATCTCAATCGGGGCGATTTTATCGTAAAAATATTAAAGTTTATGCACACCGGTCTAAATACGGTAAGGTGTTTGGAAATGGCCTTGCTATGGCTATAAAATATTGCATGTCTTTGCATCGTGGACCATCGGTCTTGATTTACCTTTTGGGACTAGTTTTTTTCCTGGTATTGTTTGTATTGTAAAATTCACTGTTTGAATAATTTCGAGATTCAATTTACGAGAAGGGTTTTTCCATAATAATTACCCAGAATTAAACAATCACTTCAGAGGATCTTTTCTCTTATTACAAGATTTTCCACGGAAACCTTATGCAACATCATATTTTGGGCATTTCAAATTCCTTACGCTTCATAAATTAGACGTCGCTAAGCCAACAACTTCGCCCTAAATCTCTCGCAAAATTTGCGCCTTCTCCACGCTAGCCTCACAGTACTTCCGTGATGCGGCATTGAAAACAGCAAATCCCCAAATCGCAATTATTCACTTGGAGAGGCATCACTCAAACTGACCATGCAAACATCGGATCCAGACATTGGAGGATCTCACAATTCGACTGAATCGGCACCTTTGATATCCCAAAATTCACCGCTAAAGTTCAAAGACATTAACCAAAATCCAGAAGCAAATTTGGAACATGCTGTTAATGATTATTATAATGCGCTCGATGAAACTGTTGAAGATGTGGAATTAGATGAAGATGCATTGTGGCTTCGGGAACAGAGATCTCTCAACAAAACGATGCATTGGCTCAAGAGACCTTCGCTTTTCATGATTGGGGTCATTGCGTTTCTTTTCTCCTTTTCCACAATTACTGGTGAATCTGCTAGACAAATAATCATATTTAAACTTGCTTGTAACACTTTGATAATTGATTCGGGTAATAAAATATGTGATCCAGTTGAAACTGAAGTCTTGGTGTCTCATTTCAAAGCCGTAACTTTGACATGTATGTCAATCACTGGTGCCATTACTGTGACTAAAGTTGGAGAATTATCAGATCAATACGGGAGAAAATTGTTTATTATCTTAATTATTGCTACCACCCTTATTTCCAGAATTTTGAAATTCCATTTCTTATACAATTTCGATGATTTGCAGTTCGGATGGTTAGTGTTTTGTGAATGTGTGGGTGCTGTCACCGGAGGGTTGATGGGGTTTTTGTCGTTGTTGAATTGTTATGTGAGTGATATTGCTGAAATTCATGAACGGAGTTATTTCATCGGTGTGGCGATGGCATTCTTCTTCACTGGAATTTCATTGGGTCCTGTCGTTTCAAACATCGTTATGTCTGTTAGCAAGAATTGGAGACTCAACAAAGAAATGAGTTCCAGTGCTCATACTTCAGTTCTTTCTTCAATAGCACCATTTGAATGGGATCCTTTGAAATTTGAATTGGTTTGTTTTGCTCTCTTGTTAATATTCTCCATCACCTTATTCCCTGAATCAAGAAGTGAAAAGGCAAGACATAAGAGTCGTTCATTGTCTATCACAAGAGCTAATTCGGACAGGGATTTGGTAATTTTACGGCAAGAAACCGAAACGTATTTGGCTTCGAATACTAGAAGAGTTTCAAGAGTTTTCAGTTTCTTGGTGGGGATCAAGATTCTTTGGATCCCCAGTGAATTTAAACCAAGAAATTATTCCAATCAGAGATTTTTGAAAGAAAGAATCGCCGTTTTGGTTCTATCTACTTGTGATTGCATGTTAACAGCATTTGCGTCCTGTATGGGGGAAGTCATAATGCTTTATGGGATTCTCAGATTGAAATGGAATGCCAGCTCTATTGGATACGTTTTGGCTATTGGGTGTGGTAGTAGAGCTCTTGTGTTGGTGGTTTTAGCTCCTTTCTTGAACAAATATGTTTACCATAGATGGCTCAAATTTAAAGTGATGAAGCAGCAATTCGACATGATTGATTTCACCACAATTGCTTGTTCACTTTCAATCGAAGCAATTTGCATGATCATACTCCCAGTTTTGAAAACTAGCGGTGAACTATTCATAATACTTGCCGTAAGCAGTATTTCTTCATTAGCGAGTCCATCATTAAACAGTGCCATAATCAAATACTACCCCGATGCTAAGACCGGAGAAGTCTTTTCTGCAATATCCTTGGTTAAAAGTATCTGTAACCTTATTTTCCCGGTGATGTTTTTGGGCTTATACAACATCTCCATCAGAGATTGGAATTATCCTGGATTTGTATTCCATCTTTGTGCCGTGTTGTTGTCGACATTTGCTTGTTCCATGATCGCAGTCAAACGGTTGTTGGGTTTAGATAATAACACATCCCCTGATGTTTTGAGTAGAAGCAATTCTTTCAGTCGAAGAAGCTCATTTGCATCGATAGAAAGAGAGGTTATAACTACAGCAAGTTCCGGAAAAACTACACCGAAAAATACTTCACTGACTTTAACTCCAGAGATAGTACGTAATGAGTATTTTGGAACGAGTCCTAAGCAAAGTGTTCATAAGAAAAACAGTAGTTTTTCCGTTGGACTGTAGACATTATTTCAAATAGATTTATATATGGTTTTTCTATGTGCGAAAAATTGCTGATAATGGCCCTTTGGTTGATAGAAAAGCTTGTTCAATTATTAACCAATTTGCCTTCTGAATACCTATCGATCTTTCTTCGACTACTTGGGTGTTTATTGATATCTACGCTCATTTTTTCAGCTTTAGTGTGGTTCGTATATCGATTTATCACACTAGAATATCAAATTTTCGATCAACCAGTCACGGTTCTGGCTAATAAATTACCGGCTGATTCCCTGATAACTCCCGGTTTATCGCCTATAAGCTCGTTGGAATCACCTCAAACATCACCAATTCCTTTCAATCAGCAAAGATTTTATCAAAATTTCAACAATAGTTCCCAATATTTGAGGAGAGATAGTGTGACATCATGAATTATCAGATTTATTTACCTAAAAAAATCTTGAATGACGACTACAGCAAGGAAATGATTGTCCTAGGGTACAAATATGGTCAAGTATTCATTGCAATCATGCTAGTTGCTAGAGAAGTTGAGGCTAAAATGGGTCGAATCACCCTCAATAATCTGTTCAGAGATATGCAAGTAATCGGATCTACGTTCAACAAGGGGCATTTCCGGTTGTCAAAGATCAAGAATTTGGTGCAAGTACAGTCAAATATTGAGAAAGATAGTTCCACATTCACCGTCATCATGTTCAGAGCACCAAATTATCGAAACTTGGAGTATTTTTCAATTAAGCCAATTCTTCTCCAATCAATGGAGCCTGATATCGATAGCTTGAGCCAGAAATTGGTTCCTTGTTTCAAGAGAGGATACTCCCACCAAGGTGTTGATTCATCAATCTCCAATGAAATTATACTTGATAAGGTGAACAAAGCTCATAAACTTCGAATACAGTTGTCAAACACCCTCGAGGAAATGGGGCTCATTAAACGACAGAAAGCATGGAAATTGGTAAAATTCCCTAAAGTTGTATCATCTTTCCTCTTCACAATGTTCACATACACCGTTTTATCCGTTCAAATGATAACACTAATGATCATAAAGATCATTAATTATAAAATCTTTTCCACCAGTTTGGTCAACATAAGTCAGGTTTTTGATCAATTGGATTTAAGATTGAAGCAAATAACATACTTCCCCATTCAGTTTTTATGCTATTACGACAAAAACATCTTATATAAAGAGAACTCCTTGTTGTTGAAAGAGCTTAGATTACCAACCAGTAATTCCAACTTAAATATCAACAATTCCAACTATATCAATTTATACAACTCCATTTGGTTGATGTTCAATGACGTGCTATTCGGATACACGATGTGGGGGCTAATAGGTCAATACCAAGGGGAAATCAACTTTGTTGTTCGGGATGTGCTATTTAAACGACTTCTCTTCACGGAAGTTCGTAACTTAATAACTTGGATTTCATACCATCATCCTGCAGGGTTCAAGCTAAACGATGAATTGGGGAGCTTTATAGGCTCGTTGTTCTTGTGGAGTTTGGATTCATGGGAAAAGTTGATCCAACAAATGGCTGATTCAAAAGTCACCATAATGATTGGAGGATCCATTGTCAACTTATTATGCCATATGGGACTTTCATTTTTGATTGCATTTATAATCGATTTGATCAATATTATCACGTTCCACATTGTATTGTTTTATCAGACATCTGCCCGAATCTACCTGAGACAAATTGATGTCATTAAGTCATTGTTTCAGCTCTTTAGAGGGAAAAAGTATAATGTTTTGAGAAATAGAGTTGATAACGTCGATAATTACTCCCAGCCAAATGATTTTTTCGAGATCGATCGGTTACTTTTAGGCACCCTATTGTTCATGATCCTTGTTTTACTATTACCGACGGTGTTTTCATTTTACCTTACCTTTTTCATCATCAGATTGGCAACTATCTTAATGGGAAACTTCTTTGAGAACATCCTTATAATTCTCAATTTTGTCCCATTATTCGTGGTCTTGTTGAAGCTCAAGAACTCAAGTCGGCTTCAAGGTGGTGTGGTGTTTGAAGTCAAATCTTTCTCACCTTCAATCACCTACTTGGAACTTTCAAATAAATCCCTCACCTATTCAGAAATCTTCAAGAATTTTGCAGCCTTGTTCAAACAACTCAAAAACTTTCGAACTTCAATTGTTTCATTTTTCATCAAGGGGAAACTCATAAGTTTAAACCGCAAAAGAGCAATCAAGTTTCGTTACCTAATGTTACCGGAAAACGTTGAAAAGTCAATGGATATTTGGAGATACTTCACCAATTCAACCTAACGCGAAGTTTTAAAATTGGTCATGAAACCATCATCAACACTTCGAATATTCCATACATCTATTTCCCGCAATCGGGATCGATCGTTCATTGAGGCCCTTAACATCTTCTCCAAGAATACCAAGGCATATCGTCCATCTATCTTATCCTCGGCTGCTAAGGGATCTGTTGATGAACAATTCAAGCATATCCCTAAGCACGATCCTTTGAAAAGCGAGATTGATATTGGGCGCCTTGTTAACATAGTTGACATGGCTTCAGCTTCAAGTGAGGTTCGACAGCTAAACGATCGACTTTTGACTTCGTCGGATAAGCAGTTCAAAGTTTTGGTGGATAGTATAACTTCTGAAGAAGAGTTACTCCGAATATGTCTGTTATTATTTTTCGACGGGAAATTGAATTTCAACAAGTTATCTGCATTGATTTTGAATAAGAATCTTAAACAATTGAAGCGACTTCCATTCAATGTCAGCAAACACAAATTTGAATGGCCAGAAATAGACCAAATTATGCTTGATATAATAATGCTTCGTAAGTATGCCACACTTGGCAAACCCCTTGATATTATCAGAAAACTTCACGAGAACTTCAATTCCGTTTACTTACCGGTCATAGAGTCAAAGGTCCTTCCTCGATTTTATGAGAGAATCGTTTGGAAATACTATTTCGAATATATCAGTAAAAATGAACCTGCTGTTTTGAAGAAATTCAACGATCTTTATCACAGTTTCACGATATGGGAATCTTCCATGTATAAGAACCGTGAAATAGCTCGAAGTATTCTCGAATTGCATACTTCATTGAGTCCGCTACATTCATTGTTTTTCAATATTTGCATTGATAACAATTTGAATGAGATAATTGACCACGAACTCAGCATAAAAAAATACTCTCCAACACTCGGAAACTTAAAGAAAATCAGTATAACCCACAAAGTCCATCAATTTGAGTCATTAGAGATTACAGACATCGAACAAAGAGCTTCACTTTATATTGTTTTAAACATCCTCGAAAAATTCATGAAAAAACACAACATCCCCCGGATTTCGGAGCTCAATGACATACGACGACAATTGACCAACTGGCCAACCGATGAAATCGGGCACTGGGATGATAAATTGGTATTATTGAGTAGTTACATCAAATAGGTTTAATATGAGAAAAATGAGGTGATTTGAAAAGAAAAACCAATCTCCAATGAAAGTACTAAGTGAGCAAGCAGTGCAACAAATATTAAGTGGCTTGGACAAAGATGACATTCTAAATGACTTCCAACCTGTGCTACTCAAATCTCTCAAGACTGCCGGTAATCCAGGTGTGGTTCCACACAGAATTGTTCAGCAATCGAATACTTCGAACTGCGATTCAACGCATTTGTTCATGCCCTGTATTGGAGACCATGAGGTTGGTATAAAAGTATTGACAGGAGGGGCCACGAACTCCAAAAAGGGCTTGGGATTCGTGGGGAGTATCATGATCTTGGACGAGCAGAATGGGGCTACTGTGGGGCTTATTAATGCCAAAACTGTCACTGCATTTAGAACTGCGTTAGCCAGTACTATTCCAATGGTTAAAGTCATTGACCCTGAATCGGACAAGTTTCTACCCCAGATTTCTGTGCTTGGATCGGGATTGCAAGCCTATTGGCACACGCGGCTTTGCTTGTTGATATATCCCCAAATCAAGAGGGTTTCGATCATCAATAGAACAGAACCAAATGCTGCAGCACTAGTACAATCTTTAGAGCATGACTTTCCCGAAATTCAATTCCAAGTGACATTATTGGATGATTCGAAGGGTCTTAGTCGAGCCTTGCATTCTAGTTCATTCATTTTTGGATGTTTGCCATCAACTGAAGCAGCTATTAAACTGCAAGATATTAATATGGATCCTCAAATTCCGGTATATATCAATTTGATTGGGTCATACAAACCACATATGATTGAGTTGGACGCAGAGTTCATCCGTAAGGAGTTCAGAGATACCAAGATCATCGTGGATTCGAAGTTAGATTCCTTGGTTGAAGCTGGAGAATTGATTCAAACTCAAAAGACCGTCAAAGATTTGGTTGAAATTGCAGAGTTTTCAGACGTTTCTTCAACTAAACTGCCCCATAACATAACTGTGGCGAAACTTGTGGGTATAGCAATCATGGACGTATCAGTCGGAAAGCACATTCTATCGAAGTCACGAGACATTGGCCAGGAAATTGATTTCTAAAACTACAAGTTTATATAAATATATCCATTTTTTTTGTTGAATTCGCGATAAAATCCCTTATCAATGACCGAAACAGCAGGCTTGTTAGGCAACTCAAATACTTATAACGAGAAGAAGCACACCAAGAAATTTGGTCATATTAAGACCTTGGTTATTGCCCTCCTTCTCGTGTTCGTACTTTATAAAGAACTCCCCTCAAAACCAGCCAAAACAAATGGTAAGAAGAATATTATTTTTATGGTGACCGATGGAATGGGACCTGCTAGTGTCTCATTAGCCCGGTCTTATAGGCAATTCAGAGACGAATTACCAGTTGACGATGTCTTAGCTATTGATAAACACTTCATTGGGTCATCAAGAACCAGATCCAGTAGCTCTTTGGTCACGGATTCTGCCGCAGGCGCCACGGCTTTTTCTTGTGCTTTGAAGAGTTATAATGGTGCTATTGGAGTCTCACCTGACCAAAGCCCTTGTGGGACAATATTAGAGGCTTTGAAATTGCAAGGTTACATGACAGGTTTGGTAGTTACCACCCGTATTACTGATGCTACCCCTGCTGCATTTTCTGCTCATGTTGACTATAGATTTCAGGAAGATTTAATTGCTCAGCAACAATTGGGTGAGTACCCATTGGGAAGAATGGTGGATTTGATTATTGGCGGTGGTAGGTGCCACTTTTTACCCGTTTCTGAAGGAGGATGTCGGTCTGACACCAGAAACTTGATTGATGAGTTCACTGGAGAGAACGGAGAATGGTCATATGTTGGCGACAGAACCCTGTTTGATGAATTAAATGGCGGTAAAAATGTATCTTTCCCATTACTTGGCTTAATAGCCAACACAGATATTCCATACGATATCGATAGAGATCCTAAAGAGTATCCTTCGTTGGCAGAACAAGTTAAGGTTGCATTGACTGCATTATCCGAAGCCACCAAAGATAGCGAACAAGGGTTTTTCATTATGATTGAAGGACTGCGTATCGACCACTGTAGCCATTCTAATGATGCTCAATGTGAAGTTCGGGAAATTTTGGCATATGATGAAGCCTATAAAGAAGTATTGAAGTTTATTGATAACTCTGATGTCGAGACTGTTGCTATCCTGACTAGTGATCACGAGACCGGAGGACTTGTTACTGCTAGACAAGTGGGAGAGTCCTACCCTGACTATTTATGGTATCCGGAAGTGTTGCTTAACTGTACCCATTCAGGGGAATTTTTGGCAAAAAAAATATATCAATATCAAACAACTACCGAGGATGCAACAGCTATCGAAAGCTTTTTGGTCAAAGAAATCGTCAAATCAGATATGGGGATTCTAGATGCTGAAAGTGAAGAAATTAAAGCTCTTAAGGATAATATCAACAATCCGTATAAATTATTGGAAATTATTAACAATATGGTATCTTTAAGATCTCAAACAGGATGGACTACCCACGGACATTCAGCAGTTGACGTCAATATCTATGGATATGCATCGAGTTTCGGAACAATTAAGGATGAATTACTAAGCTATAAGGAAAATTTCGGATTAGCTGGAAATCACGAAAACATCGAAATCGGTAAATTCATGGAAAGAATAACCGGAGTTGACCTTTCAAAAGTTACCAAACTTGTCAAAGACACCATTCACCACCCTGATACCAAAGTTGAAGCTGAAGGGAACATTAAAATTGATGAATACCATCAAGTAATCTATTAAGTCTTATATTAAAATTATTTAAAAAGAATGCATTGATGATTAGAAAACTAAGATACTTATCTTGTAAATTAATCAAGTTTTCTCAATTTGGCAGAATAATCTTGTTTACACATTTTAGCTCTTAAAGTTTTACCATACTTGTAAAAAGCAAATGGAATCACTGCCATTGCTAAAGAAATAAAAGCTAATAACCAACTGGCCCATTGTAAACCCAATTTTCTGTACATTTGAGTAATGAATAATGGGAATGCTGCACCACCACATGAACGGATATTTAATTTGACTGAAAGTGCAGATGCAGCCACTTTGAAGTAAATATCCAAGATATAATTGTTCAAGCTATAGTATAATAAAACCATACCATAACCAAATGCAATACCGGAAGAGGCTGGACCAACCCAAATGATGTGTTTGTATGAGGTGGCACCCAAAATGAATAAAGCAATTGCTGGGAATAATGCACCAATCATTCCACCCACCAATCTATCTTCAGGTTCAGGAACTCTTCTTCTAGCTAATTTTTTATATTGAGCTTCCAAGATTGGAGTTGTTGATAATGCAAGACCTGCACCTATCAAAATCGGAATGTACATCAATCCAACTTTATCCAAGTTATAACCGTATAATTCACCGAAAATTTCTGGATATGCAAAGAAGAAAGCATATAACAAAGAATAAATCAATGCAATGAATGAACAAACCAATACCAATACGGGTTCTTCAACGATGAATTTGAATGGACGAAGGAATAAATCATTAACCACTTCTTTAATGGTCATTGGAGAAGCCTCTTGTTCCGTCATGATTTTTTCATTACCAGTTTCTTTTCTTAATCTTTGGGCCTTTTTCTTCAATATCACTGGGGCATAAGTTTCTGGAATAAAACTAACTAAGATCCACATCACCCCAGCAAATGCCATGTTAACCCATGACATTAAATCGTATCTTCCGGAAGAACAACTAATGAAACCATTGACAATACCTCCGAAAACAGGACCCGAGTATGGACAGAAACTGAAAAAGGCAATGGCTAACCCTCTTGTATCAGTATGAAGATCACAGATGGAAGCTCCCACGTTACTTAATGCAGAAGAACTAAAACATCCTTGTAAAAACCGACACACTAAAATGGTACCAATATTTGGTGCCAAAGCCACTGGGATATTGAAGATTGTATATAATCCAAAGGAAATGAAATACACGATTCTTCTACCAGCATATTCCGACAATGGAGCCCATAATAAGGGACCCACAGCAAATCCAATCACCATTAATGATACGGATAAAGTAGAAACCTCATCAGAAACTCCATATTTTTCACTTATTAATGGTAAGCCACCAGCTAAAGAAGAAGATCCATAAGCAGCTTGAATGACCAAAAGTGATAATATGAAAGTATAATAAATTCTTAATTTAAAATCCCAATTAAGGGGATTTTCAGGGTCATTTGGAGTGAATGTGACAAATTCTATTTCGGGGTCCAAATCTTGGATTTTTTCGACATCTTCACCTCTTTCACCAGCAATTCTACTTTTGATTCTTCCCATACTATGTAAGGTTTCGACTTTAACTAAACCAGTTTCGGTTTCTAATCTATATTCTTCGGGAAATATTGGTACATGAATTTGAGGATTATTAATATCTGGATCAGGTATATCACCCTCCACCCCTTTGTCTTGAAGCGATTTATAACTTTCAGTTCTTGTTTTGGTTAAATAATTTGCTGATCTATTAGTGGGCATTGTATCTAATGATAACTCAGACTGAGCATCAGTATTATCTTGAGCTTTGAATGGGACTGGTTGATTTTCATCATCAAGTTCCAATGTGCTTGAGTTATTTGAGTCTGACATATTCTATAATAAATAGATTTATTATTTAGGACTTTCCATCTTATTTATACTTTTATCCCATTTTGTCTAATCCGTATTGCCAGACTAAAAGATGTCAGCCCTTCCGGATCTTCACACGACTCTTATCCGAGCCTTCATATTTCCGGTCTGGTTTCATGTTTTTGACCTAATATCCCAATTGTGTAGGGCTACAGTGATTGCTAGACCAATTTCAACCTTCCAAAATGTATGTATAAGGTGTCAATAATCAATTGAATCAATTGAGATGCCCAAGCAATTCAATTATTGCATGGCTTGAAAATTCTCATTTCTCTTGGTCAAATTTATTTTTCCACGGGAATCACCCCATTGAAAAAACCCTAAATAATTCCGGATGTACACTAAGATTGGGACACAAACATTCCATTTCGGGACATCTTTATGCAGCAATTAATAAATGGGGGCTTATAACATCCGACTCGCAATTGAAAATATCCGTCACTTTGTAGCAAATAATCACTTTTCGTGACTTTCGGACTTTTATTATTATCCTTATTATCACTGTTATATTTTCTTTTTTCTCCTGATCGACTCCGCATCAACTGATGCCTATATTTATCACACTTAATAGTGATTAGTTTCAAGTAAGGATCTTGGCATTAACATGGCAATTCACTTTATTATTTGCAGCTCATCCTGGACCCTCACGTTTTAAGAAAAAAAAATGCACCGCATCCGAGATTTCCATGACCAATGGTGCTTTGTTAATGATGAATTGATTAAGTACTCTGTATAGCCTTGACTTCTCCTCTTACACACTCATCTCATACTTGCAACTGTAGCTTAATTGTTCTATTTTTGGAAGAAGAAAAAAATAGAGGCACGTGACAATACGCACGTGCGACGATCAGGATATGGTTGATTTGTAAGACGCGATACTTTCTAGAAATTTCGAGACCTTGAGATTTCTAGAAACTTCCAGTTAAAGACATTCTAGTATATTCTTTACGATGGCAAATGGTAGTATAAATTAGGGGATCTTCTCCTTGAAGATTTCTTTATCAATTATCAAACACAATAAAATGTTAGTCAATCCATTATTTACACAAGAATTTATTCCATCAGGATTTGTTCCACAAGCTTTCTACAACCCACAAGTCTTTGAACAATACGTCAAACCTAAGTTGGTTAAGCAAATTGAAAATGATGAAGTGGTTCAATTCAAAATCTTCAAGGCTGATGGTGATTTTACGAACTTTGAATTCAAGATCATCAAATTAAATGATTATCAAGGTTTATTAGAAGTATTTTCATTATACGATGATTTCAAGGTATCTGTCAAATTAAATTTGACAAAGATTGATATCCAGAACATCAATTTCGAGGTTGATAAGTACAACAGAACGATCTTGAACTTGAATATTCCCAAGTATATCGAGGTTTATCAACCAAATGATTTGTTCAACTATTTCAATTGCATTGATAGGAAAGAGCAAATTAGACAAGAACAGGTGAAGGAGAAGGAAAGACAAGAAAAAATCAGAAAAGAACAGGAAAGGCAAGAAAAAGCCAGAAAGGAGAAGGAAAGACAAGAACGGATTAGAAAAGAACAGGAAAGACAAGAAAGAATCAAAAAAGAACAGGAAAGACAAGAAAGAATTAGAAAAGAGCAAGAAAGACAAGAAAGAATCAGAAAAGAACAGGAAAGACAAGCAAGGATTGAACGGGAAAAACAGGCTAGATTGAATAAAGTCAGAGAAGAAAAAGCCAGAAAGCAATATGAACAACAACAAAAGCAAGCCCAAGAGTTCATGAACCAAATGTTTTCTGGATTCTTTGGACCAAGATTCCAAACGGCCCAAAAGGAACCTGCTGCTCAGTTCCCTGCAAGTACAGGTGAATATTTCAATCCTTTTGGTTTCCCTTTTGCATCTTATATCCCCCAATCGCAACAATCCGAAGAACCTAATTATAAAAAAGCAAAATCTGACGCAAGACGTCAACCGGTTCAAACACCTGCAGATCCCGAAACTTCTGTTCCTGAATCCTCGGCTCCTGCAGCAGAAGTTGTAGAAAAATCCCCAACTCCTCAACCAGTAGTGGAATCTCCTCCATCAACACCAGAAACTCCTGCAGTTGATGATGATGTTGCATCTATAAATTCAGATGTCAGCTTAGAAACCCCAGTTTCCACCGAATCTTTACATAAACAACCTTCCATCGAAGAAGTTGAAGATGAAGAATTTGTGATGTTGAGAAAGAAGTTTGGCCAATGAGTTTATGATTACATATATATGATAGCAATAAATATTTAGAACAATTTACAGTGAAAATTTCAAAATCGCACCTCTTATGTCAATTGCAGTATTTGGGGGAAACGGGTTTTTAGGAAGAAAGATATGTGAATACGGCGTAAGGAACGGGTTCAAGGTGACTTCGTACTCCAAGTCAGGAAAACCTCCAAGCGCAGCGGTATTCAACGAGTTTTTGAAGAAAGTCAATTGGAAAAGTGCAGACTTATTTGATGCGTCAACCTATAAAGCTCAACTTCCAGAATATGATGCTATTTTCCATAGCGTAGGCAAGATTTTTGAGGACGGATCGTATAAGAAACAGGTGAATGGCTCTGATTTGGATATCGGGTTCATTAAGAACTTGATGATTGGCTCAAATCCCATGAAGAAAACGGTGAATTCGTCGATTGTTGCTACCAATCGTGACACAGCTTTAAATCTTGCTTCGGCATATAAAAATGCCAATCTGAAGGGCAAATTCGTCTACATATCAGCCGACAGTGCCCCACCACTAATTCTGAAGAACTACATAACTTCCAAACGAGAAGCAGAAGTGGAATTAATGAAGTCCAAATTGAAAACCTTGATAGTGAGACCTGGATTGATGTACGATCAAAATGAACACAACAATCGGACACGCTTTGTGCAATCAGTGAACATGATATACCAAATCAAGCAAATGACCATAGGTGGTAATAAGCTCGTCGATAGTCTTGTTCGTCCCGTGGCATCGACCGATGAAGTTTGTCAGGCAATATTCCAATACCTTGATAGTGACAAGGAAATTCTCACGTTGGATGACATAAAACATGCCACCACTTGTAAATAGAATTGACATTGCAATATGTCTCGTGTATTGACTTTAAATAATGCATCTCATAGGCCATATTGACCTTCTTACTACGATTCCACTGATAAAATTAAACCTCTAAACTCTTGATTTGGGTCGCAATTTGAGTTGTAAAGATTCCAAGATTTCGTATTCAACGTCATCCAAACTAATTTCTGATGGAACCGTAATTTTGTCACCAGAAATCTCTATTTTAATATTCTGTACATCTCTCGCAGGTTGCAGAGGCTTTTTTGATACTGGTGACCACCAAAATATGGGATATTGCCGTATAATATTTCCGGTTATGCATGCAACTGCAATAATTAAAACAGAACTCACCAAATGAGCAGGTAAATACCACCAGCTCATTTGCCTAATTTGGGAGTCTATGCACGGTAACAATGCAGAAGCCCCTGCAGGAGGATGCACGCAATTGAAAATCAGCATCAAGACCAGTGCAAGTGCTACACTCAATGCACCTCCCACATAATAATGATTCTGTCCAGATTGAGACAACAGAAACAACTTTTCGATACAAACACCTATCAAACTTGAGAGAAAATGCCCAAAAAGGATATTTCGGGGTTGTGCTAATGGAACTTGGCTTGCATTGAAACATAAGATGGCAGTGGCTCCATAACTTGCTATGATAATCGGGGCATGATGATCGCTGAAAATTGTATGACTTTTAAACACACCTTCCAACAACAAGATTCCACAGAATGAAGCGACAAATACCTCCAACCAAATCCAGTAATCTGCTCGAGGTCTGGATCCGTTTTGGTTATATCCCAAGAAATGGGCTACTGGTTTTGGAAGTTTCGATACTTGATTTTGTGGGGAAAAATTTTGAGTCCAGTTGTCAATCGTAAATTTGAAAACCATTGGTCAACATGGAAAATTTCGGGGATTGAAAAGGCTAAAAAAGTATGTAAAACTGAACAATTGAGTGAGTCAATTGGAGATGCAAGATATTAAAAGCCAAAATGCTAACTTTAAACCGCAGAATGACAGAATACCGCATTGGGAAAAGAGTTCAAGTTTTGAGTCTGGAGAATGCTTTATTTTATTTGACTAGTGTCGAGAATATTTCATATGATCTATTAATTTTTAGTTCTAAACACTATACATGTTGTTGTTTGAAAAAGGAAGTCTTTTTCTGAAATAGTATTTTCTGATTTCATCTCCAATGAACACAGTACTACATAATAATGCTAAATGGATCAAATCACTGAAATATAAAGCTTCAGTTTGGAAAATACTCTGGAAAAATGGTACGTAGATAGCACAGAATTGGCCAAGTAATGAACCTGCCACAGCAAGATTGAACATTTTGTTACTCAAACCAATTTTGAAAATCGATTTAGAATAATGACGACATGACAATGCATTGAACATGTCAAATAATACAAAACATGTAAATGTCATAGTTGTATCTCTGGCAGTTATTTCATTATCTGTCATTTCTTTGACGAACACATATAATGTACCCACAATGATAACTGCTGAAGATTGGAGAACACGTTTCATCAAACTCTTGGTCAAAATTTTATCGTTTCTCTTCCTTGGTGGTTTATTCATTACTTCATGATCAACAGGCTCAACTCCTAATGATTGTGCTGGAGGACCATCCATCAATATATTGATCCATAAAATTTGCATAGCATTTAATGGGTTTGGTAATCCAAAGAAAGTTGATAACGCAATTAAAGTTAATGCTGCAATTGACGTTGACAATTGAAATGTGATGAAATTTTGAATATTATAGAAAATTCCTTTCCCTTCTTCGATAGCATTCAATATGGTGGAGAAATCATCATCTGTCAATACCATATCTGCTGCTTCTTTAGCAACATCAGTACCATTTCTCCCCATAGCAATTCCAATATCCGCAAGCTTTAAAGCTGGTGCATCATTGACACCATCACCAGTCATCGCCACTATATCACCTCTTCTTTGAAATGCTTTAACAATTGTGACTTTATGTTCTGGGGTGGTTCTTGCAAAAACCGAAACATTTTTTATGACTTCAGCTAATCCTTCTTCTGATAAAGTATCGATTTGATCACCAGTCATCACACTTCTCTCGTTGATTATGGGCATTCCAATCTGTTTGGCGATATTAACAGCGGTGGTTGGTGAATCTCCTGTGATCATTACTACTTGAACACCTCCTTTGACCAATAATGATATGGATCTATTGACATTTGGTCTTGGTGGATCTTTCATTCCCACCATTCCACAATATATTAAATCCTTAGGTTCGATTTCACTGTCGACATCAACCTTCTCTCCTTTGATATTATTTTTGGCAAAAGATAAAACTCTTAATCCATCTTCTGCCAATAAATGAGATTTTTCCAATATTTCCTTTTTGATTTCTTCGTTTAAAGGCTTGACATGTCCCTTTGAATCGTAGAATTTGGAGCATAAGTTCAAGACCTTTTCTGTTGCACCTTTTGCAAAAACTTCGGCTTTATTAAAATCACCAGAATGAACACTAACTGACATATACTTTCTCGAGGAGGAAAATGGTAATTCATAGAATCTTTGTTTGCTATTTCTCATATCTTCAAGATTAAAATGGGGTAAGCATTCAACCAACGCTATATCACTTGGGTTCCCGACAAATTTTTCACTTTCCGAAGAATATTTGGCGTTGTTACAAATATTCCCAGCCTCTAATGTCCTTTTGATATTCTCGGTCAATTTATGATGTAAAACCGCATCATCCAATCTATCCACCACTAAGAAAGGACTGTTGAAACTACCTTCCGCATCAAACGTCCAGATCTTGACCACAGTCATATGATTTTGAGTTAAAGTTCCAGTTTTATCAGAGCAAATAACATTGACACTACCCAATGTTTCAACACTTGGTAATCTTTTGACAATAGCCTTTCTTTTTGCCATTCTCAACACACCCAAAGCCAAGGTTACAGTTACGATGATCGGTAAACCCTCAGGAATAGCCGCAACAGCTAAAGACACTGAGATTTGGAACATATCTAACCATTTTTTACCTTGGACAATTCCAATCAAGAAAATGACTCCAATGACTGCAAAACTAAACATCGATAATTCTTTACCCAATTTGTCCATAGCTTGTTGCAACGGAGTCTTTGGTTTTTCGATTTCAGACATCATTTCGAACACTGTTCCAAATTCTGTTTTATGCCCAGTTGAAACAACAATTCCAGTGCCATGACCATCTCTAACCAAGGTACCCATGAATGCAATAGAGTTTCTCTGGGTGATTGGAACAGTTTCATCATTAGTAGGCATGATTCGTGCAGCGTTCTTTTTCACAGGACGATTTTCACCCGTCAAATTACTCTCATCAATGGATAAATGAACAGCTTCAATCAATCTTATATCAGCAGGAATCCGATCACCTTGACCAAAAGAAACCAAATCACCAGGCACCAAAGTGGATGCCAAAACACTCGAAGTATTTCCATTTCTAGTGAGATGGGCTTCAGCAGGAACCAATTTATTCAAGGCTTCTAAAGATTTTTCAGAACGATATTCTTGAACAAATCCAACAGTTACAACAATTAAAATGGCCAACGTGATTGAAATGGCATCATCGATATTCTTCATCCAAAAACTTATCATTGCAGAACCAATTAATAACAAAATCAATGGATCTTCATAAAAACTTGATAAAAATTTCATCATTAAACCATCACTTTCTTCACTAGTCAATTCGTTTGCTCCGTGGATGGATCTTCTATTGAGGACATCCTGGCTATTGGAAAGCCCGAGCCTCATGTCGGTCTGGAAGTCATCTGCCGTTTCTTCTGCCGTTTTTTGACAGAATATGGCTGATGGAGAATTGGATCTTGTATCTATGGTATGATCCTTTATAAGAAACGGATTATCACTCATGCTGTTCTTATCGTATCTATATGATCGGTCGATCTTTCTGGCGATCAATTGCACACAGTACCGAAGATCTCTATTTCTAACGTAACACCAAATAAACCTATTCGGGAAAATGGGTTCAATTCAAAGTTGTTCACGTAAGATCAACAAAAATTTTCAAGCCAAAAAAAAGGCACAGTGCGCGTATATGAAAATCTCTATACAGAATGTTCGGAATTATAATCTACAGTAACAAGGGCTGCTTTACTTAAACGGTTCATGATGGCTAGCCCCTCTTCAGTCTCTTCTACACCTTCTACCATGATGAGATCCACCCCATGCTCATCGGCTTCCCGTAAAAATCTGAACAAATTTCGAGAAATATCTGCTCCGGTACTGCCTAATTGTTTATCCAAGGTGATGAGATTGTTGATTTCAGAGCCTGGAATGAAAAATCTGGATCTTAAAAGGGCTATCTTGCAGTCAGAGAGCTGCTGCTGTTGTATGTAGTCATTTATGGCGGCCTTACCGTCTTGACAGTTCAAAAAAAGCACTACTTTGGCCGTGGGGGAGTAATGCCTATATTTCATACCTGGTGTTCTGACCGGCTCATTTTTGCCAGCAACCTTCTTAGCCAACACCACATTGTCCCATTGGCCAGCACCAGCGTGTCGGATATCCTCTAGTGACACACCACCGGGTCTGAGAAGCATTGGAGGTGAAGTTAATCCATCCACCACAGTGGATTCAAGACCCACTTCACAAGGCCCCCCATCGAGAATATAGGGGATTTTGTCGTGCAAATCATGGTATACATGGCTGGCTAGCGTGGGGCTGGGCCTTGTGGATGCATTGGCAGATGGAGCTGCTATTGGGGTATCACTAATTGCTATTAAAGCTCGAGCCACTGGATGGTTGGGTATTCTGACTGCAAACGTATTTTGGCCAGCAGTGACGAGGGACGATAATGGTGATGTTTCATGCACAGGGAGGAGGATAGTTAAAGGCCCAGGCCACAATTTCTCGAGTAAATTACTGTAAATGGATGGGATATCATAATCCTTAGGTAATAACTTACGTTTCAATTGACTGATTGACGACACATGAACAATCAATGGATTATCCGCAGGCCTATTCTTGGCGGAATATATTGCTCGTACCGCTTCGTCACTCAAAGCGGAGCCTCCGAGTCCGTAAACTGTTTCTGTAGGAAATCCCACTACAGTTTTCAGAACAATTGCTCTCGCAGCTGTTTCGAGATTTTCAAGGGTTACGGGATCCAGTATTTGAGGCAAATCAGAATCTCCAAACGTGATAGATTCAGGAACCACTTTCAAGATCTTGGTTTTGAACGACATGGCGAAAAATGATTGATGTTTTAGCCAGTTCAAGTGTTTAGCCATAAAAAATTTAAACTAGCGATGCGCTAAGACACGAAAATATTCGATTAAATAGATAATGTATTATAGAATGTAAGAATAAATGTACTGAAACCAACGTTTGTTACCCGAATCAGCATTGCAGAGTGACAGAGAACTCTTCTGTCCAGCAGTGCCAACATCTACTTCTCGGGAAATCACCGGAAAAAGATGTTGTGACTAATGGGTAATGATGGTTTTCGCAGGGTCGGATTATTTGACCCATCGGAATAAATTGACGGAATAATTATTCTTGACTCTCTGGGGTCAAAAGTGGGGGGCCGTACCGGAGAAGGGTGGAGGAGTGGCACGCAGCAGTGAGTATCTGGTGGAGTGGTTGTTTGAGTCGAACAAAAAAGTGTGGGGTCTCTGGCTCCATCGATCAGCGTTTGTTCCATGCATGGCATTAATCCGGATGAAGATATTTCATTTGAGTCAGAATCTGTTTCCACATTGTATTCAGATTCAGAAACAAACGACTCGGGCTCGTTATCATCACATCCTCGTAACATTATTGGCTCTTCGCATGTCAATGGAGGACCAGCTCCGACTGTTATTGAGGGTTGCATTCCGAACGAAAACGGTTTTACGTCCAAATTGATACCCAAATAATGGGAGTTGGGAATCCCAAATGAAAACGATGGCTGAATGTAGAACTTTTCCGAGCTAATCCTCAGTGCTGGTGATGCTACTGATGGAACAAGATGTTGGATCTCATTGCTCTCGAAAGAATAAATTCTTGAATGAACTAACGATTCAGCTGATGGATAGAAATAAGGTCTGACAAACGGACGCGATGGGGTCTGAACTTGTAAGGGCTTAAATGGCAAAGGCTGAACCGGCGAGATGCGTGGTGCTTCAAGACGAGAATCCACTTTGAGCATTGGCTCTAAATCAATCACCGGTTCTACCTTGGCCTTTGACCATCGCAGAGAAAGTTTCTTCTGGACTCGAGAGATTTTCTGCAACAATGTACTTGCTGGCTGGTGTTCTGTAAAAGGAGCCTCAAGGGAGTCAGAGCGCAATTTAGACCTTCTCTTTTTAAGTGCTTCCTTCAACCGCAAGAATTTGTTCTTCAAAAAGGCTCTTTTGCTTGGAGGAATCAGAGGTACCAGATTAGTTCCACATTTAGTGTCGACTGATGCAGGGAGCCTCTTACACTTCCTCAAGCCTTCAATACGAGCAGCGATGGCCATGGTGTCCCAATGATGCTGGTACGAGCAACTTTCGTTGGAATCATGATCAATAGGTCCAGAAAAGTACAGCAGATCTTCTTCAGATGTGTCAGTTATAATCCCAGAAAAGCTCACAAGATCATCCGAGGAGTTGTCAAAAATCACTTCTGGAACTCCAAACCTGTTTCCAAGAGTCCTGATAATTACAGTTGGCGGTTTCATTAAAACATCAGATGAATTGATTGTTTCTCCAATTATGCTTGTTAAATCTTTCGAGGGTTCATCCATTCCTTTTGATACGGCTGCAACCTCTTCAGATGTGGAAACCGTGGTGACGGAGTCCAGAGTCATATATGGACTATCAACAAACATTTTAGAAGCAACAATGTCAAAATCAGTGATGTCTTTCATAGCAAATATTTCATCGTCGGTGAATTCAGGAAAATTTTCATCGACAGTTGTCATTGGTTTTGGCGGTCTTCGTCTAGGAACTTTTATCTCCGATGGACCGAATACCATCATCTTAAAAGCCGCTGCACTGAAGTCGGTGATATCCTTCATGGCCATTAGTTGTTCCTTCGTGAACTCGGGTGAACATTCACTAGGTTGAGCATTGAACTTTGGTTTTGGACTCCTAAGTTTCTCGATGTCGAGTTCAAACCATGACTCCTCATAATCAGATTCGATACTGGGACATATCGATTTGATCTCGTAATTATTGTTGATAACAACGGGACCGAAATCAACAAGTTTAACATAGGGGTCTTCAATAGCTTTTGAAAGTGCTTTGGCAATCCCGTTCTGCAACAGAGCAGAACCGATTTCAGCACCAGCTGCACCGCCAACATGAATATTAACATCATTGGACTTGAGACAATCAACATTATTAACACTAACATCTTTCAACTTGAAACAATTTTTAAAATCATTATCACAGGCCTTGATGTTGGCATCATCAACACCATCAACGTCAACACCATCAGCGTCAACACCAACGTCAACACCAACGTCAACACCAACGTCAACACCAACGTCAACATCAACGACATCGTTCACACCAACGAGGTAATTAACATCAATGTCATCAGCATCATCAATTTTCACATCGAGATTCACACCTGCATCATAAATGTCAGAACGGACTTGGCACGTGTCCGAGGCAACGCTGGTCTTAACAAGGTTTCTAACTGCAGTACCAGTCACATGATAGCCAATATTCATGCTTGTGGTTCTGGACTTGTAAGCCTCAACGTGGCCTGAGGTTTGTAACTCTTGATTATCCACAATCCTAGATAGGTTGTGGTTACGGGCTGATAAAACGGCATTATCAGAAGCCCCAAACGCACCAAACACTTGGTGAATGCTGGAGCAAGTAGTAGTTTGAAATACGTTACATTTGTCTTGGTTGAAGTGGCTTGATTCCTCATTCTGAGACAAACTTGAAGTCTTGTCACAAACGAGATTCAAGTACCAGTCAAAGGAATGGTCAGAAGAGGACCAAACACGAGTGACTGAGGGCTCAACTAAGCGGTACATTTCAAAAGGGACGATTAAAAAGACTTTTTATGGCTTTTTATGGCTTTCAATGGGGTAAATTTCAAAACTTTCTGATTTCTTATAAATTAAAAAGGTTTGTGAAGAAGAAAAAGTCCGAGTAGCATACAAGAGACTCAATTTATAGTCGAAGCTATCCACAAAGTGAAATCACAGAAGCTTACTGATTATTGAGTGTATATTGGCTGCGAAAAATGGCTGCAACAATATAAATGAGCGTGTCCACGCACAACCTTAAAAAATTACATTTTCAGTAATAACAGTTTTCTCATGATCAGAAAGTTGATCAAAATACTTCTGGAAATTACCCAAATTCTTCGATGCACACTCCTTGAAGAATTGAACAAGAAGGTTCCTAAGATCATCGTCTTGAGGGTTTTCTTCTTCCTCGTCTTCCTCATCATCTATATAAGATTTTAATTTCTCGTAGTTGGGCACACCAATATCTTCCATATCTTCCCAATCATCATTATCATCTCCTTCAGCTGCTAAGTCGTCATTCTCTGGAATGAAGTCCTCGGCATTAGGTTGCTGACATTGGAATTCGAGTTCACTCGTCAACAATTTCAAAATCTTGAGAGACGCAGATACCTGAGTATACTTTTCAGGCATAGACTTGGTCATGGAACGAGTGATGATCTTATCACCATCATAGGGGATCAAGTCACCATCAACTATAAGAGTTTCGATTCTCAGGTCACTTAAGGAAAAAATCTTTGCAAGTGCCAATGCATTTTGTTTGATCTTTTCATACCCTCTTGTAACTTCAAAAGATTGAAACCAAATGGGAAGAATCAATGAAAGACTGGATTTAGTCTCCTTAGTTTTTGGGTCTTGCAATGTGAGATCATTTCCCAAATAGTTAACCATTGAATCAGGTGATAACAACACTAAGTTGCAGAATAACATCACAAGATTTTCAACGGTTATGACTTCCTTTGCCAACAAAAGACGTTGTGCAGTTGCAGCCAAAATTTGAGACAAATATTCATCTCCCAATTGTTGCTGAAATTTATTAATTAATGACGTAACAATGGTTCCACTGTTTAATGCAGCACTATCAGATAATTCCAAGGATAAAAATTTCGAAACAATTTTGAGCAATGATTGAAGTCCAGTTTCACCACTTTTTGGATCAACATATTGGAAAATGCTGTCAGAAGCATTTTGTATTAAATTATTGATCACAGCACCAGTGCTTTGGAGAATTTGATCATCATTGGCCAAAAGAGTCAAAGTCTCTATGGCAGGATAAATAAATTTGAAAATTTGATCAGGAAATTTGTGCTGTTGATTGTCAACTGGAGACGATTCAATTATTTTATTCAATAACTCCAATGTCAAATCTAATTTCGAGAAATATTCCACTGTTGGATTTGCGATTGAATTATCAATTGTTGTGAGCAAAGCTGGTAAAGACCGCTCGCATAGAGAGACGTATGTTTGGTAATCAATGTTTTCAAGCAATGTCTTCAAACACTCTGAAGCCTCGATATTGGATAACACATTCGACGCATCTTTGAAAGAAACTAGCATTATTAAATCAATGACCGTTGTGCCATCAAGATCACACTTGGCAGCCAATTCATGATTAATAGAGATTCCTGCTGATAAACCCTCGAGTAAGACCGATAAAGACTCTTCCTCACTATCTTCTACCAAACTGGAGACTATTTGGAAAAGACCTTGCTGTGTGGAAGCAGTATTTGATTCATTAAAATCTGTGGAATAATTAATGAGATTGGCATAGCCAGTGCAAGCTATTAAGGAGGCAGCCTTGACAAACTCAGCACCTTCAAAATCTGACTGATATTGTAGTGCTAGAAATATCGTGTAACTGAAAAAATATGCCAGAAGGTTATTATTAAATGTTTCCACCAATTGCTTCGTTGAAGTAAGGTTAATATTGACTTTATTCTCGAATTTCTCGAAGAATTTGGGCATCAATAAAATGATTCTAGCAATCAACAATGGATTTGTAGTGGTAAGTTTTTGAGTCTCAATTAAGGACATTATTTGATTGAACAAATCAGTTACAACTGAATCGTCAACGACAAGATCAGACTCCTCATTTTGGAACATACTTTCGAGTATGAAAAACTTGGCTTCCAAATACACCCAAGATCCAACATCTGCCTTCAAGTCATTAAATAGGGATATCAAGACTCTTTTCGAATCTTGATCATTTAGTTGATTGAACAATTCGTTAATTGAATCCCGAACAGTTATGAACCCAGATAATCCAGAATTTTCAGTTATAAAAGTGTTGAAATCATCGGCATATGCCCCTTCATCAGGTAACGTGGCGACTGTGATTAACTGTTGGATGAGAATCTGGTAAGTGTTTGAGTCCAAAATTGAAGACAAGGATACAGTGTTTTGAAGCAAAGAAATTAATCCAATGATCTCATTGAGAATCTCCGTAATATCTTTATAAATATCATTAGACCATTGAATAGTTTCCATTTCAAACGACAAATTGTTAATTTTCATGAATGCAGCATTCAAAAGATTGAAGTCATTCAACAATTCTAGGGCAAAAAACTTCTTGAAGTCTGAAGAAATTCTTTTATTGAAAGTCCCGATGATTGTATTTAAGGCACAATATAAAGAAGATCTATATTTGCATTCAATAAAATCAATTGAATTATTGTTGATGGTCTCCGTGGTAGCTTTTATCGACTTCTTGATAGAATTATAGAAAAATTCACATATAAATGGAAGATGATCCAAAACCATTTTTTTCCTTGAATGTTCAGCGAATGCTTCAGGACTTGTAAGAAAATTGAGGACATTCTTGTACAATTCCACACAATTGATTCTGACTCTTGCATTTAAGAAGTCCTGTGAAAGAAGTGAGACTATATGGTCGATTATTTGAGTTCCAACATTTTGGTTCCAGAATTGTTCTTCAGTAACCAAATCGTCAAATAAGTCATTCAAAACTTTTAACGACCCCTCGACAGCAAGTTGGTTATTGAAATCGCTGGTGAAGCCATAGAGATTATCAAGCAAATCAGGCCATTCATCAGGATAATCAGCAGCAGCAATTTGAACAATAACATAAGAAGCCCCATTTCTGACTTTAGAGTCCTCCGATGTTACCACCAATTTCAATAACAATTCTCGGATGCTCGATTTCAATTCCTGGCTGATGGGGTTCCCTGTGAAGGACGGGAATGCCATGGACCAATACTTGGGAACTAAACGTCTCAAGTGTAATAAACAAGCTTGTTTCAAGTCAACTGGGTAATTTGGATCTACAGGAGTATTTATAAGAACATAACATACTTCTGTGGGATTTTCCGCCACCAAGCGATTGAATTCCAACTCAGAAGCTCGTCTGAGGTCATTGTTGGGGCTATTTTGACCTTCCACCAACTTAAGAACCTGCTGGATTTGGTCCATTTCAAGTGATGTGATTTTCTTTACGAAAAAACGCGTTTAAGCAGGAGGAAAAAAAAACCTGTAATTTGAAATCTATATGACCAGCTTACTTTATCCTGCTCTCAAGGACGTTGAGCATACGATTCCGATCGAACGGTTGAATATTTTGAGGAATCAAGTTGAGTCCGAAAAGCCAGACCCTTCATCACAATCATTGTTCAATTATGCCTGGGGGTTGATCAAATCCAAGGGACAAAGATATCACCAAGAAGGAGTTGACATCTTAAAACAACTTTATCAGAACGATCCGGAAATCAGAAAGGATTGTTTGTACTATTTGTCGATGGGGTCCTTGAAGTTGGGTGACTATACAAGTGCCAGACAATACATCGAAGAGTTATTAAAGATAGAACCCGAAAACAGCCAAGGACAAGCCATGAAGAATGTGATTGAAGATAAAATTACTAGAGAAGGATTGATAGGGCTTGGAATAGCCGGCGGTGTTCTTGCGGTCGGATTAGGTATAATGGGGGCTCTTGTCAGAAGAAAACGGTGATATCAGGATCTATAGTCAAAACAAGTATTTATTAAGTTATATAGGAAAGTTATGAAATGTTTTTAACGCGGGATTTAGTGAATGGATCATACGCTATTGGGGCGTAAGATCGCAAATAAAGTTGTAGAAACCTTTAACAATCTCAATCTCAAGTCAGGGAAACCAATAGTGCGAGCAAACGGGGTCAAAGAATGGACGGTTTTGGCATCAATAGTGGCATTAGATGGTGATGAGGTTAAGCCTTTGACTCTTGCAACTGGTGTTAAGGCATTACCTGATAAAACCAGACAATATTCGAGAGGCTTAATAGTGCATGACATGCACGCTGAGATTCTAGCCATCCGTTGTTTCAACTACTTACTTCTTCAATATTGCAAGGAAGGATCACCATACATTATAAATCAAGCCAACAAGTTCAAATGGAATCCTCGCATCAAATTGGCTCTTTACGTATCGGAACCACCATGTGGCGATGCGTCAATGGGATATTTGAAAGACCATTCTCATCATCAGGTTCCTTGGAGTATGGATCAGCAGACAAAGAGAAGAAAAGTTGCTAGAGGAAGAGCCCATTTCGATCGTTTGGGAATTGTTCGAACTAAGCCTGGCAGGTCAGATTCGATCGAGACTCTCAGTAAATCATGTCTGGATAAGTTATGTTTGAAGCAATTGGTGGGCATCAACAATTGCATAACAAGTCGACTAGTAGAGCCAATCTTTTTGGAGTATCTTGTTGTTCGTCTGGATAAATACAGGTCATCTGATTTCGAGAGATGCTTCCACACAAGGTTTCCAATCGAGAGTCATAAACTTCAGTTTCTCACGTATGAGACTGATGAATATCCATTTCATAAGAGTGAAAATTCTGTCCCCAGTCCGTTATCCATTTTGCATATTGTAGATTTTGACCAGAGCCAAGTGTTAAACAATGGGGTGAAAAATGGATGTTTCGTAAAGAATAAAGTACCTAAACCTGGCGGAGAAAGTTTTGCATGCAACTATTCATTAGTGAAATTGAGTGAAACCATTGTTCATTCGGGCGCAAAAAATTACACTGATTTAAAATCCAGCCAATCTGACCGGATGATGATCCGACAGAAGGGCAAAAAAGTTCTAGGAGATTGGATAGATACTTCAGTAGATGACTTTGAGGTGTCTATTGATATATAAAAATAAAAATGCATTTAATGAGAATCGGAAACTGACTCAGAATCAGACGCAACATCATCTTCATCATTATCATCATCTTGTTCCTCAGCCAATTGGCCCTCCATAGCAATTGCGTACTCTGCACTCTCCAATAACTCTGTTAATTTGGTGTCTTTGGTCACGTAATTGATGGGTTTCAATGAAGAACCATCCAAGATTCTGGGATCAGAGCCAGCGTCAAGCAAATTATCGATTATATAAAATCCATGTTCTGGCTCATCATTAGCGTACTTGACGGCAAGATGTAAAGGAGTCGCTCCTTCTCTGTTCTTGGGATCTATTTCCACTCCTTCAATGTCCAAAACAATATCGATGAATTCCCAATTTCCAAGTTGACACGCTAAATGTAATGGGGTATTATTACTGATTACTTCACGAGTATTGTTTATTAAGTCGGATAATTTCTCGTGGTCATTCTCCAAATCGGACTTGATCTGCAACAATAACTCCGTATTGTTTCTTCTTGCGGCTTCTAAGATCTGTTCCTTGGGTGATGCACCTTTTTCTGAATCACTTGTCATTGAATCGATACTCCGTTTTTTGCGCGAGTTCAATACTTTAATGAACCATTGACTTTACAATACATGCCAATATATAGGCGTATAGAATTAGAGATAGAGCAATGATTTCTACTGCTAACTGTGGTGAATGCCACAAGAGGCGTAAATATGCCGTTGATGATGCAAAGAAGCATGTGTCTCTAACCAATTCAAACCACTTTATAAGCCTCTGACGGTCCTGTGTCACACACACAGTATGAACTCGAGCAGTATCACCAATGAGAGTTCACGGGGCCAGGAAATGGCATTGCCTTAATTCTATTGATTGTCTCCAATATGTGAATTTTTCTTTCGAAAGAGTTGAGTCGCATTTATTTCTGATTAAATTCAACAATATAGCAACATAATGGTCCAATCAATTGTAGCTCCATCTATCTTATCAGCCAACTTTGCTAACCTCGGATGCGATTGTCACAAGATGTATGATTCTGGGGCCGATTGGCTACACATTGACGTTATGGACGGTCATTTCGTGCCCAACATTTCATTGGGATTACCAATCATCAGTAGTTTAAGGAAAGAGATTCCAAAAGCTACGGAAAAGAGCTTTTTTGACTGTCATATGATGGTTTCTGAACCAGAAAAATGGGTTCCTGAAATTGCTAAAGCTGGAGGTGATCAATACACTTTCCATTATGAAGCTACCAAAGATCCAGTTGCATTGGTCAAATTGATCAAACAACATGGAATGAAAGCTGCATGTGCTGTCAAACCAGGAACCCCAGTCGATGTTTTGTATCCATTAGCAGAAGAATTGGATATGGCATTAGTCATGACAGTGGAACCGGGATTCGGTGGTCAATCGTTCATGCCAGATATGATGCCAAAAGTCGAGGCATTGAGAGCAAAATATCCAAATTTGAATATTCAAGTTGACGGAGGGTTGGGAAAAGACACTGTTCCTATCGCCGCCAAAGCAGGAGCTAATGTTATTGTCGCAGGAACATCTGTGTTCAAAGCTCCAGATGCAAAAGAAATGATTTCGTTTTTGAGAGGTGAAGTGGAAAAATCATTGAAGTCCAAGAATTTATTAGATAGCTAATATACAAAGAAAATATTGAATTTAGAAAGATTGTACCCCAACAATTGTACCTTCGGGATCAGGAGTGACTTTGAAAAGGCTTAAATCTTTGGATTCCACAACTTGCATTAAAAGTTGTCTGATTTTAGCAGTTTCTGATTCGGTTTTAACCTTGGATTTTATTTTAATCAAGGTGGTTTTTGAAGGGTCATTAGTGGTATTGTTATCATCATCAAGTTGCATTTGCTCATCAAGATCTTTCAGTAATCGTTTTTCCACGTATTTCTGGTTTCTGGCCAACTTCTTGGCTTTCTTGGTAGATAATGTTTTGTTAGTTATCAAAGTGGGTTTAAAATTCCCAGTGTATAATGCGATGGACTTTGATTCAGTAGGTTTTGCAGCAGCATTTTCATTGTAACGTGACGTGGAAGATCTCGTTGTGCTCTTATCTCTACTTGCTCTCTTCTTTCCTATCGAAGAAGCATGACTATTCTGGTGGATCTTGTTTTTGGGCTTGTTAATGGAGTTTCTGGAAGGCATCTCTTGAAAAATTTGTGAGATGAGCGTTTTGATAATTGAGACAGGCTAAAAAAACGGATCCTTACACCAGAAAAAATAAAGATATACAAGAACCAGAGTTCAAATAATAATTAGTACACGAATCGGGGTAATGTATGGTTTAGGAAATGGGGCATTGTCATAGAGCAATGCCCATGGGAAAAAAGTGTGTGAAATCCAATTGACTTTGTCTGGAGAAGCACAAGAAATTTCAAATTTTTCTTGCCATTTCTTGGAAGTTACTAAGAAAAAAAGTTTCCCCGAGAAAATGAAATGTGTCAAACAACAACGGGGAAAATGATCGACTTGTCAAACGGTTTCTGCAACTTTTTGTGGGGGTAAAAAGCCGAATCAAATTAACTACCACGAAAAAAACCCATTCTTCAGGGGGTAAGATACGATAAATGAATAAAATCTGGGGTAAATTTCGAATCTACACGATAACCTAATTCAACAGCAAGTTGAATAGTTTATTTGTCCAAGTTCAGGATTCTTCCCGAGTATATGCAGTAGTTATTCCGAATATTGCCCAACTCGAATAGAAATTATTATATGCAAACAACATATGGCTTACATCATACTCTTCACTATCAATTCCGTCTCTTTCAATACGCTATGATTGAATACTAAGAAATTTTTGGTTAATTTGATAATGCCGTCTCCCCCAAAAAGTATAAATAATCCATAGATTTCATTCAAGTGGAACAAAAATTCAAAATGCATTTCTCTTTAACTGCAAGAACTAACACTCTTGGATTATCAGGAAGACCATTAAGAGCTGCAATCACATTTGCAGCTGTATCTGGGTTTTCTCTTTTTGGGTATGATCAAGGTTTAATGTCCGGTATTATCACTGGGGAACAATTCAATTATACTTTCCCTGAAACTGATGGTAATAAAACTGTTCAAGGAGCTGTAACTGCGTCCTATGAAATTGGATGTTTCTTTGGTGCCTTATTTGCATTATTTAGAGGTGATAAGATTGGAAGAAGACCTTTGATTGTCGTTGGTTCACTTATCATTATTGTTGGAGCTATTATTTCAACGGTTGCATTCAAAGATAAATGGGCTTTAGGTCAATTCGTGGTTGGAAGAGTCATCACTGGTTTGGGAAATGGTCTTAACACAGCTACCATTCCAGTTTGGCAATCTGAAATGTCCAAAGCTCATAACAGAGGTAGATTAGTCAATTTAGAAGGGTCTGTTATTGCTGTTGGTACATTTATTGCTTATTGGGTTGATTTTGGATTCAGTTACATCAATAATTCTGTTCAATGGAGATTCCCTGTTGGGTTTCAAGTATTCTTTGCTGCTGTGGTATTCTTTGCAATTATTGATTTACCTGAATCTCCAAGATGGTTGATTTCTCACGGTCGTATTGAAGAAGCAAGAATTGTCTTGGGTAAATTAAGTAACTTGCCTCCAGATTCAGATTTAATTATCTCTGAACAAACTGTTATTTCCGATGCTGTCAATAGATTTGATAAAAACCAGTCTGGTTTCAGGGAATTGTTCACTGGTGGTAAAACACAACACTTTCAAAGAATGTTATTGGGTGCTTCTGGTCAATTTTTCCAACAATTCACGGGTTGCAATGCTGCCATTTATTATTCCACTGTGCTTTTTGAAGAAACAATCAACTTGGAAAGAAGAATGGCTTTAATCATGGGTGGTGTTTTCTCTACCATTTACGCTTTGGCTACCATTCCATCGTTTTTCTTGATTGACACTTTGGGAAGAAGAAAATTGTTTTTGATTGGTGCTCTTGGACAAGGTGTATCTTTCTTCATTTCATTCGCCTGTTTAGTCAAAGAGACAGAAAACACTGCCAAAGGTGCTGCTGTTGGTATTTTCTTATTTATCACCTTTTTTGCATTCACCATTTTACCATTACCATGGATTTACCCACCAGAAATCAATCCTTTGAAAACAAGAACCGTGGGTTCAGCTGTTTCCACATGTACTAACTGGCTTTGCAACTTTGCAGTGGTGATGTTCACTCCAGTTTTCATTGGTAACTATAACTGGGGATGTTATTTGTTCTTTTCATTGGTCAACTTTTCGTTTGTTCCAATCATTTTCTTCTTCTACCCAGAAACTGCTGGAAGACAATTGGAAGAAATCGACATCATTTTTGCTAAGGCTCATGTGGAAAAAAGACAACCTTGGAGAGTTGCAGCCACGTTACCAAAATTATCAATTGATGAAATTGAACAATACGGTAGGGAATTGGGATTATATGAAGAAGGTATGGATTTGGAACAGAAAGTCACTGATGAAACCTCTCCTGATGACAAAGATGGAAGCTTTGTACATGATGAAACCAGAAAATCCGATTAAATATAGAATATATATTTTGTTGTAATCTTATGTTCAGATGTTTCTTGTCCACTCAATGTCACACTTGATCAGTGTGGGCATCAAAAAGATGAACAATATGGGTAAGTAATATATTTTCGGATCGATTTCTTGGTGTAAATTTTGTTTTTGACTGGCAGTTAAACTTTGAACTCCATGATTGGGATTCTTTACCGAGCTTTGTTGAACTAGTTTGTTGAATTGTTGGACCTCTATGTTACTCTTTACAAGCTCCACTATGCTTATGAGCCTATTTATCGTTTTAGACTTTCCCACAAGTAAAACTGGACTTCCCAGCTTGACTATATCAACAATATTATCGATTTGCTTGGTCATCGAGTCATGCTTATCGACAATTATTGGCTCACTAAAAAGTATATCATTGCATTGTTGATGAATATGCTGTTTCAAGTGACTGTTTGTTCTGGACACTTCGTGTTTGAACCTCTCGAGTTCTTCTCTATATATTTCCGTTGATATATCTTCCTTATTCATTATTGAAAATTCGCATTCTACTTCATCTCTTTTCATTAACTGAGCTAGCTTTACTGCCTCTGCTATTATTTGCACTCTTAATGAAAGTCGTTGTGGTATCATACTTTCCGTAACGGCTATTGGTGGTATCGACACTGTTGAGAGGACCCATGTTTTCCAAGATACTCATATGAGACTGTCGTAATTGTCGGGCCGAAGTATTGCGATTTAAAACTGGCTGCAAATGATGATAACTTGCATTCTTTTTGAAGGGTGGATGAGCCTGGAATTGATCTGGTTGGTTCAGGAGATTCGACAGGATCAGTGGCCCAGGCATATATGCCGGCTGTGGATACATAGGCTGTGGATAATCGGGATTGCGTGGGCCGGGATAATGTTGAGGTCCATAGAATTGCCTTTGATCGAATGAAGGACCAGGAATTCCAAGGCTAGAGCCTGGATATGGCTGCTGCTGTATATGAATTGGGGCTGAATATGGCGTAGATGCACAAGGAACTTGTTGTTTATGATCGGTTGGGGACGTGGTTATTTCGGCTTGGGTATCGTAGAATGTGTCCTCGACTCCGTAATTTCTAACCAATTCTTTGATTTCAGGGTCAATAGAGAATGAAGATTCATTATCGCTGATGATTTTCGAATCTTTTTGTTCTGTTATCATCATGACTAATGGATTCAATACATAATTTTTGGGCTGTGTTGGTAATGGCAATGGATTGAAAGGAGGCAAGTTCATCATATTTTTCTCAGGTGGAATACCATTGACAGTATTGAATTTCAACAAGCTTCTCTTTACATGAAATATCTTTGAATGATTTGTATTTCTCATCGATAACATTTGGGACAAAAAGCTAGATAAAGAAACCAAATATCGACATTCAATGTTCAAACATTTTGATGTCTTTAATAGTGATTCAAGGACATTGACGGTACATATTTCAAACCCATTGACAAAATTGTAATACAGCTGATTGGAATGCATATGATTGAAGTTAAAAACAACATTATTCCTCAATTTAATAGACTTGTTCCCTTCAACAAGGATCATGACTTTAAGTCTTTTATGGGATAATGGAGAGTTATAAATAGGAAATAATTTGGGGTCAAGATGATTACATATTGAAAGGATTTCCTGAAAACACCCTTTCATAATGGGAGCAGCAAAACTATTGGCTAAATTAAGGATATCACACTCTTCAAAAATAATCGAAAGCCCATGGAAACATACAACATGAATTACTTCTTTCCAAATTAATTTGCTTAAATATCTAAAAGAATGGGATGGGATAATTACAACATTAATATGGAATGATTCACAAACGCTCTTGAATTGGTCAAATACTACAGAGCTGGGATGAACTTTGTCTTGAGCAGAACTACTTCCCCCAAACATTTTCCGTTCAGATGCTAAAGCTCCAATTGTTATTGTAAGACAACCAGTGCCCAATAAGATGAATTTGTTATGTTCATTGATCAATCTTCGACAATCAAGAGATGAATGGACCGCTAAGATTTCTGATTCAGGGAGTAAAGAACCAACATCATCGAAGAAAAACGGATCATTGGTACAGTCCAAAAGAATGACTGAACGATCCCAAATCAAACGCTTAAAAATCAAAAGTTTCCGGGTCAAAATAGGATAGAACTTTCTTGAAAGAATGATCAAGTCGAACTTCCCTTGGGCAATGTCGATCAGATCTATCAAACAATCAACATGGTAAGAAATATCACGAGAACTGACTCTTATCTCGAAATAATTTTCCACCAATTTCACATCATTCAAATTACACACAGTCGTATTCCAAGGTGAACAAGCCAAGACATAGATCATGTACAGTGTCAAGGAAGTCTCTCCGATCACCAAAGCCTTCAAGTTGTCCATCAAGAGTTTTGTATTTGACTGAAATGTACAAATATGTGGTTTGTACATTGGAGTGAGGTCGAGCTTCATTGATTGATAAGCCACCAATCAACAAGATAGCGTCAACAAGATAGCATCAACACAAGCACAAGAAGTCGAGAACGAGTCATCTTACGGCGAGATACGAGATGAGATAGGTACGGTCCTTATCTTAAATTATCAAATGAAAGCACTACGATAACAGCTTATGGCCATATCCCCAAATGATGATAAGCCACTTTTTAGCTATCTGCTATCACATAGCCGACTAAACTTCTAAGATGCCGGCAATTTGCCAATGAAATTGCCTATAGTTATCAAGTTTCACTATCTCGGAGAACTCCATGATTTTGATCTGCATTTCGGTCCTGAACCGGCGAAGTTCCAATTTTTTTCTGCAAAACAGAAGAAAGCTTCTGCTGCAAAGGTGTTTGCTGATTCCACATTCTACGTCTTGTTGGTTCTTGTTTAATATGGTCTGCAAAGGTTGCCATTAACTAATGGATTATCGGGTCATTATTACCGGATTGGGTATGATAATGTAAATTGCGAAAGTATTTAAACTCTGGGGCAAATGGAAAAAAAAATTAACTTGATCTTATTGGTGAACTTTGCTTCAATTCTATGAATAGAATTTCAAATTCAGTGATTAAGTCTCGATTATTTTTGAAACCGTCCATTACAAGCCCGTTCAACTTGAGAAGTTCCTTACGTAAGATGTCTAGTGTCCCATACAAACAACCTCCACACAAATTGACCATGATTCCAGGTCCTATTGAATTCAGTGATGAAGTTTTGTATGCTATGTCGACCCCATCCCAAGCACATACATCACCAGAATTCATCAAAACTTTCCAAAGTACTTTGATTAACTTGAGAAAATTGTTCAAATCAACCGATTCTTCTGCTCAACCATTCGTGATTGCTGGATCTGGAACTCTCGGTTGGGATATAGCTGGTAGCAACTTGATTAGTCCAGGGGATAAGGTATTGGTCTTATCCACTGGGTTCTTTTCTGACTCTTTTGCTGAATGTTTAAGAGTTTATGATGCTCAAGTTGATGTTATCACTGCTGAAATTGGTGATCAAGTACCTTTGGATAAAATTAAGGACCAATTGAAGAAAGAAAAATATACTGCCATCACGATCACTCACGTTGATACTTCCACCTCTGTGGTCAGTGATGTTGAAGCCATTTCTTCGTTGGTAAAGAAAGAATCCCCTGAAACTTTGATCATTGTTGATGGTGTTTGTTCCATTGGAGTTGAAAATATGGAATTTGATAAGTGGGGAATCGATTATGCGTTGACTGCTTCCCAGAAAGCTATTGGCGTACCTGCAGGCTTATCGATTTCTTTTGCAAGTGGAAGAGCTATGGAAACTGCTTTAAACAGAACCAAAGATAATTCTTTTTTCGCTTCTTTAAAGAGATGGACCCCCATTATGAAAGCTTATGAGAGTGGTTCAGGTGCTTATTTCGCCACTCCAGCAGTTCAAACTGTAACTGCTTTGAAAGTTTCCTTGGATCAAATATTATCCGAATCTTTGGACGACAGATTTTCCAAACACGCTCAAGTCTCTTCGAATTTCAAAGATGAAATCGAAAAATTGGGCTTGAAGATCTTGCCAGTCTCTAGAGATGTTGCTGCCAATGGCTTAAGTGCTATTTACTTTCCAGATTCGATCAATGGACCAGATTTATTAGGAAAATTAGCATCCAAAGGATTCACGGTTGCTGGAGGTATTCATAAAGCATTACCTGGAAAATATTTCAGAGTCGGCCACATGGGTTATTCTGTTTACGAAGGCCATCTTGATCAATTGTTAGATGCTATCAAAGAATCTTTATTAGAATTAGGATACTCAAAGTAAAAATATAAATTCATCATCGCGTAAAAAAAAAGCTGATAAAGCAATGGCAATTCCATTTCCTGATATTGATCCATACGAGGTATTGGGTGTAATTAAAGATGCTAATCCCATAGATATCAAAAAGGCATACAAGAAACTCAGTCTAAAGCACCATCCTGATAAGTTGCAACAATCTGGGAATGATATGGATCATGATCAATTTGCCAGAATCCAATTTGCATATAGTATACTATCGGACCCAAATAGAAGAAGTAACTATGATAATACTGGTTCGTTGTCCGAATTGGATGGAGAAGGCGATGGGTTCAACTGGAAAGAATATTTCGATTCTCTCAATGACAAAATAACCATTGAAATGATTGATGAAGATAGAGTTAAGTATCAGAATAGTGCCGAAGAAAAATCGGATATTTTACAAAATTTTGTATACTATGAAGGAGATTTCCTAAAGCTTTTCGAAGTAATTCCACACTTGGAGTTTACAGAGACTGAAGAAGAGAGAATTTTTGGTATAATACAGGACTTATTACAAGAATACCCTCAAGAGTTCAAACCATCAGTTGTAAAATCATTTGAGAAATATAAAAAGTCTAGAAAGACTAAAGTGAAAAATCAGCTAAAGAAACTCGCCAAAGAAGCCAAAGAAGCTGAAGAGTTGGAGAAAATGATCAAACAATCCCACAAAGGAGATTTAAAATCCATCATAAAGTCACGACAAGCAAACAGACTAGATCATCTAATAAGTAACTTGGAATCCAAATACGTTGATAAAAAGGGGAAAAAGCGTGGGACAATAAGTGACGATGAGTTCTTCAAGACTCAACGATCCATGTTAAGCAAAAAGAAGAAAATCTAAGGGTCAAGCATTTCTATATATATATAATAAACATTTTACTACTCATCACATATCACCAAATCGCGTAATTTGTTTATTTTGACTACATCGATCATGAGTGATTCAAATGATTTTTCGGATTATTCTGAGCATAGTGTAGACGAATTGTCGGACGACTTTGTTCCCGAAGAAGCAGTGGTATCTAAGCCGTTGAAAAAGTCGAAATCGGCCAGCAAAACGCCATTGTCAGACACAACTAATGTCTCATCAACCGAATCGCAAACTACTTTAACTTCGAATTCGTCTTCAGTTTCGTCTAAGAAAGGATCCAAAAATGCGTCAGAGCAGTATCAGCGTCTCTCACAATTGGAGCATATATTGAAAAGACCAGATACATATATTGGATCAGTTGAAAAAACGCCTATGGAAATGTGGTGTTTTGACGCCTCAACTGAGCAAATGGTTTTCAAAGAAGTCAATATTGTTCCTGGATTATATAAAATATTTGACGAAATCTTAGTCAATGCTGCAGATAATAAGATAAGAGACCCAACTATGAAGAATATCAGGGTCAAAATAGATTCAGAAAACAATATAATTGAAGTGATGAATGATGGTAAAGGAATTCCAGTTGAAATTCATGAAAAAGAAAACATGTACATTCCTGAATTGATTTTTGGAAATTTGTTGACTTCTAGTAATTACGATGATGATGAAAAAAAGGTTACTGGTGGTAGAAATGGTTATGGTGCTAAATTATGTAACATTTTCTCGACTGAATTTCAATTAGAAACTGCCGATGCTTCGAGTTCAAAAGTTTATAAACAATTGTGGACTCTGAATATGTCCAAGGTCAACAAACCTAAGATTTCCACCCTCAAGTCGAAGAAAGAGTATACCAAGGTTATTTTCAAACCCGATTTGGCAAAATTTGGAATGGACTCTTTAGATGATGAAATTTTATCAGTTTTGAGAAGAAGAGTATATGATTTATGTGGTACTGTCAAAGATTGTAATGTGTACTTGAATGACAAAAAGTTGAACATAAAGAATTTCAAAGGGTACGTTGAAATGTATGTCAAAGCCATCAAGGACAGAAATCCTGATGCCCAAGAAGATGAAGAAAAAAAATACCAAACTATTGTTCATGAAGTTTTCAACGATAAATGGGAGATTGCTTTCGCTGTGAGCGATGGAACCTTCAATCAAGTGAGTTTTGTTAATTCAATTGCAACAACCTCAGGTGGTACCCATGTCAAATTCATATCTGATGCGATAATTACTAAACTTGTTGAGGCCATTACTAAAAAAGAAAAGGGTAAGAAGAAATTGATGATTCGTCCTCAAGAGGTCAGGAATAACATGTTTCTTTTTGTTAATTGTCTCATTGAAAACCCAGCTTTCACGTCTCAAACCAAGGAACAATTGACCACAAAAGTTAGTCAATTTCATAGCAAGTCAAGCGATAAGCTTGTTATAAGTGATTCATTCATTGCAAGAATCCTCAAAACCTCAATAGTTGATAAAATAAGGTCTATAGCTAGTGCAAACGAAGATAAAGCACTCCAAAAAGCTGATGGTAGTAAGAAATCTAGGGTTAAAGGTCAAGTTAAATTGGTGGATGCCAATAGAGCTGGTACCAAAGATGGATATAAATGTACCTTGATTTTAACAGAAGGAGATTCTGCTTTGTCCTTGGCTGTTGCTGGTTTGACTGTCATTGGAAGAGATCATTATGGTTGTTTCCCATTAAGAGGTAAAATGTTAAATGTTAGAGAAGCTTCCACCGATCAAGTTAGTAAAAATACAGAAATCAATGCATTGAAACAAATTATTGGCTTACAACACAAGAAAAAGTATACTCCCGAGAATGTATCCCAATTAAGATATGGTCATATTATGATTATGACTGATCAAGATCAAGATGGATCACATATTAAAGGTTTGATCATCAATTTCTTGGAATCGAGTTTTCCTGGTTTGTTAGAGATTCCTGGTTTCTTATTGGAATTTATTACCCCAATTATCAAAGTCACTGTGTCTCAAAGAGGGAGTGGTAAAAAAGTGATTCCATTTTATACCATGCCTGAATTTGAGCATTGGAGAGACACAGAAGGTACTACATGTAGATGGAAACAGAAGTATTATAAAGGTTTGGGAACATCAACAGCTGCTGAAGCAAGAGAATATTTTGCCGCATTAGACAAGCATTTAAAACAGTTCCATGCAATCCAGGGAAACGATCCAGAATTGATTGACTTAGCTTTTTCCAAAAAGAAGGCCGATGATAGAAAAACATGGCTACAGAATTATCAACCAGGAACTCATTTGGATCCTGAGTTACAAGTGATTCCCATTGGTGATTTTATCAATAAAGAATTGATTCTTTTCTCAATGGCTGATAACGTTAGATCAATTCCTTCAGTATTGGATGGATTCAAACCAGGTCAAAGAAAAGTGCTTTTCGGTTGTTTCAAAAGGAATCTTAAATCTGAAATAAAAGTTGCCCAATTGGCTGGTTATGTTTCGGAACACACAGGGTATCATCATGGGGAACAATCATTAGTTCAAACAATTATCGGATTGGCGCAAAATTTCATTGGATCTAACAATCTCAACCTTTTGAAACCAAATGGTGCGTTCGGTACTAGAGCTGCTGGTGGTAAGGATTATTCTGCTGCTCGTTATATTTTCACTGAGATTAATGAAATTACCCGTAAAATCTTCAATCCATTGGATAATGGATTATTAACATACGTCCAAGAAGATGAGCAAACCGTCGAACCAGAATGGTATATTCCAATCATCCCAATGCTTTTGGTGAATGGTACTGAAGGTATTGGTACCGGATGGTCGACCAATATTCCTAGTTATAATCCAAAAGATATAGTGGCAAACATCAAGAAGTTAATGAATAATGAAGAGCTAGAGGAAATGTTCCCATGGTATAGGGGATGGGAAGGAGAAATGGAGATGGTGAGCCGGGATAAATTCAAAGTTAGTGGTCGAATTGAACAAATTGATGATCAAACGTTAGAAATAACAGAGATTCCTGTGAAAACTTGGACCAATAACGTCAAGGAATTCTTGATTAGTGGTTTAGGTACCGATAAAGTCAAACCATGGATTAAAGATATGGAGGAGCAACACGGTATGGGAATAAGATTTGTTGTGAAATTGAACCAAGAAGAAATGGCCAAGGCATTGAAAATGGGATTGTTAGAAAGATTCAAATTAGTATCGAGTATTAACTTAACAAATATGGTTGCATTTGACCCAAGAGGAAAGATCAAAAAATACGAATCAAGTCTTGAAATTTTAAAAGATTTCTATTACGTGAGGTTAGAATATTATCAAAAGCGTAAAGATTTCATGAGTGATGAATTGCAAAACCAGTTAATTAGATTAAGTGAACAAGCAAGATTCATCAAGTTGATTATTGATAAGCAAATAAGTGTGTCCAATAAGAAAAGAAAAGAGTTGATTGAGATTTTGATGAAACACAAGTTTAGAAGATTCAACAAGTCCAACAAAGCCATTAAAGAAGAAGAAGGAGTGGATTCAAGTCTTTTCGTCGAAGAGGAATCAGAAGAAGAAGAGAATGCTGGAGACACCAGTACCTTGAATGTTGGAAATGCCACGATAAATGAGGAGGAACAAGAAAATACGCCCGAAAATGTTTATAATCAATATGATTATTTATTAGGTATGTCATTATGGTCGTTAACCAGAGAACGGTATGAAAAATTATTGAACCAGAGAGATGATAAGGCCAAAGAACTCGAAGAATTATTGAAATTGAGTGCCAAAGATTTATGGAACAAAGATTTGGATGAGTTTTTGATTGCATGGGATAAATTTTTGCAACTAGATTTTGAAGAACGAGCCAACATGGTCCCCATGAAAGGCACGAAAAGAAAAGCCCGCAGAGTTAATAATGAAGCTCGAAAGAAAATCAAGGTGGAGCAACCTGTTAAGAAAGAGCAATCTGTTAAGAAAGAGCAACCTGTTAAAAAAGACCAGAGTGTCAAGAAAGAGGTTTCGTTGCCAGAATTTTTTGCATCCCCACCCAACAAAAAACCTAAGAAAGAAGTGTCAAAAGTTATTAGTTTATTCAGTGATAGTGAAGATGATGAGATTTTTGGCACAAGCAAATCTTCCAAACCATTGGCAAAAACTAAAGAAACAAAAAGTGGAAAAATCGATAATTTTTTTGGTAAAACAACTTCTCAGCCCAAAAAGAGGCTAAATATTAAGGAAGAATTAGCGGATTTGGAACCGGTTGAAACAATTTCTAAATCCCGCAGGAAAAAACCGGTTGTCATAGATAGCGAAAGCTCATCAGATGACATGTCACTAGGTAGTGAAAGCGATGAGGAACCCAGTGAAGAAAGTGACGGGTCCTACCAAGAATAAAGTATAAGAGTAATAAATTCGGCAAAATACCCGAGTCGTGTATAGGTGACGAATCTCTCACTCGTAATTTACGACATCAAACAAGGCGGACCCCAATTTATTTTATTGAACAATAGACAATTATCCAAAAATGTCCCATTATCTTCAACCTTCCATCGATAATCCACGTGAGGAAAACACGTCTATTGGGGTGCCACAACAAAGCAATTCTGTAAGTGTGGCCGAATCGAGCGTTGAACCTTCTCATAATCCATCACAAATCTCAAGCTCAAGATCTTTATCCGAGAACTTTCTTTCGACCCGAAGTCAAAGTTCGAGTGAATTGGAAACAGAAAGTCTTCCTGTGGTTTCCCATATGCCTCAGCTGGTGATGCAGCAATCCAGCATATCACATTCGGTTTCGTCGCCCACTCCGGCGTCTTCTTTACCTTCAAATACTCCTGCCCATCTGTATTCGAATTATGATTATCAGTATAAACAGCAGCCGCTTTTGCCTCAGATAGTGCCTGTCAACCAATACTACAATCCGCTGTACTATTCCGCAAACAGGGGCAATGGGTCCAACCAATCTCCCACTAGCCAGCCAGCTGTTACTCAGCCTCCGATGACCGGCTCTTCGAATCAACAACTGCAAGTTCCTTCAGCCATCTCGACACATCAGATGCAATCGACGCAAGGCCCCACCAGCCAGTTTACTGCCCCCGAAATCCAAACCTTGAAACAATTATTAACGGCCGGTGAGAAATTTAAATGGAAGCAAATAACGAAAGAAATCAATAGTCTCGCCACCAGTCAAAAGGACGGAGAACATGTGAAAAATATCAGCCCTACCTTCGTAATTAAACAGTATCAGTCGTTGTTGGGGTTCCCAAATAATCAAGTCTATTTTGGATTACTAGGAAGTTCATTGCCCTACGTGGTTCACGGATGGGATGCCGTTAATGAAGTGGATTGAAGTTGTGGTACAACATGTATTATAAGCAGCTTTTTTTTCTGGGAATTTTAGGTGGCGGGTTGTTCAGTCTGTTTTATTATTATTATTATTATTATTCTACATAACTGTATAAAAATTATCATTGATCTTCAGTTTGACAATCTTTACATTCAGTCAATTGGTGATTGGAATATTTGTCAATATGGCCCAAATCCTCTTGCGGAGAGATCTGGTTTCGAACCAAGATCTTGAGGAACTTGGAATCAGGGAACCCTTCATATATGAATGATTCATTTTGAGGTAGTACCGATTTCTTCATTTTCTTTTTATATAGTACTGTTGGGTGATTGTCTTTGAATAATGTCACTTTAAATGTGCCAGGCACTTCATTGTTTGGAATCAAAGAAATCTCATCTATCTTGCCATCAAAAGTCTGTAACAATTCTTGCATGTACCAAACGGCTCGAAACTGCCATTTACACTTATTACAATATTCGATTGATATTTTAATACTTAACATGAATATTTAGTGAAATTCACATTTCGCATTAACTCTATAAACATCTATATAGTACAAAGGATGAATTGAAAAAATGAATGACAGTCTCTATAATGCCATACTCAACCAGTCAAGATTATCATCAGGAATATACTCCGAGTTCACATAATGATCTTCCATTTCATTTATAGGATTTAAATCATCGTCTCTTTTAATATGAACTGATCCTGGAGTCGAAGTATTAGTAACCGGAGTATTTGCTATTCCCAAACCCAAAGAATTAGATAGGAAGGACGACGCTGTGGATTGAGGCATGCTATTTTGATGAAGACTTTGGTGGTTCATTTGTGGGTTCATGGGACTTGAAAGCGAAGTACTTGAATTATTTTCACTGGGGATATTCATTGGTCTTCTTTTTCGAGGGGATTTTTTATCGTTAACAACTACTGTAGTAGGATTTAAATCATCTCCATCTTTAACAGTAATTTTTTTAGTCGAATTATTATTTCTTTGTCGTTTTTTTATCACATCGGTTTTTAAACTAAGCGGCCTTACAACCCCATGTAACTTTAGAAATAATCCACACGCATTACATAATGGTTGACCTTCAGGATTTCTTCTCCATAATGGTGTTGTTTTAGTATGACAATTTGTACAAGATGTATTTTGATTTTGAAGATCAACAGGTGTATTTTTTCCATTAGCACTTGTACCAGACCCGTGACTAGTAGAATTATTATTAGTACTTGAATTAAAATTTGTTCCTTCAGGACTAACAGATTTCAACTTTTTAGGTTTCGTTCTCTTTGTTTTTGGTTTCAAGGATAAATTCATATCAAATTTTTGATCTTTATTGAAAGAATCAAAATAATTCGAATCATCAAAGGCAACTGGTGAATTATATTGCGTGGGCAATGAAGAAGACATTGGTAAAGACGAGGACATTGGTAAGGGGGAATTATTTGTAAGACTTTGAATATAACTTGATTGCATCGAATGGTTCGAATCCTCAAGAATTCGTTTGGGTATATGACTCAAGCTTGACGTATGATTCAAAGGATTTCGAGGTGGATTCAAGTCATTCAAGTTAACAATACTGTTTTGATGAGAATGTGAAAATTCCATCTCTTTGAAATCGGATTGAAGGTCAAAATCATCAAATTCAAGTTGTTGTGCGGATGGCATGTTCGAAATGGGTGTTTGGAGGGACTGTGATTGGGAAAGTGGTAGTACTTGTTGTACGTAGCTAGACGTGGGTGGATTAAAATGATGTTTTTGTGGGGGTTGAGATTGGACGCTAGTAAAGCTATTATCAGATTGGGGATTATTTGGAAATGGTGTTTGTCCACTAAACATATCGAAATCGTCAAAATGATTATAAACTCCCCCGTCAGAATTATGGGTTTGGTGATGATTAGAATTGAGAAAATCTTCCATTGGTAGCTGAGACATTAAATCACTATGTTCATGTTTTATATCATACTCTTCTTGCTCTTGGCCCATTTTTTTGATATGTGCAATATAATCAAACTCATCTGCAGATGGGTCCAATATAGGCCTTTTCATTTTTCTAGAATTGACATACATCATTCTCCATGTTAAATTTTCCATTCTTTTTTTATACGGTAAAGACTCTTTTGCTTTATGATATAGTTTCCATATTTGATTTGTTTTGGTCTCATCGTTGATTAATGAGCCTATGTTATGATCGCCATTTGCGTCCATTTTCCAGTTGAGTCTACAAGCTAAGGAATCTTCCTCTTTTTTTTTTTGTCCAATGTGGTGAAGATAATTATTATTATTATAGTTTCTGCCAAATTTTTCTTTTCAAGAAAGAAAAAAAAAAGTACCTTGAAGGAGAAATAAAATAAAACTCAACAAGTCGAAGTAAACGTTGGATCTGCCCGTTGTTCGTGTATGATCCAAACTATGCACGCTAAAACACTGATTCAAATGCTTTATGATTAACCAAAGCCTTTCCTCACTTGGACCGTTAAATTTCTGATTTAAGGATTTGAGGATTGACTTATTTAGGAACTGTTTGCCAGAATTTTTTAACTGGGTCGTGCGAATGCCCGCGCCTTCTTCTTTCGGTTATCAACAGATTGGCATATTCAACGGTTAAGCAAAGGTTTGCGTCCCAAATTCGAGTCGATTTATTCGAAGTCTCGGGGATTTTATTGGAACCAAATGTGTGTTTCGACGTGTCGAGTTCATTTCACTACTTCGGCCCTGTTTATGGTAATTTGGACTTATCCGGGTCGTGATGAAAAGAATCCTGTATAGACCTCAAGGCATATTTAATTCGTTATTATTGGATTAAGATTAGATTCTTACATAATCTTCTTGGGGGACCAAAAAAAAATTGCAATCTACACAGGATAATGTCAAGACCGTGTTTGGTATGTTTAGGAAATTTCCGTGGTCTATGTATTTCAAGCCTTTTCGTTTATCTCTTAAAGTACGGTAAATTATTTAACATTTCCGTGGATCAAATTTCACCTTGTCATTATTATTTTTTCACCTTTTCTCGTTATGGAAACTCCTTAAGGGATCTTAAAGGTCTCGCCAAACTGCTTAACCATCATGTTTGATGGATCCCAAATACACATCCGTGTTTGGCGGAAATCCTATGTTGCTCTGGTGTCTCAGTTCCGTGATCAAAACTTTTCCTTTTCCTCTTATTTCCTGTTTAGGCTTTATGCTGCAAACTTGAATCATCTCTGTTTTTGATTGTTTGTTAATTCGCAGTAGGGTTTTTTTTTTCCTATCAAATCGTTGCTTGGAATGGATGATTCGAATGAAACTTCACATTTAGTGGGTTCTGGACCAAACTATGGCACTTCTGGAGCAGTTCCCAGCTCTGGAAATATCACTACTGTTTCTGATTCGCCGAAATCCACCAATGATGTCAAATTAAACACTTTTAATGGAGTCTTTGTCCCTACGTCATTGAACATTTTATCCATCTTAATGTTCTTGAGATTCGGATTCATTCTTGGCCAATTGGGAGTGCTAGGCTCGTTGGCGTTGTTGGTGCTAAGCTACGTGATTGACAGTTTGACGGTCATGTCCATTAGTGCTATTGCTACGAATGGGACTGTTAAAGGTGGTGGTGCATATTATATGATTTCAAGGTCTTTGGGACCTGAATTCGGGGGAGCAATAGGAATCATTTTCTATTTCGGCCAGATCTTGAATAGTTCCATGAATGTGGTTGGTTTTATTGAACCACTTTTGGTCAATTTTGGTATGTTGGACGGGGATTTATTCCAATTGTTACCAGTGGGGTACTTCTGGCAAGTAATTTATTCCACTATACTTTTGGCATTTTGCACAATGATTGCTTTTACGGGCTCGAAATTGGTCTCCAAAACTGCCCTTGGGCTATTTATTGTTTTAATAATATCAACCGTTTCGATCCCAATCTCATCTATTTATCGGAAAGATGTGTTCTTTGATCGGGAATATCAAGTGGGTGTGGACTGGAAAATCTTTAAACAAAATATGTTGCCTCGTTTCACTAAAGGAGCTGCTGGCTCAATGTTAGAATCTCCCGAAACTTTCAGAGACCTTTTCGGGATTTTCTTTCCTTCAACTGCTGGAATTTATGCTGGTGCATCGATGTCTGGAGAATTAAGAAATCCTTCCAAGTCCATTCCTGCTGGAACCATTCGGGGTTTGGTATTATCGTTCATTCTTTATGCCGTTGTTATAATATCAATCGGTTCCTCAGTTCCTCGAGAATTGTTGCATAAAGACATTAAGGTGATTCAAACCGTCAGTTTACAAGGTTATATCATTATTTTGGGAGAATTCTCCACATCTTTATTCTCAGTCATTATGGGGTTAGTGGGTGCCGCATCATTATTAACTGCCATATCCAATGATAGAATTATTCCTGGTCTCAGCTTATTCGGAACAAAAGACAAAAAATCTGATAGACAAATAGCTATGGCCAATTTTTTTGCATTAGCTTTAACTTGGTTTATTGCCCAGTTGTTTCTATTCGCCAACATCAACCAAATTGCAGTTTTTGTAACCATGGCATATTTAATGACGTTTATTGTTACCAATCTTGCATGTTTCTTATTGAAAATGGGATCTGCACCTAACTTCAGGCCTTCTTTCAAGTATTTCAGTATTCAAACTGCCTTTTTGGGTCTCATTTTCTCAACTTTGGCAATGTTCATTGTGGATGGAATGTCTGCAAGTTTCATCATCATATTACTATTTGTTTTAATTATTATCATACATTATTCAACTCCAGGTTCAAAATTCGGGGACATTTCTCAGCTTTTGATTTATCATCAGGTCAGAAAGTATTTGTTGCGTTTAAAAGTCAACATGAATGTCAAATACTGGAGACCTCAAATCCTTTTGTTAGTTGATAGTCCTCGAACCAGCTGGAATCTCATTGGATTCTGTAATCATTTGAAAAAGGGTGGTCTTTACATACTAGGCCATGTTGTCATCTTGACAGATGACACCACAACCAACACCAGTAATGAAACCGACAAAGAATTCAGTATCACTGCCTATAAAGAAGTGCAAAAACAAAGAAGTGCTTGGATTAAATTAAGAGACATGGCCAAAATTAAGGCTTTTGTTCAAATCGCTCTTGGACCAACTTTACCTTGGGGTGTACGTAACGTCTATTTGGGATCAGGATTAGGCGGTATGAAACCTAATATCACTGTCATAGGATTCTATGATTTCGTCAAACACGGTTTACAAATGCCGTTAGCATCCTTCAATAACAAAAGTCAATTCCAACAGCTCCCAACTGACGATTGTCGTGAAGAACAACAAGTTTCTATTAACCAATGGGTTCAAATTGTGGAAGATCTTGTGATTATGCAAAGTTCAGTAGCGGTTGCTGCCAACTTCAATACTCTAAAGTTACCAAAAATCGATGTAGATCAATCGTTTTGGTCAAAAATCTTCCCCAAGAAGAGATCCTCCAGTTCTGAGTCAAGAAAATTCATCGATTTATACCCAATTCAAATGTCCTCCATCAACGTGGTGGACGGAAAGTCGATTTTATCCACCAACTTTGATACTTACACATTGATTTTGCAATTGGGTTCTATATTATCGACAGTGCCCGAATGGAAATACACTTACCATAAACTCAGAATCATTGTTTTCGTTGAGGAGAAAGAAGAAATTGAAGAAGAAAAACATAGGTTATCTGACTTGTTAAAGACTTTAAGAATCGATGCTAAAATCAAAGCCTTGTGTTTGAATGATGGCACCTTGAATTCGTATAATTATATTGTCAAGGGGTATACCAAAAACCCAAGCAACAAAATCGAGTTTGAGAAAATCGATCGAATTTTGAAGAATGATCAATGGTGGAGGAATCTATGTAATGCCAGGGAAACCATGAATCAAATAGAGAAGCAGAAGATGAAAAAGTATAAGTCCAAAACTAATTTTATCAACCAAGATTTCAAGACTTTGGGGTTGGGGAGATCAAATTCCACCTCGAAGCCTTCCAAACTCGGAAAGAATAGAAGGGATACAATTTCTAACTTGCAGCATCTTGGACTCTCATTAAGTTTCAATATGAGAGGAGGAATCTTGAACTATGACACTGTAGATGTTGATAGTTCATCAAGTTCTGACGAATTTGAAGATAGAGACGATAATGATACGAGTTCAGAGGCCATAGAAGATCCTTGGCGTGGTAATTGGGGAGGAACTTTTGGAGGAAAATCAAATGATACTCAACCCACGGAGATCCAAAAAAGTTACCATTCAAGGACACTCCCACCCAAGAGATTAGATTTGAATCTGAGACTCACGCCTCAAATGTCGACAGATCAACTATCGATCAAGTCTTCAAGGTCCAATTTGAAGCCCAACTTCGTATCTATCAAAACACCTGCTGCTCAAATTAATGAGAATGACGATGAACTTGAATCAGAAGATGGCGAGGTTGTCAAGTCTTCGATTGGATTTATTGAAGATGACCAGGTGAAACAGAATTCAAATCTCACCACACCTAACGAAAAGGAGAATAAAGATGAGAAACTCGATTATTTCAATTTGGACATCGACAAAAAGAAGAAATCAGTCAACAGATTCAAACAGGGCGAAAAATCTGTTCTTGGATCACCATCTATTATTTCCAATGACGATGGCATTATCCATCAAATGAGAACTCCGCAATTTTTGGCAGTGGATGATGAAGATGAAAATATCCCTTCGTTGAACTCTAGTTCCATCAATCTCGTGTCATTGAATTCTCCTCGAATTGCTCAAGTCCCAAACAGAAAACCTAAAAAAAACAGCCAGAAACAAGAGGCTTCGTCAGAGGAACCGGTGATTACCCACAAACAACTACAACAAGAGCTTAGGGAGTTGTCTTTCGACGATATCCCTGCCAAGGGGCAGCACATTATCTTGAACGATCTCATGAAACTTAACTCTCCATCAGAGCAAACTGACGTGATATTTTCCACCCTTCCAGCCCCATCTTTGAACACTCACTTGAATGATGACGATTCATTCGAGTACACGAATAACCTTTCCATATGGTTGCACGAGTTGCAACCCACTGTGCTTTTCAATTCTCAGACTGTAACTGTCACTACAGCTCTTTAATATTTAGATTAATTATTTTTCAATTGCATTAAAACACTTTTCGCATCCTTTAGTAGGTTTTAAAAGTTGAACTGGTAGGTTGAAACTGTCAGTCCCCATGTCCAATACTAACGAGGTAGATAAGCTCCAGCAGCGGCAGGAGAAGTTGAGAGCATGGAAGTTGAAGAAATTGAACAAAACCGAGGCCACGTCCCAAAGTGGTGTCGAGAATCCTGCTAAGAAACAGGAAGACCGTCATAAGCGAATAGAAGAATGGAAACGAAAACGACTCGGAAACGCGTCAGAATCACCACCAGTGATAGCTCCAGACACCAAGAAACCTATTTTGACCATCAAACGGAAATCTGTACCCACGAAGTCCTTTTCAAAACGAAGTGTCTTTGAAGATGAAGATAACGATGAGAATGAAGGTTATAAACCTAAGAAATTCAAAAAGCCTACGTTAGAAGACAATACTAAACAATCCACAGAAGATTCAGACTTGGACTTGGATCAACTATTGGCGACGCTTGATGATTCTAATAATGGAATGGTGGATATCAAATATGAATCAGAGGATGATGAGGACGATGAGAAGGATTCAAATCCCAATCAAATGTCAACTGATGATATCCTCAATAATAAACTTAAGAAGCTCAAAGATCGTGAAAAGTCATTGCAGCTGGTTGATCATTCCAGTATTGCATATCGGGACTTCAGAAAATGCTTTTACAAGCCACCAAAAGAATTTGAGCGTTTAAGTGAAGAACAGATTCTGAACATTCGACAGAATTTGAGTAATATAACGGTCAATGGCAACGATTGTCCGGTTCCAATAGTCAAATGGGCGCAACTTGGATTGCCAGCCTCATTGATTGACGTGTTCAAGACTTTGAACTACCAGAAACCATCACCAATCCAGGCACAGGCATTACCTGCAATTATGTCGGGTCGAGATGTGTTGGGAGTGGCCAAAACAGGTTCAGGAAAAACTTTGTCGTTCGTGCTACCCATGATTAGGCATGTTTTAGATCAGGACGATATTACTCCTGGAGTCGATGGTCCTATAGCATTAATTTTGACTCCCACGCGAGAATTAGCACTTCAAATCAACAAAGAAATATCCAATTTTGGTCAACAAATTAGCACATGTTGTTGCTATGGTGGATCCAACATCGAAAGTCAAATCGGTGAGCTCAGAAAGGGAGTCCAAGTGGTTGTTGGAACACCAGGAAGAGTCATTGATTTGTTAACTGTCAACGGTGGAAGGGTAACTAATTTGTCACGAGTGACGTATTTAGTTCTTGATGAAGCTGATAGAATGTTTGATATGGGATTCGAGCCACAAGTGAATAAAATCTTGAGTCAAATACGTCCTGATAGACAAACGGTATTATTTTCAGCGACATTTCCCAAAAAGCTAGAGAAGTTGGCTAAAAATGGATTGAACGATCCAATTGAGATCATTGTGGGAGGTATCAATACAGTTGCCAGCGAAATAGATCAGCGGGTGGAGTTATTCCAAGTTGAAGAGGATAGTTCCAGCGACCTTGACAGACAAAAGTTTTTGAAACTCGTCGAAATTATTGATAAGTTTATAAGCACCAAATCATCGTCCAAGATTTTGATCTTTGTGGAGAAGCAAGATCTGGCTGATCAATTAATGGTTCAATTAGTGTCAAGTGACTATAATTGCTTATCTATTCATGGAGGCAAAGATCAAATTGATAGGAAGTATGCTCTTAAAGAATTTTCATCTCCAACCTCCAACATGAACATTTTGATTGCCACTTCAGTGGCTGCCAGAGGTCTAGATGTTAAAGGGCTTGATCTTGTGGTGAATTATGATGCTCCTAGCCATCTAGAAGATTATATCCATCGAGTAGGGCGAACTGGAAGAGCAGGTGCCAAAGGAACAGCCATTAGTTTCTTGACCAACAAGCAAGAAAGAGCAATTACAGACATTGTCAAGGTTCTTCTGTCACCTATAGACCCCAAGTTACTCGAGATCAGTCAAAATTTCATGGAAAAAGTCAAACGTGGAGATGTCAAATACAGTTTTGGATTTGGTGGTAAGGGATTGGAAAAACTACAGGAACAAAGAGAGAATGTCAAAGATATCGAACGACAGCGATTTGAACACAAAACCCCAGTTGCCTCTACCCAAAAGATCGATAAGAGTACCGAGGAAGAATTCAAATTACCGGACTTTGACATCATCGAAGGTATTCCAACAGACTCTTCTGGCCCCGATAGATCAAGATTCCATTCCAGAATCACCATCAACGATCTTCCCCAGAAAGTCCGGTGGTTCGTCACCAGTCGTGAAAGCATTTCAAAGATCATTGAGTCCACCTCTTGCTCCATTACTCACAAAGGACAATACTATTCTGGGAATACTAATCCCAAAAAAGACCAGCCTCCAAAACTTTATTTATTGGTGGAAGGATTGAATAAAGTGGAAGTCGAACAAGCAAACCAATTGATCAAGGAGCGAATGATAGAAGGACTTCAACTCGAAGCTCAAGCTTCTGGAAAGTATACTGTGTGAGTGGGAATAAAATTCATATGAGGAACAATTATATCCGCGGCCTGGAGAAACAGATATATATAAAAACACTGTGGGGAGCTTAATTGATAAATTTTTTTCTTCGAGAACCAATGCCATTCAATCCACAAGATTATAAACATCCCGAGTATATAGTTGAAGAAATCGAGCCCGGATTCATAAACGTTAAGTTCAACAACCCCAAAACCTTGAATGCATTTGCTGAAAGTACTTGGGTAGGTTACCAACAGATATTGGAGAAATTAGATCAAGATCCTGATACAAGAGTCATTTTGATATCTTCGCCCATTGAAAAAGCATTTTCAAGTGGATTGAATTTGAAAGATGCAGCTGGTCTTTTGAACAATAAGGAGCCTCTTTCTGACAAACAAAAATATGATAAACTTCATAAACATATCATTGATTTTCAAAGAGCAATTGCCACCCCCACCAGAATCAGAACTCCTACCATTTGCTTGATCAATGGAATCGCTTATGGGTTGGCCATCGACATTGCTAGTGCTTGTAGTATTCGAGTGATTGTAGATGGAGCCAAACTTTCGATTCGAGAAATCAAAATCGGCATTGTTGCTGATATGGGCTCTTTACAAAGATTACCATTTGTTGTATCTAACAAATCCAAATTGTACCAATACGCCTTGACAGGTGAGATCTTCAGTGCTCAAGACGCTCATGACATGGGATTTGTTAGTTATGTTGCTCCAGATTTGAAAGCTGGCTATGAATATTGTATCGAGTTAGGTACCGATATAAACTCGAACCTTGATTGGGCCATCAAGGGAACAAAAGACTGTTTAGAATACATCAACCAGGGTGGTGATGTTGAAGAAGGGTTGAGGAGAGTTGCCCACTATAATGCCATTCATATCAATGGTATCAAAAGTAAGATTTAATGATTATTATAATATACGAATCAATATGCGACTTGAAAAAAAAAAGACTCGAAATTTTGAAAAATTTTCTAATGCTAAAGTACGGTGTTAGACCTACGAGAAGGTTTGTGTCTTCACTGGCCCCAAGTATAACGTACCTGGTAGATCCGATACTAGATTCAAAAAATGTCGAGCACGTTCAACCATCAAAATCTGTGAAAAGTGTGAAACAAATCATCACATCCAGCACCTCCAATCAGTTCTCGTCTTGTATATCGAAAGGGCACTTCGTTTCTGTTTCGGATAAGTTCAACCCTATAAAATCCCAAATATATCATTTGTTGAAAGACAAGCAATATGAGCAACTTTATAAGGTAATGCAGGCAATAACTTTGAATTTGGGAAACAACCATTTGAAGCATTCTGAAATCACATTTTACATAGGTGCACTTATAGATCATCAAATTAAACAATTAATCGAGCTAACAAAGGCCAAATCCTTACGATCCACTGGGATGAGTGATTCCTTGATCAGTGAGAAGTACCAGAAGCTGAAAAAGTGGAGACAAAGAATCCGTCAATTATACTCGAACTTGATTTTTGGTGGAACCGAATTTATTTACTCCGAACACATTCGATCCCTAGTTCTTGACACCACGACGCAAGCCAAGTACAATGATTTCATATTGGGCGTGGGTGACTATGAAAACTTGATTCGATTCGAGTATCATAACAATAAGTTAGATTTAACTAACAAGTGGTTTGATAGGTTCGATGTTCAATTCTCGAAATCCGAATATACTTTGGATATGTGGAAGTATAAGTTTAAAGTTGCAGGTGGAGATCCCAAGTTGTGGCTGCCGTATGAAACAGAAGTGTTTCAAGTTAACTCCAAGCATCTCAAATCCAATTTCGTCAAACAAGATTTTGCAAAAGTACTCAACGATTATGTGAAATATCATTCAATTGATGAAGCATTACCAGAGATAATCTATTGTTTAGCAGATAGAGGGCATGTTGATAGTGTTTTCAAACTTGTTGAGGAGAGGTACGGTGTCAATGAAAATGGCGAGCTTGTCGAGAGAAAGGAAACACCCACAATAGAATTATTAAATGCATTGATCATAACGTTATCTTATCACAAAAGATTTTCAGATATCATCAAATTAATCAACACATTTCAAAATGAGTTCGATTTGGATTTAACTAGCCGTAAATCCAGGCCATTCTGGGAAGCCCTAATCCAATGGAGTGATATTTCAACCCGATTCCATCCTCAATTGGTGTTGAAGTATTTCATCAAACATTACAACTCAAATGTCAGCACTAAAAAATTCCAAGAGCTATTAAATGATAGTGATTTCGATTATGAACAATACTTACAGTTCATTGGAGATTTCAAAAAACAAAGATATAACACCATGACCCAGGTGTGGAATCTATATATATCATCGACCAAAACGTTGTCAATTCCCAATTACAGAGCATTTTCCCTTTATCTTCGAGAAATTAAAGATGAAAATTTGATTTTCGACCATTTAAAACTTTTGAATCAGTACCACTATCAGTACAATGTCAGTTCTAAATCCTTCAATTTCATGTATTTGGGATTGAATAGCACCATAAACACAATTGAAAACGTGTACATTTATAACATGCAAACGTTGATAAAGATCAAATTTGAAAAAGATATTCTTGAACAGATTCCGTTAATAATTGATGAATGGGGTTTGAGTAAAAATATGAAGGATCAATTGACCAAATTTTACCAGGAGCAGTTAATGGAATACGAGAAATCTCTTTTCAAAAGACAGCAAAAACAACTTATGAACCAACGTGATGAAGATGAAACGTTACTTGACTTATTTTAAGATATGTATAGTTAATCGACGGAATAATGACGGTCGTGTTTTGTAACATTTTTTTTTTGATCGAACAGGTGTTTATCGCGTTGTTGAAGTCAAATTTTTTCCTTCAACGACACAGTTTGCAAAACAGTATGGCATCAGACGGATTCGAAAAATTAACCGAAGTTCCAAGTGAATTCTTGAAAGATGGGACTGCTTTCATCAAGAGATGTCAAAAACCAGACAGAAAAGAATACTTCAAAATCATTAGAGCTGTAGGTATTGGATTTATTATGATGGGAGTTGTTGGATACGCCGTCAAATTATTACACATTCCAATCAGATATTTAATTGTCTAAAGATGTTTGATGACTCAGCCAAATGCTTGGATGAGTTGATCTTGTACGAATATTTGGTAGTCTTTTTTTACGTAAGATTAATACATACAAAATGGAAGTATAATTACTATACTGAACCCAAGCGATCGCGATAATTAGTTCTCATCTCAATTGAAAAATCTTTTGATCATGTCTAATAAATTGATCAAAGCATTAGCTTCGACTCATGAAGATACAAGACAGGAGGCTATTGAGTCTGTCGATAAGTATATCCTGTTGAATGGTTCTAAACTTTCAGAAATCGAGCTTCAAAAGCTATGGAAGGGTTTATACTATTCCATGTGGTTATGTGATGGAGGAGAAAATCAAGTTGAATTGAGTGAAAACTTGGCAAGAATATTCAACAACTCACAGGTGAAACCAAATGTGTGGGTCAAATATAACGAAGCATTTTGGGCTGTGTTAATCAAAGAATGGAGTGGAATCGACCAATGGAGAATGGATAAATACTATTTATTAATCAGAAGATTCTTGAGATATAACTTCAAGTATTTGAAACTGCATAATTGGGATAAGAACTATATCTTGAAATTCAATAAATTCATGAAGACCCCGTTAGGTTTAAATAAGAATATGGCTATTGCTTACCATTTATGTGATATATTCTTAGATGAACTAGAAAATTTAGATGCTGCTGATCCTGATCAACATTCCACCGAAGATCAAAGCGAAACTGACAGTCAAGACGAAATAGAAGAAGTTGATATACCCGAATCGATCATAGCTTTATTCCAAGATTTAAGCAAATCTCACAAGCTAAAAACATACAGAGAAAAAATTAAAGAGGATATTTTGCAAGACCCAAGAGCCAAAGTGTGGTGGTTCAACGAAGACAGTGAGGAAGAAAATGGCAGCGGAAATTCAGAAGAAGACGAAGAAGAATGGACCGGCTTTTAAATAATTGTAATATAGTATCATCACCACTGATAATTAATGCATATTCTCATCGCACTTTGATATTCAATTGTAACACGACAATCATGACAGAATCCCCAGATTCTATCACTAAAACCGGCAGCACTGCCAACCACGATGATACAAGAGGTAAAGCTTCGGAAAACGCATACATTCCAAAGTATATCAAGCAGCTGCCATGGTACAAAGAAGGCCAAAAAGAAGACGTCAAAGACCACAGTTTTGCGCAACACGGTCAGGGGTTTAGCAACGATAATTATGACGCCAAGCGTGATAAATGGGAAGGATTCGAGATAAACTACAACAATTCCGACCTATTGAAAACACAGCTAAAGGGGGTACATGATATAGAGGAAACTGATGAAGTTGATACCGATTATGAGCTTGAAATAACTGAGTTGGGACTTAAGCCAGAGGATATAAGAGATTTTAAGAAGCACGATAGGCTGGAGAGAGTATTGAGGGACAGGCAGGATGTCCCTACTTATATTAAAAGTATCAAAACCGCATATAATGATAATGAATGGGATAAATCCACTGGTTAAATCAGCTTTTGTTGAATTGTTTAAATTGGCTGCGAAACATATATACAGTTCCCACGTGGGGATTAAATTTTAATTTCATTCACACGAGTGGAAAGTTTACATTTATCACACGTTGGAATCCTATGAAAGGTTAGGTAAGCTTTCCTTAGCCACGTTTAAGTTTAGTATTACTTATTTAAACCTCAAAATACCTCCATTGGTTTTCATTTATCATGTCTTATAATTTACCACTCCCACCATCTTTGAAAACCACCATAATTCAAATTAATAAAGATTTCGATTCAGAAGATGGGAATTTTGAGGTTCTTACCAACGACTATAAACTTGAGGGTGGAAATTCACCAACAGTTGTCTCTTCAGTGACAAATGTAACACAACCAAAGAAAAAACGAAGAAGGTCCAATTCCAATGTAAATGAAGAAGAACTTGCCAAAAGGAAATCTCAAACCAGGCAATTGCATTCAATGATTGAAAAACGAAGAAGAGTCAAAATCAATCGAGAATTCGAAGCGTTAAAATATCTAATACCGGCTTGTAGATTGGCAACACCTGAGACAAAACCAAGTGCTAATAACAACTCGAAGATTGATGGGATGCACAAATTGACCATTTTGAAATCTTCAGTGGAATATATTTTATATTTACATCACTTGATCCAAAAGCAGCTGGATTTAATCAAACAGTTTGATCCAGAATTTGGTTTTGATGCAAGCTTTTCAAAGGTTGCATTGGACGTCAATGAATATCGTGATATTGATAAAGATTTCACGTTTCAAAATCTTCTTGAGTTAAATGATAATGGAGACACGAAATATGACTCGAATAATGTACTGGAATCGGGTTACTCCAAACAAAGTAGTCGAAACTCGATTAATGATGACGGGCCAGAAATCGAAGATTCAAATGAAGATGAATCTTATCTGCTTCTCAGTCCTCTTATCACTCCAGATGTTCCACCAAGCAGATTGCGGTATAATCCTCAGTTCTTATTGCCCGATCCTGCTTTGACGTTGCCACGAAAGAAATTTTTCAAATCTGTTCCTAAGAATCTCATTTACAATGAAGAGATTTCACCAATGACCAAACCTCAACCTTCACTTCCAAATCTCCCCACGATTCAAGATGAAGAATCAGATGCATCAAAAACGTTGTTGAGTCTTAGAAAGAGCTCCATAGATAGTTTGTTGAATTGAATTGAATTGAGTAGTTTGAAAACCAATGATAGTTGAGTCACTCGCCAAATGAATTAAGTAGAAGTAATGAAAGTTTAGAGTAATTTAGAGGGACTCTTTCCATTCGACCCGTCGATTAACCTATATAAGCATCCAAATTCAAGGTCTAACGTATTGAACAAATTCAAGGTCTAACGTATTGAACAAATCCAGATCTAAGCCCGACCTTGGTATATAACAATTGAGCCCGATGATTGTTGTACTTTGTATGCCAATAACACTTTCCACAATCAAGTTTATCTGCTTCTCCATAAACATACTCAATTAATTGTCTACCGACCCCTTTCAATCTTTTGGTTGGGGCAACGTATAAATCATTCAAATACATCGAATCCTTCTTTGACCAGGTATTCAAATGAGGATAATACGTTGCAAACCCAATAAGCTCTCCTTCGAACTCTGCAACACATGCATACATTCTAACAGATTCATCAATGAACCTGGAAAAGGTGAATTCTGTGGTTTCATCGTCAACTTTATCTAATGACTCATAGAACCTCAAGTACGATTCATTGGGATCGTTCCACAATTTAATCCACGCGGCTTTATCTTTTGCTTCAATTGGTCTGATAGTTACTGAAGACATTAATTAATCTGGCAGGTTATACAACGGCCCTTTTATAGATCCACAAGCGGGACAATCTTTCCGAATAAGAGTCAATGAAATCAATTCGATAGTTCAAGCGGCTACCCCCAATCAAGAAAACCCCCGAAATATTCCAAATCTGGTAGTTCAATCCGTATCGTAAATGGAAAAGATTGCTTTATCCTCGTAAACATTGTTTAATTCAGTAACATAGGTATTAGTCATATATTGAATCAGAATTAGGCTGTTTTAAACAACTCATCATAAACTATACTATCTACAGGATTGGGTGCTTCTGATTCCGGTTGAATATTTGTTTGTTGTTCAGGGAAAAGAAAACTCGTTTGAGGTACATCAAATGATCCAAACTCTTCGCCTGATTTATCTAAAATTTGGATCCAAAAATTGTCTACTTCCGCTTGGCTTGATAGACTGTTTTGGAATGGTGTCATTGAGTCGGGTGCAGAGCTAACTGGTTCTGATAAAGAAGAAGTAGCAGTGAGTTCTTCGCCCAGAGAATTATTTTGGCCTAACAAATCCTTTTCGTTCCTGATAAACGGTTCACATTTCATTTCTCCTCTGTTCATCAACCGTTGTTTCGTTTCAAGACACATGTCCAAGACCCCTATCATTTTGACCACTTTATCGTTGTCATCAAATATGGGAAACGAAGCCGAATTTCTGAATGCCTCCACCTTGAACTCTTCTGATTTGAGCTGGTCAATCAAAAAAGTTGTGAATCTCGAAATAATCCATGAGTAGAAGTACTTGGTGCTATAAATCGTGACAATTAAATTAAAACAATCAATCACTTCGAGAACTTTAAAGAAAAAGTCTTGTAGATTGTTGAACTTAATTTTGTACTCCTCGTCATCTCTCATTAACGCCTCATGATTATTGTTATTCGATAATCGAAGTGCTTGACATCTGATTCTAACCCCCAATGATAGCAAGAATAATAAGCATTTATGGATCATGCTCTCCATTCCAGGTACCAAAAGAAAATCCACAACCGGTGTGAATTTGGTGATATTATGAAGTTCAAAATAAAACGGATACATCACCAATAGAAGCTTCTGTAACAAGATGAATAAATAGTAGAAGGCCACATCAAAACATTTCTTCTTCTCAAAGAATAAAAATAAGTGGTAATACAATGAACAAAGAACATAACTGAATTGTATTTGGATTTTGAACTTTAAGACATTGACATACCTGTCTGAGTCAATAGAGCTCAAGAAGGTATCGATGAAGTTTCTTACAACTCCATTCTCCTCGAATAATTTGTGTCTCAAATATCTCAATTTCTTGCACAACAGAACCACCTTGAGTTGCCCATTAACGTCATATAATTCGGTGATTAGACTCACTAACGGCTTATAACATGTGTTAAGATATTCAAAACTTTCCACTACAACTTTTTCGGTTTTCAAATCGGTGATATTCGAGTTTTCTTTCCTGAAACTTGGAAGTTTTGTGTCGTAAGAATATTTAACGATGTTCAATGGATCACCATATTCAAGTGAATGTGACAAATCTAGCATCAACAACACTGACCACATTTTCCGACAAATGTTTTTAGTCTTTTCATCTTTATGAGATTTGACATTATCTGGGTCTCTATGTAAGCCCAAAGAATACGCAAGTTGGAAAAGAAATGAATTCAACAATGCTGCATCTCCGTAATCAGGACCATCTCCACACTCGGGGGCTAAAACAGAGTAGGCACGACATATAAGAACCATTTGAAAAATTGTGAAATTGATTGGCCCAAAAAGGTTGAAAATGTTGACACAGTCATTACCTAAAGAAACTGCTTCGAGGTTCACGGGGTTTTCTAATAGCATTTTAACCTCAATTGAACTTAACCCTTCTTGATTTCCCAAATCAGGATTGAAAGATGTGGTTGGTACCAATGACAAGTAGGCTAACCTTATCAAAAACAATAAAATTCCAAGGTGTGCAAAGTCTGTCTTGTTCGTAATTTTTAACAGTTTGCATTTTTCGTTTGCCTTGCAACCTTGGAATAATCTAGTCATATTTGCTTTAAAATGAGTCTCATCCACTATTGGTAGGAAGGAATATAATCTTTCGAAAAACATGTCAATCAATTTCCATATAACTTGCCTTTCAGGTAAAAAAGACTCGATATTTCTTTTGAGTTGCATCTCTTCTTCGACTCCAGGATCCAGTCCAATATGATTTCTGAACTGGGAAAAAATACGTAATGGTCTGGTTCTCCTTTGTTTCCCGTACCGGGAGTTTCCAAGAGTTTCTGTTTTCATAGGATCAACCGTTGACCCTGCAGAAAGACCGATACCCGTAGAGTTCGGACTTGAACCTCTGGATTTATCCATCGATGGATCTTCATTGAATGGTCTTATTACATCCCATAAGATACTTTCTATCTTGTTGGAATTATCTATATCGAGCTTTGAATTGACTTGTATAATTGACTCAAGTCTATTTTGAGGTTGCAATACTTTCATTCTTGTATGATTCCATAACATTTTGGTTGCTGGGTCTTTTAAACTCATGGCCTTCCATGAGAACACTCCATAGTTCCGACTTCTTGCAGGCTCATGATCAATCATCAATGCTTCTTCTTCTAATAGGTTGAATGTATCGTCACAACGGTTCTCCTGAATCAATTTTAGAAGTTCCTTAAATTGCTCGTCCTGGCTGAAATGTTCAGCCTCTTCCAAATCGTAAAGGTAATCCAAATCGGGTACCTTGGAATTAAAGTTGAACAGCGAACTGATATTCCGCTCCATTGAGTGACCTTTTGACTTCTCCATTTGTTGTCTAAGAAGCTCCTTTAACTTTACATTTTCTTCTTCCAACTTCATTCGTGTTGATTTTCTGACTTTAGAATGTTTTGGAGGTAATGGTTCGTAAAAGCATTCCGGATTATCAAACTTGACACATGAGGAGCAAGGATGTTCCTTATCGCACCTTATCTTCCTTCTTTTACAGAAAGTACATGATCTTTTGATCGTTTCACTTTCCATTACTCAATCAAAAGTCAATGTAAAAAAAATATGTCAAATCAAATTCGGAATTTCTGATAATCGCAAATTATATAGAACTAAATAACTCATCCATTAGTTGATTATCTATAGAGATTTTATCCTCTAGATTCAAGTTCTGATTGGTTATGTCACCCCAGTCACTAAGCATCGAATTGATTTGAGGTATATCGTTGAATCCTGATCCTTCACTACTGTTAGCTCCACTCAATAATTGGATCCATAAATTGTCAATATTGTTCTGTTGACTACTTTTCTGGAAAGTTTGATAATCTGGTGAAGAGAAATCAGTGCTTGGTTCACTTTTATCGTACTCACTTGGCCTATTTGAGCTGGGTTGTGAGCCATGCTTTTCGAGTTGTCGTTTTAAAGTCATTTCTTTGAGTTTTTGGAACTCGTTCGATATAATACTGTCATTATCCAACCCTTTATCTGATCTTTCCCGTAGTACAAGGCTCAAATCGACTACTTCGATCAAGTCAACTACCTTAGTATTATCCCCGAATATAGGAAAATTGAGGTTCTCTGTATAGATATGATTATCAAAGTCATCACCTGAAACTAAGGGTTTGAATGTTCTATTAAGCCTTGATAGAATCCACGAAAATAAGTATTTTCTGCTATAAGTGCTGGTGATGTTCATCAAATTATCTGTTAATTGAAGAAGCTTGTTGAGCAATATATTCAAATTATTGAAATTCGAACGATATCGTTGATCTTCCTTCACCAATTGTTCATGATTAACGTCATTTTTGTACTTCTTGAGTTGGGTTCTGACTCGAAGCACTAAGGCAAATAATAGCAATGTGGCTTTATTAATAAAGGATTGTATGCCTGGTATCAAGGCAAAATCCATTGCCGGATCAATTACCTTCGAATCAAACAATCTGTAGAAAAACGGTAGCAAGAATACAAAGGTTTTCTTCATCAACTGGGACAATAGACAGTAGGCTATTTCATACAGTTGCTTTGATTCGAAATGAACGAACAAGCGGAAGTAAATGGAGAACGCAAAATACGCAAACTGCAATTGAATTCTTGACTTGCTTATTGATATTAATGTTGGGTTTTCAAGGTTTTGTTGGAGGAAAGTGTCATTTATATCAACCACATTTTTGGTTTCGAAAATTTGGAATCTAAGATTTTGAATTTTTTTCAAAAGGTCAATGACTTTTATTTGATTTTCAACATGGAAAAGCTCTTTGATGGTTGTGATAAGCTCTTTGTACGAATCCAAAAATTGAAAGCATTCAACAACTTGTCTCTCTTTCTCAAGATCTAGCAAATTTGATCCTTCATTCGAGAATTTTGGAATCTTAGTATCATAAGAGAATTTGTTGATATTTAAGGGATCCCCATATTCGAGAGAATAGCTCAAGTCAAGAATCAATAAGTTGGCCCACATCTTTCTGTTTAAATTCTTGGATTTTTCATCAATCCCCAAATCCAATTTATCTGGATCTCGATGAAGACCTAACGTATACGCAATTTGAAACAATATACTGTTCAACAAAGGTCCTTCCCCATGATCAATACCATCGCCTGATTCTGGTCCATAGATTGAGTATATTCGAGTTATGAAAATCAACTGAAATACTGTGATATTGACGGCTCCAAATAAGTTGAATAAATTGACACAATCATTTGAAAGTTTGACTGCTTCGATATCGATTGAACAATTTTTCATGATATTTCTAGCTTGATTGCCCATCTTAGCCTCGACCTCGCTTTTGGAATTCCAAGGATTAGGAACTAGTGAAAGATATGATAATCTTAAGATCAATAAAAGTATCCCAAGATACGCAAAATCCAACTTATTCACAACTTTCAAATCTTTACATTTTTCATTTGGGGCCGTATCTCCAAAAAACCTGTAAAGGTTCCCTTTGAATTCGACTTCATCGATTATTGGAACCAAAAGGTAAAGTTTTTCAAAGAAATTATCCAAAAGCCACCAAACAATGCTCTTAGTAGGTAAAAACTCTTGAATTTTGACTTTCAATGAAAACGGGTCAACAGTAGAACTCATTCCCATCATGTTTTTGTTGAATGGTTTCAAAGACCAGGTTTTTTCTCTCCTATTCACTGAATAATCCTCCAGACACTTCTCTTGATTGATATTCGATTCGTCCCTCTTTTCACATGTATCTTCGTCACTACCCGCCTGATTGGATGTGAATAGATTTCTTGTCATATCCTCTAACGGCTTAAGCACATCGGCCATTTCGTAGCAATAACCAATACCATGATGAGGCTGAATGCTTTCAGAACTCTGAAGTTTTCTTCTTGCATGGTGTACAACATTCGCCAAAGCCGGATCTAGTAACGCAAGACCTTTCCAAGAGAGAATACTGAAATATCGGCGACCTATGACGCCATCGACCGTCAAAACAGCACTTTTTTCACACAAATTTATTTCCTCTTCTTTTGCAGGCCCAGTCAATAAATCTGCCAACGCCATGAAATCACCATACTCTAAAGGATCTTCAACTTTCATATTATCTGTATCATTCTTTTCTTTCTGTGGGTTCGGTTCGGTTTCATTTTTGTATTCTTCTAGCTCTATAAGCTTTCGCTTCACTTCTTGAAGTTGTTCTTCTAAAAACTGGGTTGACACGGACTTAGGAGTTTTCCGTCTCCTTTTAGTGATTGTATTATCATACTCACAATTGGGATTTTTTAGCCTGACACATGAGGAACATGGGTTTCCTTTGTTACACCTGATCTTTCTGAGTCGACAAAATGTACATGCATGGGTCATTGCGGTCAGTTGATAATATTAAATGGATAATTTCCATGGGAAATTGCATTTATTATTTTCCGTTTAAATCCCGTGTACTTAAATGGTTGCGAAAATCTCATTATTCATTCTTACTACAATTATAATTTTATATAATCTTCAGTATCGAAAACTTCGTTATAAGCTTCGCCCAAAAGGCTTTGAATATTCGATGTCTGCATGGCTCTCCCATAAATCTTGAACGCTTTTTGTGAAGCAAGTCTTACAACCGTTGAGGCTGCAAAAGTGGCTAATAATTTACTTTCGTTGACACTAAATTTCTTTGATTTGTCAATATCCCAGTAATTTTCCTGATAGTGATAACTCCAGTTAAGAAAAGTTGCCAAGCATCCTGTAAGAGTGTCGCCCTGACCGCCCACTCTTCTACTAGAGCCTTTAAAGGTATTTAGAACATAATCATCTTCTGCCACAACAACTTCAATATCGCCTTTTCGAACAATTGTGATACCCCCGAGGCTTTTGCTCAATTGGCTGGTTACTTGGATCACTTTATCAACGTTGTGCTCTTTGAGAATCGAAGGTAACCCCAAGGCATTACCTATTCTTTCGAATTCAATCAAATTGGGAGTAATGACTGCTTTGTTGTAATTTCTCACGAGGTCTGGATTCAAACTCACAATGAATAGTGCATCAGCATCTAAGATCATTGGTTTGTTAGCAACTTTTATTTGTTCTATGATCTTGATCATGGATTTAACCATCAATAAATCTCGACCAAACCCTGGACCAATAACGAATAAATCACATCTATTGATTAAACCCATGACTTTAGGAAGAATTTTTTCCTCTATTAAGGGATCAAGATCTCTGAAATCGGATTTAATCACATCTTTCAATTCAATTGACTTCAATTCCTTCAAAATGCTCGACAGAATCATGCGATCAATGTATGGATTTTCTAAATCAATTAGGTATGGATGTACCATTAAGTCTGGAGAATAGGATTTGATTATTGGGGCCGCTTGTTTCTCACAAATTACATGACTTAAGTCACTTCCGATCAATGCACTTGCAGAGGAAGCAAAGAATGGAGCTCCAGTATAATCTTCACATCCTCCAATGACTGCAATTTTACCCGATTGACCCTTATAGTAATGAGGAAGTAAAGGTTGGATGATTGACTTCGAAAGTTCTATCAATTCCTTTTGGCTCTTGTTCTTTAGCATTGAGGTAATAAATCAGTTGATAATTAAAATAGGTGATTTTTACACTACTTGAATTAGTTTGCTATAATTGAATTTCCAATGGGAAATCAGCAAAAAAAACTAAATTGAGAAATCCGAAATTTTCCAGATATACATACAATGTTGAGTAGATCAATGATTAACAATAAACAATTCTTAGTGCCAATCATCGGTGCATTGGGGGCTGTTGGAAGTATTGGATTATACCAATATTATTCCACTTCCAACCAAATTTCCAATGAAACTGGTAAGACTTTCACTAATCCTAATGAATGGGTTGACTTAAGATTGAAACAATCAATCAATGTTGGACAGAATTCCAAGAGATTGATTTTCGAATTGAAAGACCAAAATGACGTTAGTGGATTGGTCAACGCCTCTTGCTTATTGACGAAATTCGTCACTGCCAAGGGTAACAATGTTATTAGACCTTACACTCCAATTAGTGACGTTGACGAAAAAGGTGTCATTGAATTCATTATCAAAAAATATGACGGTGGTAAAATGTCCAGCCACATCCATGATTTGAAACCAAATGATACTTTATCATTCAAAGGTCCTATTATCAAATGGAAATGGGAACCAAATCAATACCAATCAATTTACTTGATTGGTGGGGGTACTGGTATTACACCATTATACCAATTAATCAATGAAATCACCAAAAATAAAGATGACAACACTAAAATCAACTTGTACTACGGTTCTATTGATGCCAATGATATTTTGTTGAAGTCCGAATTAGATAAGATTGCTGCTGACCATAAAGATCAAGTTAACATCACATACTTTTTAGATAAAGCTCCAACCAATTGGTCTGGAGAAACCGGATTCATCAACAAAGAATTCTTATCCAAAAACTTGCCTCAACCATCTAAGGACTCTAAAGTTTTTATTTGCGGTCCTCCAGGATTATGTAAAGCAATTTCCGGACCAAAGAACTCTCCAACTGACCAAGGTGAAGTTACAGGAGTTTTGGCCGAATTAGGTTACACCAAAGAACACGTTTATAAATTCTAAATGGTAGTATAGTAAGTAGACTTAAAAAATACAAATTTTCATATTGAAGATTTCGCAATACCTATGAAGAGTGTTAAAGTTGCCATTCAAGGGTGTTGCCATGGTGAATTAGATGTGATATATTCCAAATTAGCCAAAAAACAAGTGGATTTATTGATTATCACAGGTGATTTCCAGGCATTAAGAAACTTGACTGATTTGAGAACAATATCAGTTCCTGATAAATATAAGAAACTAGGTCAATTCCATGATTATTATTCCTGCAAAAAGAAAGCACCAATCCCCACCGTTTTCGTGGGTGGGAACCATGAATGTTCCAGTTACTTAACGGAACTCAAATATGGGGGTTGGGTGGCTCCAAACATATATTTTCTTGGTGAGTATGGAAGCATTTGGTATAAAGGATTACGAATAACAGGATTGAGTGGAATTTATAACGAACAATCTTTTCTCAATAACTATACTCAGACTGAAGATCCCAAACTACCCTATAACAACCTGACTCTTCGATCAGCGTATCATATTTCTGCAAAAAATTATATCAAATTATTATTGACTAAAGATTACTTACCCATAGACATTATTGTTAGTCACGATTGGCCACAATATATTTATAATTATGGGAACGTTGACGAACTTTTGAAGAAAAAGCCATTCTTCAAGAACGATATCAAGACTGGCAAACTCGGTAATCCATTGCTTCGTCATGCATTAAACCAGTTGTTACCAAGATATTGGTTCTCGAGTCATCTTCACGTCAAATTTGAAGCAGTGGTAGATAAACAGGGAATCAAATTTCCTAGTAATGGGGATGAAATTGAATTAGATATGGATGATGAGGATCACGATGAAGCTTCACGCGACTTGTCCCTTGATCTTGATACTAATGAAACTACGAAATTCCTTGCATTAGATAAATGTGGTCGTTCAAGATCTCATCTTTCAATAATGAACATTCCTGCTAGCATAAATCATGTTTCTTCCAAGAATGACATCTTTTATTACGATCCACGGGCTGTCTGTATAAATAAAGTGGTGGAAGCGTATTCCAAAAGTCCTCAATGGGTGGATATCAGGCCGCAAACTCTTTTACAAGAAGCTTATCCTGCAATTATCAATGAATTGAATGAAATGGTTAATAAAGAAATTCAAACAATGAATCGACTTCCTAATCTTTTACAAATCCCCAAAAATTTCAAGCAGATAGCTCCTAGCAGTCCATCAAAGCCCCCTCTACAGTATTGGCCGAATAATCAAACCATCGATTATTGTGATAAGTTTAGTATTGTATAGGAATTGTACAGGAATTGTAAGTAGTGCATCTTTTGCGATTTTCACTAAATGAGCGATTGTTTCTGTTGATGTAGTGAAACCAAGGAGATATCGTTGGTTTCAAAGATTTATATAAAGCCAGTATCAATGATGCAGAATTGATCAACACTAATTTCACTCTCAGATGGATTCAATTTCAAATTATTTACAATTAATCATAAGCTGGTGTTGCAACTTCGCATGAACCATATACGATAATAAAGATTTCACATTTTAGCCCTCAGATGAGATAAAACGAGATCAACCCCTAAAGAGTATCCTTTCCATGTCTCCTCAAGGTAAATTCAGTCCAGTGTTTCCGGGATGAATATCACAACTTTGTCACTCGGAGACAATGGAATATGGGTCCTCGGAGATGATGGAACCTTGAGGGGCATACATCTTTAAAATGCTAACATAATCGTAATTCCAACACAATAAGAAAAGAATCGAACATATTTATAGCAAGAGATATTAACAACAAGAACACATATTGATCATTGAAGATGATAAACAGATTAAATTATGGAAACAGTTCAATAGATTTTAGATAAGATCCCCACAAAAAGAGTGAGAAATATCATGTGTGCTCAAACAACCTCGGATACATAAATATAAATAAAACCTTGTCCCCAATAAATAATTTTCATAATTAATGTCACTTAACCCAATTGAAAAAGCAGCATCTGGTGCATTAGCATCAGCTATTGCAAATACTTTGGTTTATCCATTGGATTTATCCAAAACATTAATTCAAACTCAAGTTAAAAGTCATAAAGAATCAAAAAGTACCCCTTTAAATCAATCAAATACTGATGATAGCGTGTTTGAACAAAGTGCTGATTCACATGGTGATTTGAAATATAAGCATACTCTTGATGTCCTTCAAAAGATATATAAGAAAAAGGGTGTTTTGGGATGGTATCATGGATTACTTTCATCAATATTTGGTACTACTGCACAGAATTTTTCTTACTTCTATTGGTATACAATTGTTAAGAAGGTTTATGCCAATATAAACAAACACTTACCTAATCATAAGCCATCAACAATCATGGAGCTCTTTCTTGGGGCATTAGCAGCTGCTATTTCTCAATTATTCACTATGCCAATCGGAGTGATAACCACTCAACAGCAAACTGACAAGCATCACAAGAATTTGATTCAATTGGCAAAAGAAGTGTATCATCACGATGGGCTTTCCGGATTTTGGAGAGGCTTAAGAGTTTCTTTGGTTTTATGTATCAATCCATCGATTACTTATGGGTCTTATGAAAGATTAAGACAAATTTTATTTAATGACAAACAGTATTTATTACCCCTCGAAAGTTTCTCATTGGGGGTCATTGCTAAATCATTAGCTACAATAATAACCCAGCCTTTGATTGTATCAAAAGCTATGTTACAAAAAAAGACCGATCATAAAAATGATACAGGTGAGGTCAAATTTGACAGTTTCACTCATGCATTAGAACATTTATGGCAAACAGAAAAGTTCAGGGGCTTATATAAAGGGATCGCTCCACAATTGGTAAAAGGTGTATTTGTTCAAGGTTTGTTATTCATGTTTAAAGATCAGATCGATATAGTATTTTTACTGTTACTTAAAATGCTTAAAGCAAAGAAAAGCTTAAGATAAGAATTTTTCTTTTAAGGTCAATTATAGACTTCAAAGTCCAATAGGTTACTTGTATCATCATTCTTATAGACTATAATACACGAAGGGGAATGAAAAATATCGGGTGTTGAACGATTGGTATACATTGTGTGAAAGAAGCTAGGGCTTCTGCCCTGGACGCCGTCCGCAGTTGAGAAATATACCTTTGACAGTTGCGTGTGTTTACCCGAATGAGATTCGTTTCTAAACCGATTCAATTTTTCATCTCACAAAGAGAAAAAATTTTGGAAAAAAAAAGTATTCAAACTAATCAATCATGGGTAAAGGAAAACCAAGAGGATTAAACGCCGCTAGAAAATTAAGAACTCACAGAAGAGATAACAAATGGGCTGACAACCAATATAAAGCCAGATTGTTAGGATCTGCTTTCAGATCTTCTCCATTCGGTGGTTCTTCTCACGCTAAAGGAATTGTTTTAGAAAAGATTGGTATTGAATCTAAACAACCAAACTCTGCTATTAGAAAATGTGTCAGAGTCCAATTAATCAAAAATGGTAAAAGAGTCACTGCTTTCGTTCCAAATGATGGTTGTTTAAACTTCGTTGATGAAAATGACGAAGTTTTATTGGCCGGTTTTGGTAGAAGAGGTAAAGCTAAGGGTGATATTCCAGGGGTTAGATTTAAAGTCGTCAAAGTTTCTGGTGTTTCTTTATTAGCTTTATGGAAAGAAAAGAAAGAAAAACCAAGATCATAAATAATTCCAAAATATTGTATATTTTATATTGCCATTGGTTAATGCATAAAAAGATTTAAATTTTTAACTACTCTACATTGGTAAATTTCTTCCTTCGATTGAAGGTCCAGATTTTTTGGTTGACTTCTTCTTGAAATTCATCTTTTGATTGATCCTCTTAAACCTTTCATCATTATTAGGGTTATTGTTCATTCTTCTCTTCAATAATTCGGGATTAACTTTAGGAGCAATTTTATATGCGGTAGTTCTAGCTGCTGGTATAGCAGCTCTATTTCTCCGTTCAGCACTTTCTTCATATAATGTCTTAGCTTCCTTCTTGATCTTGGGCTTATCCGATGATAATTTATTAACATATCTGTTCTTATTATACTCTTGGAATTGAATACTTCTATCTTTATAACTGTCACTTTTATTCAAAATAGGTCTTGTCCAATCTCCAATTAATTTATCCACAATTTTCTTCAAATTCAATTCGGTCCTTTTACTTCTTTGATAAAACACCATGACTTTACCTATTCCAGATGCAACTAAATGATCGGTTTTTATGGGTAAATCCACAAGTGAATTTATCAATTCTTTTTGGATTTGATACGCAGGCATTGATGCATCTGGTAATGGTTCTAACCATAGCCTTACTGCCTCCAATAAATTATTATCTAACACAGATATGGCCAAATCTGCTTTTGACAATACATCAGTGACCTCTTTTAAGAGTTTTAATTTCTCAGTTGCCACTAACCCTTGACTGTTTCGTTCAGCATCTAAATTAGCTGCTTTTATCATTCTATCCTTCAAAAAATCGATCTTGTCATCTTGCATTCTTTCCAAATCATCTTCATCAGCTTTTCTTCTCTTTGTTCCCTTGGACTTCACCGCAGCCGTCATTTTTTCTTCGAGTAATCGTCTTCTACGTTGAGCAGGATCTTCATTTGCGTATTCATCAATAGGTGGTTCCTCAAGATTATTGATAATTGGTTGATCTTCTTCATTTCTATCGACTTTGATCCTTCTTATATTCTTTTTCTTGGTCTTGGTGTTATTTCCTTCACTCTTATGAGCATTTAAAGCGTAGACGTTTTCTTCTTCTTCTGCTTCAATTTGCTGTTCTGGTTCTTGAAGATCTTTTTCTTCAGGAAGTCCGATAGAATCTCCTTCCAAACCAAGGTCTTTTTGTTCGTCATTAGACTCTTTGATGTTTTCATCTAAAACATCGATGTCATCATCATCAAACATTTGGTTTATATCATTAGGGTTAACTGACATGTTGTTGATAATTGACTTTTAATGCGCACATTTAATGAAGAAGTTCAAGTTTTTTTTCAATGTCACAATATATTGGGAAGACAATTTCCTTAATTTCAAACAAACAGCTTCGTTATGTTGGAACATTAGAGAACATTAGCGCCGAAGATTCGACCATTTCTTTGAAGAGCGTGAGATCTTTCGGTACCGAGGGCCGTTTAGCTCAAATGGACCAACCTCATTTGGAAGTTGCACCTGGAAGTGATGTATACGATCACGTTGTTTTCAAAGGAAATGATGTCAAAGACTTGAGTGTTTTGGATATTCCATTAGACCAAGTCAAACCTGAAACCCCAAAGTCGCCACCCACTGCTCAGCCAAGACAAGCTGCCAGTGTTCCAACAAAAACAGCCCACGTTCCTCAACAGTATAATTCTCCACCTACAACTACTGTCCCCCCTGCACGTGCTGACGCCACGAATCAAGATCCAGCGACGCTTTCTGGTCCTTCTGCGTCCTTACAAAAAGAGCCTCCCACCAAAACTTCTCCACCAGATGCACAACCAGCTACAACACCAGTCCCATTAAATAAGAGTGAGTTCGAAGAGGATTTTGACTTTGAACAAGCAAATGCCAAGTTTGCCAAAGAAATGGAACATGAGAAAGAACATACAACTTACAATAAGTCATCTTTCTTCGACAACCTTTCAGCTGGCGACGAAAGAAATTTCATGAGATGGAGTGAAGAGAAGAACTTGAATTATGACACTTTTGGTGAAGCTTCAACTTCCAGAGGTCGCGGCAGGGGCCGTGGTAGAGGTCGTGGTAGAGGTCGCGGTGGTCGTGGTGGTCGCGGCAGAGGTAGGGGTAGAGGAAGGGAAAAAACCCCCGAATGGGCATGACACTTTTGAATATAGAAACGATGCTTTTCATGTGAACATTTCTTTGATCCTTTCGAAACTGCTTTCTGACCCCTGGATCATTGAGAACCTCATATTCTTGGACTTCTGTAAAGCCTTCTCTATGTCTATTCTTCAAACGCGACGCGAAGAATTATTTTCAACTAATGTCAATAACACCAGATAAAATACCAGTGTTTGCTGAGGGAAACTCATTTGTGGATATCAGTACCGAGCTAGGTAAGCTCGTGGTAGGAAACAGTTTGGGTATACTCAAGATTTTGGATCCCCAAAACCCTGATCTTGAACCAACATCTGTTGATATTTTGGGAAATCTCACATCGATCAACTGCTTTAATGATAGATTATTAGTTACCTCCACTGCTGGAAACCTTGAAATGGTCGACTTACTGACACGTGAATCATTGGGTGTGTTGTTTCGTAGTGAGCTACCATTGAGAGATGCCACATTCATCAATGAAGCTAAACGTGTCGTTTGTGGGGGTGATGATAATAAGCTTATTGTTATCAATCTTGAAGATAATCGAAGTACCAAGATGATTACCTTACCTGAGCAGGTCGTCAGCCTCACCTATAATATGAATGTGGAAACTTTATCGGTCAGTTTATCAAATGGAGATGTTCAATTGTTTTCTGTTGTCAAGGAAGACCCAGAGATAATCACAACCTTGAAAAAAGTTTTACCGTTAAAAATCAATTCTTCTATGGATGAGATAGAGTTTCATGGGGATCATAGTAATGAACTTATCGCCACTTGTTGTCAATGGTCCAAGGATTCCGAGTTTTTCTTGGTCCCCACTTCAATGAATTCCATCAAGAAATATAATAGAGATTGGTCTTTTGTTGATGATTTCAAGCTTCAAGAGGCCATATTGGACTTTCACGTCTTCAAGCAGTGGCTCATCATCTTGACAAAGGCTAAAGTTCACTTGGTAGATATTTCCAGGATGTCCTTGGTTCGAGAATTTTCAGTTGACATTACAGACCTACTCATTAATTTTGTCCCTTTCGAAACCGACATATACTTTGGTACCAACAATGGGGTTATCATCAACCTCAAAGATGCTTTGAAAGATTTAAGTTCAGGAAGCGAAAAAGCTACTCCTGAAGTTGATGATAGCAACGTTGAAGGTTTATTTTCAGACAACGCAGGACCAAGAGGCATTGATGACAGCATCATCGATGCTAGTGATGATGATGAAAACACGGATGATGGAATATTTCCTTACTATAATAAAGATGTGGGTCAAGTATTGGACCAAAGAAAGCGTCTTAAAACAAATAAAGGAACACATTTAGCCTCCAGTCTGTTCAAATCAGTTGATATCGATGAAGAAATCATCCCTTATTCACCTGGATCAACCCCGTTCAATAAAACAGCGCAAATAGAAAGAAGGTATTTAACTATGAATTCAATAGGGTATGTTTGGGTTGTTAAATCAGAAGAAAATACCCAGAGTATAACTGTTTCGTTTTTTGACAGATCAATCAACAAAGATTATCATTTCAATGATTTCAATAAATTTGATTTGTGTGGAATCAACCCGCATGGACTTATATTAAGTGCATCCAACTATAAGCAAGGGAAAAGGTTCGGAATCATCTACTATAGAAGCCATGAGTCAGATCAAGACAGCTGGGATAAAAAGATTCCATTAAATGCACATGAACACATTACCAGCATATCAATCACGAATAATGAGGATTCCATGATCTTAGTTGGAACTAACTTTGGTTATTTAAGATACTACAATAAGTACGGGGTCTGTTTGAACATAATCAAAATGAACCCAATCGTTGCGATCATCTGCAATGAAAAGGCCAGTTTCATCATCAACAAGTTGTCGTTCAATTTATATGCATATTCGATGATTTTAGAAGAGAATTATAGATTCATTCAACAGGATTGTCTATTACCGTTGAAATCATCAAAGGACCGAAATTCCCCGTTGATAAAAGGAATATTTTTCAACGAGTATAATGATCCATGTTTGATACTGGGAAACGACGATACTCTCGTGATTTTATCGAATTGGAGAGAATCTAGCAACAGTAAATGGGTCCCGATTTTAAACTGTATTGAAGCAGTTAGGGAAAATGGTAATGACTTGAAGAAACATTGGAAAGTTTGGCCTTTAGGTTTAATAAGTGACAAGTTGAATTGTTTATTGATAAAAAACCAAGATAAATATCCAGGCTTTCCATTACCTATGCCAATCGAGTTAGATATCAAACTCCCCATCAATTTCGTGGAAAAATCGGTAGAATTAGAAGAAATAGAAGAAGATCTGGAGGAAAGTTTCATCAAATCTTTAACAATGGGTAAATTAATCAATGACTCGATATCAGATGTTAATTTGCAAGAATTCAATGATGAAATGGCCGAAAGACTCAATTATTATACCAACTTATTTGACAAATCATTATTGAAATTATTTGCCGGTAGTTGTAAAGAAGGTAATCTAGGCAAATCATTGTCGATTGCTAAATTGATGAAAAATGATAAAGCATTGATTGCAGCTTCAAAAATATGTCAAAGGTTTGAATTCAATAATCTTGCCAGCAAAATCGGAAAGCTCAGAGATAGTTTGATGGAGATCGAAGAGCTTTAGATACTTATGTATATATGTATATTATGCATATACATTTAATTTAAGGTATGTACAAAAACTATCACAAGTCAATCAAGGAAATAAATCTAAGCAAGTTGTCTCTTAACAAAATGATAAATAATGGGAGTAATCCATAAAGCGCCAGCAATGACACCAGCTGTTTTTAAGGTATCATTGGCCATTTTTTCTTGTAATTTTCTTTGCTCTTCAGAGTTTGGACCTGGACCACCGTACATTGTTATAAAATTGAAAATTTTTTTGATTTCGCAATTGTTTGATGTGCCTTTGAAATGACGTCTTATGAACCATTTCAGCTTGAAGATTTGTTTAAAGTGAGTTCAATCAACTTGGATCCTTTGACAGAGAATTATCCGCTTGACTTCTACTTTGACTATTTGATAAAGTGGCCCTCATTATTCTTCAAATCAGTGGAATTTGATGATATATCTGGATATATGATTGGCAAGAATGAGGGTAAATTATCTAAGCTTGAATGGCATACACATATATCAGCAGTCACTGTTAATAATCAATATAGAAGAATCGGATTGGCATCTGATTTGTGTCTATTCCTAGAAAACATTGTCAATAAAAAACCTGACGACACATTATTCATTGATTTGTTTGTTCGAGTTACCAATACTTTGGCTTTACAACTCTATGAAAAATTGGGCTACAGTATTTATAGAAGAGTAGTGGGATATTATGGTAAGGAAATGCCTACTGACCGAAATCGAATCGATGATGATATAGATGGGTTTGACATGCGAAAATCTTTACCTGCTGATAAGAATAATCAAACCATTAGACTGAATGGTGAAAAGTTTTATGCCTTGCCCCATGAAATTGTATTTTAACTATGACTTTAATTTATAGTGTCATAACCATAATCGATTGTCCTTTTAAACATTTCGCATACTCCATAAAAAAAATTGTCATTCCAGATGTCACTCAAAAATAGATTGAAAGCATTAGAGAAAGAAACTGGTAAGAGTGGATCACGTTCAGTGTCACGTTCTAGAACACCAAACGTTGATGGCGAAGAAAATGGACAATTGGATTTCACCTTCTCCACATTAGAAGAAATGCTCACTAGCAAACTCGAAAATCTAGAGGGATGGAGAGAAAAAAATTATGACTTCAAGCAAGAGACTGTTGATGAATTGAATAAAGCCAAAATCACCTCGAGCTCCAGCATAAATGAATTGATTGGTTCATTGAATGTTGGAAGAACAGAGGTTTCGAGTGAGTCTAGAGAATTAATATTGGCTCAATTATTCAAATTAATAGTTGTTCGATCAATTTTAGTGTACAATGAAGAAAGATCTGGTACTTCAGATTATGTCAGCGAGGAAAAGGTTCAAGATTTGGTTCATATCCTATTACGGAATGATTTCAGATCACCACAAGAATTCTTACTATTGTACAGATCAGTAATTGCTTTAATTTGTAGCGATATTGATGAGTTCAGTTCTTTGATAGATAATGAACTTTTGAACCATATACGATTCTTGATTTCAGAACCATCTAATTCAATCATCACCAACGAAAATAAAAGCCATATTATCACTGGATATATAGGATTGTTGCTCGTCTTACATAACGATAGTGCAGGCTATGGTCTAGATAGCATCATCAAATGGTTATTTGATCTCACAGATGGTTATTGTACCAGTGCTTTAACGACTTTGAAGGACTTCAAAGAAGGTAACAGAGAGTACTCTACATTTTTTGATGAATTAAGTGATCAGAGAATTGTGAATGAGATAAGTTCTAAACAACTTGGCGAGACTTTAGTGGGAATCAGTGGGCTTCATGGTATTGGATGTCTTTTGACCCTTTTGCCACGGAATCAATTTTCTAACGAAATTATCGAAGAGATTATGCCTAAATTAATCGAATTTTTGGACAATGATTTGAACATTGACTTAAGTAAAGCTAGTGGCAGAGTCATTGCTTTATGCTACGAGATATATCATTACAATAATGATGAAGATGATGCGTTCAACGAGGAGGATGGTGATTATAACTACAACTCTCCCTATTATGAACAAGAACAATTATTGAGTATCATTGAGAGACTTGTAAATTTGAACGATAAGAAGATGAGTAAAAAAGATAAAAAACAAGTGCATTCCATATTTAGAGATATCTTCAGCACAGTGAAAAACTTTGGGACATTTTCAACCAGACTTGAGATCTTAAAGAGAAGTAATGAAGGCTTGGAACTTCTTAACAACATGATGGATTCCAATTTCATAAAGTTGAGTAGAACAAAATCAATTCAAATTAACAGTTGGTTCTTGTATCTCCGTCTCATCCATTTAAAATGGGTGTTCAGTTTTGGAGTACATAATCAGCTTATTGCTAATAGCCTGATTCGTGACATTTTGAGAGAACCACCCACCGAATTCCAGATCAAATACAATGCAGGTACAAACGATTCAGACGAAGAAATCAATGGATTTGCCGATCGATCATACGAAGTTAGCGATAAAAAGAGAAGTAATATGCTCAGAAAAGCTAGAATAAATAAGATGTCGGAGGAAATGGACGATTTAAACTTGAAGGAATAGATCATTATTTATATTGAAATGTACAGAAATTAAACTCTATCCAACAGGAAAATATTGTTATTGTTAGCCCTAGTAATTTCTAAGACAAGTGGATCCAATGAGCCATCAAACCCGCTGAAGATACATTCGTTATCGCAAAGTTGATTTAATTGATTATCAAAGCTGGGGTTTCCATTCATTTCGAAATTTAACGAGCGGAAGTCCACCTTATCATCCGATGTCGACACATCACTAGTGCTGGGAGTTTCTGGAGTATCTTCTTTGAAAAACTCGGGGTTGAAATGAGGATTTTTTAGTAAAAATGAATTATAAAGAATTTCCGGATCTGTATGAACAAAATGCTTCATCGAAATAATGTTGGGATAAAGATTGTTGTCAATGATAAAATTAAGAATATAGTCAATTTTATACTTCCATCGGCCCATTGTTCTGAACGTGTAATCTTTGAACCATCTCATGTAATCAACCCAAATATTAGCGTCACCAAGTATTCCAAACCGGCACATTTTCAAAGCATACGCCACAACATTAAGAAGACGCAAAGCATCATAGTTCTTGGTCCGTATCAAATTCCTGAATGGCTCACCAACAATAAGAAAAAACTTGACTATGGGGACAACGAAATTCAACTGTGCAGAGAGTTGAAGACAACTGTCTACCATCTCAATATTTGTTCTGAGAAGAGATTTTGTGGCTTCATCGTACTCATTGGATTGGTTCAATTCTTCATATAATCTTGTGGTTATTGGTGATATTTGACCAGTTTTTAAGATTCTGGGTTTTAGTAATCTCTTCAAGGAACCATTTTGGTACTTTGAAAAAATTGATTCGGTTAGTCTCTGTAAAGTTTGGGTTATGGTTAAAAAATCTGTGTTGACATTGATGACCTGGTCATAGTCATAGCAATAATTATCGGCTGAGTCAAACTTGACTAAAGGTACAAGATTGTGACAATGCATTCCGAGGAAACCATAGATCAACATTGTGGCCGTCAAACCAGTTTCACAATCTTCAGTGGTTAGATTTTCTGAACCCCTAAATCTATCGACTTTGTTCAATATCATGTCATTACATTCACTGATAAGGTTCATGAAGTAAGTATTTGTGAGGTTATAAAGACTCTGGCATTTCCCCTCAACAAGAGCCAGCTTTGGATCATGGAGCTCATCCAAAGTTATATCATTGAACTGAAGATTAGTTGGCGTCCCTTGATCGGAAAAGCTACCAGTATATAAAGCTAGCTCCTCTCTCGGTCCAAATTTATTCGGCGAGTTGACGACTCCATTGTTAGCAACCAACAATGGCCACATTTTCAAACAAGTTAAAGCATACATGCCATTTCTGATGAGACTTGAAGATGCAAAATATTTCGGAGGATTATTTATCAAAATTCGAGTTAATTGGATTTTACTGACCTTTTGGAGAGGCATGATAAACTCTTTATAGTAATACAATAATTTGAGCTCAAAAGACCCAATATTGAGCTGCTTTTTAATTGAATTGAGACGTCTTGTTGATAAGGAAGCCAAATCGACCTGTTGATGGAACACTCGGTGCACTATCTTTGTGGCCCTTATCAAGCGTTTATCCTCATTAATTGGGTTCAAATTTCTCTGAGGTGTAATATAAATACATTCTCTGTTAGTATGATTACAATACTCACACGAGGGTTTAGTTTCATCACATTTAATGTGTAGTCTTTTACAGCTCACACACCCGTTCCTCGACCTTTTGAATCCCGTGGAGTTTTTGTTTGTTTCAGTCATGTCTCTATGAGCCAGAGGTTTACTTTTCTGTAGTTCCAAAGCGGGTTCCTTGAGCGTCATAGTTATCTGGCTTCTGATTCATGATAGTGAGAATCTCTAATAAAAGTCAAATAAATTATCCGATTACCTAATCCTGAGGATAATCCCAAAGTTTTTTTTCACTTATGTATGGATCAATGTCATGGAATTACTACGAAGGGTATAAGGTGTAAAAACAGAACTGATGGGAAGTACTGTAGATATCATATTGGGCAGTCTAAGAGCAGCATCGGTGATTCTCAGAAGAACCAATCCAAATGGGGGAATCAGCCTGGTTTCATATACATATATACACTAGAGAGATTTTTCAGTCAAGAGGTCGGATGGTTTAAAGTCAAAAACCTTCCCAACAGTAAAACAAAAGATTGGGAGTCATATAATTGCAAGAGCAGTGACTATATTCTATTGAAAATTGGAATGACTACCCAAAGTATCACCACACGGCTACAACAATGGGAAAAGAAATGCAACCATAAATTACTATTAGTTAATCCCACGACTGACAAAATCATAAATCGACTCAGCTTGACACATTTATTTGAAAGACTAATGGTCAGGCCCAAGTACCAGACCTTAAAAGGAGGGCAAGGCTTTTGGGTGAATCGGCAATTACCAAAAGCCGAATCAGACATTCATGCACATTTGAGAAAACTATATGGGAAGGGTCTTGTTTTTTGCAGAAACTGTTCTGAAGGAGACCTGAAAAAATCCAATGAGTTATTCGTCGATGGCTGTAATATCCATCTTGAATGGTTCTTAGTACCTAAAAGAAACCTTACTCGGGTCTATGAAATTATTGATGATATTTGCAGTACGTACCAATAGTTTTTTACGCAACGTATGTAATTATATTTAATAATACACTCAAACTATATACTACTTGTTAACATTTTCTAAGTCTATAATAAATAACTATTGAACAACAAAGTGTTCGACATCAAAATGTTTTGGACTGATACCCATCTGTCCAATATATTTTTTAGTTTCACGTTTCATTCTTTCGGTAGTTTCATCATCCCATTTAAGTTCATTCTTCATAAGTTCAACAACTCCATCAACTGCACTTAATGCTTGTCTTGCATTTAAGAATGCTAATCTAGTTCTTCTGGCTAAAAAGTCAATTGGATGTCTGATATATTCGTATTGTAAAGAATATTTCAATTCAGCAATTGTGAATGGTTCATCGAAGTTTTGGTATGATAAACTGTTTGATTCCGATTCAATGTCATCCGATGGGTTGAATGATTTACTGGTGGCTAAAGTGACTGGTAATTTGTTGTAATCGGAAGACCGATATAATTCCAAGATAATTGGTGCTCTTGACCCGTAGTTGTGAGATAAATGTTTGGCTAATTTCAATGGAATTCTGTATTCGTGAATCAATCTAGCAGAGTAGTTCTTTGAATACTCTTCACCACCTGCTAAGATAAGATCGTTGGTTTGACATGGTTTCAAATCTTTACCTTCGAATTTGAATTTCTTAATAACAGTATCCACAGTTTCTTCGGCCATTTCTCTGTAAGTGGTCCATTTACCACCGGAAATAGTAATTAAACCGGTTGGAGAAGTGTGAATCAAGTGTGATCTGACCAAACCTTGAGTAGATCCAGCTCCACCACTAGCACTTTTTGTGACGGCATCTGGGTTTCTAGCTAATGGTCTAATACCTGACCAAGCACTTAAAACATCATCTCTACTAACAGGGAAAACAACGTATTTTTGTAATTCATGCAAGATATCTTGAATTTCTTCTTCTGTAGGAACTGGCTCTCTTGGAACATCCTTCAATGGAGTATCAGTAGTACCACACAAGACTTTACCTTGCCATGGTAAGAAAAACATAACTCTTCCATCGGAAGTTGAAGGATCTAATAAACCAACACTTTGAGGACCATAGAATTCAGGTAAAACAACGTGGACACCACTTGAAGGTACAACCATCTTTGGAGCTTGAGGTTCTTTTGGTGGTAAACCTTGAGGGTCATTGTCCATTTCCAAGATCTTATCAGCAAACGGACCAGTAGCATTAACAACAGATGTAGCCTTGATATTGTATTGTTTACCAGTTTCCAAGTCAGTTGCTAAAACACCTTCGATTTGATTATTTGAATCTTTAATCAATTGGTTGACTTCCATGTAGTTCAAGACAGTAGCACCGTTTTGAATGGCTGTGATGGCCAAAGTAGAGTTCATTCTGGCATCATTAAAAGACCCATCATGATAAACACAAGAAGCTTTCAAGTTTGAGTCATCCATCATTGGCGCTAAAGCAGCAGTAGTTTCCTTTGATAATATAGTAGACGATCTCAAACTTTGATGACCAGCAAACCAATCATACATTTTACAACCAACAAAGAAATAAGGAATCTGCCACCATTTATAAACAGGAATCATGATTGGTAAAACAGAACATAAATGAGGAGCAGTTCTTAACATATTACCACGTTCATTTAAAGCTTCAATAACCAAATCTAATTGATCTTTAGATAATTGGAAAATGGCTTTTTCTAAATATCTGACACCACCATGGGCCATTTTAGTGGATTTGGAACTAGTTCCACTTGCAAAATCACTTCTTTCCAATAAACATACGTTTAATCCTCGAGTTGCAGCATCAACGGCTGTACCTGTACCGGTAGCACCACCTCCTATGATTAACATATCGAATTTTTTGGTGTCTTCAACATTTTTCAACAACTCTTCTCTTGGTGGAGGTGTTGGTAAAGATTTAATTAATGGACTATAACTATTATTAACATTAGCTTTATGAGGTGGTTTAATGAAATCCAAATACACCACAGTTGCACCAACTAATCCCGTTCCAACTGCTAAAGATTTGGTGATCTTAGAAGATAATATCTTTTGAAACGACATTCTAAGCTTATCAGTTAATCAAACTGAAGGTTTTTTTTTTCAGATGGAAAAATGGATATAATACTTTATTTATAATAGCACAAGTGAAAAATTGCTAATCGGTCAAAAAAACGGTGTGTGTGGAAAAACAAGCAACCGTGGTATAATGCACGCAAGGGTTTTTTTTTCACATTTCCCATACTATGGGATTCGGAAAAATCCTTGAAACGGATGTTTTCTTAACTGAAGGTGGGGAGGAGCTTTTCCATCACTTCGAGGATCGACACATCGTTTCGTAGGTGTTCAACGGTTTTTGGGCTGCCTCTTCATATGACAATTATTCCGATACATACACCGAGGCACACAACGCCGAATTTCGAAGCGAACCCGTGCAAAACATCTTTTTCGGGGGGTGTGCGGATCAATTGTCTCACTCAGGTTAATCTTTGCCACATCATGGATTATCAGGATTTAGAACCTGAGAAAAAGCAAATTGTTGATCAATTCAAGGCTATAACTGATACGAGTGACGATGATGTGTCCAAAGTTGTTCGGCTCTTGGATATCCACGACTGGGACTTGAACAATTCCGTGTCTTCATTCTTTGATACTGGATTTGTTACCGAGTCGAGTTATGGTTCTTCGACTTTTATTGATTCTTCATCTGCTTCTGCATACACTTCAGGGGTAGATATGCATGACTCGACCCTTCATTCTGCACATTCTTCGAGCCGTACTACGTTACAAAGCTCGGTTTTCGATTTGAGTGACTTAACTCCCAAATTACCATTTGCACCAAAAATCTCCAGTAATTGGCAATTGGAAGTTGGTATTAACTTGAGCAAGACTGAATTAATTAACAAAAACATCAGCCACCTACAAAAAACAACAGCTTCCCAATACAGACTAGTGAAGACCTTAAGTTCTGTTTTATTCATCATCTTATTTGTACCAAGCAAATTACTTTCAATACTTTTGCAAGTTGTTAAATCTTTGTTGAACTTAGATCTGAGCACTTCAAATCTGTTTCCCTCGTCTTTTGATTATGGAAAACTAGTTGGTGAAGATCCACAGCACATAGATTTGACCAATAACGCAAAATTGTCCAGTGTCATTGGTGAATATGATGAGAAGTACATCATCAAAAAATCAGAATTCAATGAGACATATGAAGAATGTAAAACAGACTTGAAATGGCTTCTAGTTGTTCTTGTTGATGATTCAGTGGAGTCTGAGCTGTTTTTGAAAGAGTTGTTTGCCAATCAGACATTCGCCAATAACTTTGATCGAAGTAACCAGAGCCAAAATTTCAATTCGGTGATATATTTAAATAATGTGGAAAGGAGTCCAGAGAGCTTCGAAATTGGCAAGACTTATAAATGCAGAAGATTACCATACATAATGTTGATCAATAACGTCACTAATAACCCGAATGTCATGGCGCTGATGTCAGTATGCTATAAATCCAACGTCTCTTCGAGTTTTTTGAGTGACACCCAAATCAAATCTACTTGTTCAACTCTTGCCAACAACATCAACAAAATCATCAATCATTATCAACCTCAAGTGGTCAGTGTTTTAACAGATAAGAGAGAGTTGGAATTTTCAAGATTAATCAAACAAAAACAAGACAATGCATACACAAAATCTTTGGAGATGGATAGACTCAAAAAGGAAGAGAAAATCAAAAAGCAGAACCAGAAGACGCTTGAACATCAGAAGAAAAACTTTCTCGTTCAATTGGGTGATTCTGACTGGTTTGAAACTCTTAATAATTCAGATTCGCCCATTAGAATTCAAGTTAAACTACCTTCCGGAGAGAGAATGATTCTCAAACTTGGTGATATCAAATTAAGCCAATTATATTTATACATACAAGCTAAATTATGTGGGAAAGAATCAGATGATTCTGAAGATTCGGGTGTCGGTACCGGAGACATAACAATCGAAAACTATTGTTCATATTTCAAGTTCGACTTTGAATTAATCCAACCATATCCAAAAAAAATTTTTGATCAATTGGATGACCATATAAGCCAACACATAAATTCTGGCGCCTCATTGTTGGTTGAATACTTGGAGCAATCCGATGATGAAAGTTAAAAGTGCTGTAATATGACAGATAGTAACCCACTCATCTCTGATATACCATCTGTCATGGTATAACACCCTATTAGTTATGACATTTAATTCACATTTTCTTCCCAATGTCACAAAAATCCGGGGTTCAATTTTGTAGGTGAACGACCACGACTCTTGATTTTTAACATTTTAACACAGCATTTGCGAAAACCCTTGGCACTTTAAAATTGGCTAAGTGATAAAATGGACAGTCGACAATCGAGATTAGAAGCTGAAAGGTTGGCTATCATTCAAAAAAGCATAAGTAGAGGAAGGTCTGCTTCGCCTGGTGATGCTAGAAGTGACTCACCGCAAAATGAAGAAACTGAATTGAAATGGTCGATCATTAACCACGATCCCCTGGAAAGATTTCAGTCCAAAGAGGATGGCAATTCAGTAATTGATGATTACGATGATCCGAGTGAAGAAGAACACATAAGTGACGATGATAATCAAGAGAAGTTCCAATATGATGACACCGGGAATATTCTTCCTAACTTTGCCTGTCGGGATGAAAAAATCAACGAAATATCCAATATTTTAGAAAATTCTAATCTCAACGATAACGTAACCGTCAAAAAGCTTGAGGAATTGACTGCGAGTGAACGGGCTTTTGCAAATGCAAAGTCTGCTGGTAAGCCAATTGATGAAGAAGCATTGAAAAAGCTTAAAGACGAGAAAAATACCTTAATGGGTGGGTCCATAGACCTAGACACAAGTGATCAAGATTTTGATTCCAGACGTCAAAAACTTGAAGATTATGCAAGTTATAGGAAGAAGATCATTCAACAGGAAAATGAAAAATTCAAGAAATCCTCTCCCCATTATCATCATGAACATGATAGTGATGATAGCGATGATGATAAAGACTTTATGATTCCATATACGTCAGCCATTGAAGACAAGTTGGACAGTGAATTTGCTCATCGATTGAATGAAACCATTGTTGAGGGAAATTTGGATAGTAACAAGGCTCAATCAAGAATTATTCAAACAATTACAAGAGGTAATTTTTTTCAATTAATTGACCCTAAAGTTAAGCCTAAAATGTTCTTGCTTTGCATGGATTTTTCCCCAGAGTCTATATTTGCATTGGAGTGGTCTTTGGGAACTGTTTTAGTAGATGGAAGTGTATTATTCATTGTTTATGTCATTGAAGATACTGATGCTAATCACCATTTGAAAAATAATTTGGCCAACGAGACCTCAAGAGAACAGCACAGACTTAACATGTTGAATCGAGCTAAGCAACAGGTTTTGAATCTATTGAAATTAACCAAACTTCAAATCCATATTGTTATTGAAATTATCCACCATCCAATACCTCGTCATTTGATCTTGGAATTGATAGACAATCTTTCGCCAATGTTAGTAATTGTGGGCTCTAGAGGTCAATCTGCAATAAAGGGTGTTCTATTAGGTTCTTTGTCCAATTATTTGGTCACGAAACTGTCAGTACCGGTAATGGTTGTTCGTGAAAAATTGAAAAAGATTAATAGGTTTAAAAATGGCAGCTCGGTGTTTTCCAATAACATTAAGCCATTGACCTTGTCAGAGGCCAGAATTGATTGATCGTTTATTCCTAATGAACTCCTACACCTTTTTTTACCCTATAAAAACCGTTCTTAACTGTAATGCCTAAAGTAATTTCGAATCAGAAATATAGTTCAACGAAAGATTTTTTACCTCTGAACTTATGTTCACATCCTGTGGCTACGCAAATTGAAGGAGAATAAACTAATGGGTGTTGTATATCCATCGGCTTCTTCTTGCTGATTTTTCCTCGTGGTCTATTGCCAATATTTCGTATGCATCTTCCACAATATAAGTGCCCACATTTAGACAAAAATACCCTTTTGCTCAACTCTTTGTCAATATCAGTTATCTGAATATTGCAAAACCACGGAGCATTCACCTTGAACTCTTCCCTGTATTCATCAAACTGTTTATTAAAAGTGGGCGTCGATTTGAAATCACTTGCTATTCCCTCACCTAAAGTTATGCCACATAATTCACAACCGATGTTCGAATCTTTATGAATGTCATTAGTATAACCTTTCACTTCACGTTTGATTTGAGTTTTCTTGTCCAACAACACTTTTCTGTTGAATTTATTCTCATTCTCCAATCTTCTGTCAAGTTCTTGTTCGTCATCTCTTTCTATTCTTTCCATTATAGATCTGTTAATTGAGTTGAATTCATTTTCGCTAACATCACCAATACCTGACCCGAATATTCGGCTCAAGATTGCATTGCCCTGCCCAATTCTCAAGGTTATTGCCCTTCTGAATGCCCCTTCGCTATCTTGACTAAGATCTTCTCCCGATCTTCTCCTGGCAATATCTTCTTCAGTCATCGGCACTATACCCTGGATGAATGGGGAACTATGCGAATGGAAATGGTAGTGGTCGCCATGACCAAATACCATGGTGTTTGAATTGCCAAAAGGCACAGAATTTGATAGCCTCCTTTCTTGAACAATCTGCAATTCATCGTCGGTATCACTTGAAATTTCCTCGGATCTCTGAACTCTTTGTCTAACACTTCTTACAAACGGCATATCTTCGTCGTCGATTCGCCTCCTCCCGGAAGAAGCTCTGCTAATGTTGGTTATTACCACATCATTATCGTCATCAATATTGTTATCAGTGAAACTAACGTAATCTTCGTCTTCTTCTTCTTCTTCGTCATTTATTGTGTGGATTGTTTGGGGCATAGGCGTGCTTCTTTCGCTTATTATCAACACATCGGGATCTTCCTGGTCACTTTCGGCTTCTGAACCAACTTCTATGATACTTTGATTATGAGGTTCAGTTTCATTGTGCTCCGCTTCATCGGGAGTTTCTTTTGTATTACTCCTCTGTATTGATTGGGACATTATATAAACAAGTATATGTTCTTACGTTTGCACTTGCAGGCAGTAGTCTAAATCGTTCTTGTATGTTCTTTTGCAGAAGAATAAAATAGTGGCAAGTTCGGATTTCCCAAACGTAATTTATTTAACTTGTGAGAAAGTGCAATATGTGACGTTTTTGTTTTTTCCCTCAGAGATAAAATAAATACGCTGTGCTTCCTTCATTGTTTATTATAGCTATAGTACCTAAACCCTAATAGTTAATTTACATCATTTATTTGTTAATACCACTTCTCATGTAACGACCAACAACAATACAATGGTCTCTTTCATAAGGTTCTAAAGTCAATTGTTCTAAAGGTTTGATTCTTTCCTCTCTTAATTTTTGAACTTCTCTTGCGAAAACGGTTTCAGCATCAACAGTTGAATCAATACAGTTAGCTTTGATGGAAATGATAACTAACCCTTGGTCTTTCAAGAACAAGTGAGAGTTCAATGCGATAATTCTGGCTTGATCTGGTTGAGCAACGTCAGCGAAAACAGCATCAACCATTGAAACCAACATTCTGTATTTTTGAGGGTGTCTGGCATCATCGATAATTGGGATGACATTAGGTCTCTTTTTGGCCATACCAATCAATTCTCTTCCTGGTCTGTGAGAGAATTCAACTGCATAAACCACACCTTCTGGTCCAACAACATCGGCAACATGAGAAACAGATGTACCTGAAGCAGCACCTAAATATAACACTTTTTTACCTGGTGCAATACCAAGTTCATCAATACCTCCCATAATACCGGCAGCCAATTTAGATCTGAATGGATTCCAGACTCTGTATTCGATTTTGGTTGGTAATTCTCCTTCAACTTTGGCTGGTTCTTCAACTGATATTCTTTTTTCTCCGTAAACTGATTCTCCTGGAGCGATATTTCTAGTGACTAATAAATCTTCTCTACCTCTAGCAATGAACACACCTGCGTGTCTGTGTGGTTCAATGACAACTTTAGCACCTCCTCTGGCTCCACCTCTGGCACCACCTCTTCCTCCTCTAGCTCCTCCTCTTCCTCCTCTGGCTCCTCCTCTAGCGCCTCCTCTACCACCTCCTCTGGCTCCTCCTCTACCGCCTCTAGCTCCACCGAATCCTCCTCTGGATCCTCCTCTTCCACCTCTGGATGGACCTCCTCTACCTCTTGATGAACCGAAAGCCATTATTTATTAATCTATGTGTAAAGCTTTGTCAGATTTCAATCGAAAACTATTAACTGAAAAAAATTTTTCGATGCCAAAAAAAAAATTTTGTATTGATTTTCCGGGTAAATCCCTGGCACACGCATATATGCTTTTTGTTAGCAAGAGCTGTTGGAAACTGATTATTGAATGAGTTTTTCTATGATAAGCGGAGGTTGGTTAGTCTGGTTGCCAAATATGAACCTATCGGATCATTTCTGTTTTATTTTGAGCTGCAATGGTCAACTGACTCCCGATATATTCATGCTTAAACGCAAAACATTCACATTATTGACCTTCAAATCAACACAATTAATCACTCAGGAACAATCTTTTGATCAAAGTTGAAACATAGACTTGTCGTATGTCTAATTTAGATTCATAACTTTTTTTTTGTCAATAAGTGAAATTTTGTATGAATTGAATACTGCTTTACCTGTGATATTTCCAAAACTCGGGATGACCATCGTGCGGCTCACTTTCATTACCCAGATAGGAAAGATTATCTGGGGTTATCTATTTTGACATGAATTGATAATCGTAGAACCAGATTCCTGCCAAAAAGAAAAGCCCGATATACCCCATTTCTACAAGATCTTCTTTGATTCGTTTTGATTCCGATTTATGAATTGTTAGCACTCTCTTAGACTCCAGAACCATCATTTTGGTCCATTTTTGATTTTCAGAAAAGGGCAACAGCTAGTCCATTCTCATCAGCCTTGTTCTCTCATGATTCTCGGACACACATGTCCAACAATAAACAGAGAATCGACACTCTTCGCAAAAGCAGTGCCGCACATTGGGAGACCTAAAATTATCTCGATCCTCATAAATCGCACTTGATCACCCTCCTATTGATCATTTATCCTATGGCAACTGCACCTTTAATTTTAGTACTCGTTGTTGGAACAGTGGTGACGGGATGTCTCAATTCTTTGTTTACCAAGTATCAGGACAACCAATGTGTTAAATACTGTGATGATCCAGATTCTTCGAACCATCAAAACTTTGAACAGCCTGCGTTACAAACATTACAAATGTTTGTTGGAGAAATGTTATGTTTTGTGGTATACCACCTCATGTATCAAACCAGATTATTCGGTAATGGGAACGCATATAAAGCCATAGACGACGAAGGTGCAGAAGCTCATAATTTGCCATTCAAAAGGTCACTAAAATTGAGTATCCCTGCCATTTGCGATTTAACAGGAACTACATTGTTGAATTTAGGTTTGATTTACATTCCCGTTTCAGTGTACCAGATGCTTAGAGGCTCCATTGTTCTATTTGTTGCATTTTTGTCGGTCATTTTCTTGAAAAAACGGATAACTAAACTCGAGTGGATATCTTTGACTATTGTGACTCTTGGTATTGCAATTGTTGGAGTAAGCGGATCCAATAGTGACTCTGAAACATCTTCTGAAAACGCCAAAATGGTGTCCTTGGGGATAACTTTGGTGATAATAGCTGAGGTATGTCAAGCAATTCAGTTTGTTGTGGAGGAGCATATTCTTGTCAAAAATCCAATTATCCCTTTGCAATTGGTGTATTATGAAGGGTTTTATGGGACTATGATTATCATCATCGGTATGGTGGTGTTGAATTTTTACTTCAAAGCGACGTTACCCCCATCAAAGTTTGAAGATCTGGTTTTCAATGTCGTAGAAGGATTCAGCCAAATGTTTCGTTCAACTCCTGTATTGGTAGGTTCGTTTTTGACGATGCTTTCAATTGCAGCTTTCAACTATTTTGGACTTTCAATCACTTTCTACTTGAGTGCTACTTCTAGATCAACTATTGATTCTTGTAGAACTTTATTGGTATGGTTATTGGCTATGATAATGGGATGGGAATCATTCTCGTTTTTACAATTAATTGGATTCGTTTTGCTTGTATTCGGAACCTTATGCTTCAATCAAGCATTGACTCCAGAGGAATGGAATTGGGTTCCTGCTAGCCTCAAGACTCCAAAATCTTTGCAAGATCATATCGAAGAACCTATCGATAGACTTTAATATAACATCTTCGTGTACTTACCGTTTAATTCCATGCCCGTAAATGTTCAAAGCACGTCGCATTTCTTCAGGAATATCAGTTGCCACTTCAAATCATGGTATGTTCATTCACTTTTATTAGCTCTTGATAGTCGTAACGCTTGAAACCCCAGCGAGAATTTCACATTCCAGCGAGAATCAATATTTGACGATCAGTTTAAAGATATAAAATACTAACATTTGAAGTCATTACGAGTAGTACCTGAGAACAACAATAAATCCTCCATTAACCACACACAATTCGGAGATGTTGCAACCCATGCTCCAGGTTTACAGGATGTGTTGAGATCCCAAGAAGGCCCTGCCAACTTAGCATCCAAAATCAACAACCGTCACCCCTTAGAAAACAGAGTACAAAATTGGAACGAAACAGAGCATCAAACTAGATTGGAATCGTATCGTAGAATCTTCGGTGCTGGGGAACCCATCAAAAGAACCATGGAGTTGAGCATTGTAGACGCCACTGACTTCAAGCCTCAAGTTTTGGGTGGTTCTAGTGTCAATGAAATGCATAAGGATATCTTATTAAACAGAGATTCATCAGTGGATTGGGAAGATGTCTATAAGAACGACATTAGTAGCGGTTTGAATGTCAAAGACTTCCATTCAGAAATTGAACATAAGTTAGGAATCAATTAAGTAGTGTATGTATAAAAATAAATCCATGAAACTTGAGCGAGTGTGAAGAAATTGGTGATTTTCACATATTTGGACCATGGTCAATTGAAAAATACAAAAATCATAATAACTCACGTAAAAAGAGTCCAAAAATCACCCAAAAATCAGGTATCACCGTTCAAGTATGTATCCATCGATTGGCCTTATTTGCAACTCTAAATGAAGATAAAGTAATTCAATAAAACTGGTGGTTTAAGACGGACTTCTCAAAAGCTCACAAAATTCGATTTCCATCCCCACAATTCCTCAAAAGTATAAAAAACCCGTTGAACTCCCAAAAGAAATAAAAATTCATGAAATGAGTATTCCCAAAACACAATTAGCCTTTGGGTACGAGAGAGGAAAATTCGAGGTCATCAGGTACGACAATTACCCTGTTGAAGAACCCGAAAGTGATCAAATTCTATTAAAAGTCGAAGCAGCTGGATTATGTATGAGTGATATTCATACCCTCATGGCTCAAGATGTAAATGCACCACCTAAATTCATTCTTGGCCATGAAATTGCTGGTCAAATCGTTAAAGTTGGTGACAAGCTCAAAAACAACCCCAAGTACAGTATCGGTGGTAAGTTTGCATTGAGTATTTGTAATCCTTGTGGAGGCTGCAAGTTTTGTAAGATGGGTCGAGACAATTGTTGTGTAGAAAGAGTTGCGTATGGGATCAGTCGAGATGGGGGATTTCAACAGTACATATTGGTTGATAACCTCAACACTTTGATTCCCATTCCAGATGGAATTTCCTACGCAGAGGCAGCAGTTGCCAGTGATTCTATTCTCACTCCATTACATGCCATCAATAAGGTTAAAGACGTGTTGGATCCAACTTCTAAAGTATTAGTATTTGGGTTGGGGGGATTGGGACTCAATGCTATTCAACTCTTGAGTAACTTTGGCTGTAAGATCGTTGCTTGTGATGTCAAACAAGATTTGGCTCAACAAGCAATTGATTTTGGAGCAGCTGAATTTTGTTCTGACATCACCAAGAGTAATCACAAACCAGACTCTTTTGACGTATGCTTTGATTTTGTTGGAATTTCCAAAACGTTTGACCTTTGCCAAAGATATGTGGCAACATGTGGTAAGATTGTATTGGTCGGATTGGGAGGCTTTAAATTAAATTTTTTCAATTATTTGAATGCTGTTAAAGAAGTAACTGTTTACACAAATTTTGGTGGTACCACAGGAGAACATTTGAAATGCAATGAATGGTTAAAGAGTGGGAAAGTCAAACCTAAAATCACTTTTGCAGATTTCGATCAATTACCAAAGTTTTTCAATGAATTAGCTAATGGTAATGTCCAAGGAAGAATCGTATTTAGAAATAGTCAGTTGAATAATTCAAAGCTATGATTAGTTTTTTTTTTGTTAAAATACACACCTTTAAGTCAAGTAACATTTGCGCAAGTCGGTCAATTAAAATTTTCCCATACAATTGACAATGGCGAAGAAAGGAGAGAATTCAAAGAAAGTAGCTGGAAATGCCAAAAAGGCTGAAAACGCTGCTAAGAAACAAGCAGCAGCTAGTGCAGCAGCCGAAGCAGAAGAGGCAGCTAAATGGGATCAAGGATCTAAAAAGGGGAATAAGAAGAAGGAAGATGCACAATTTAAGAAAGACGAAGCCGCTAGAAAGAAAGCCGAAAGAGAAGCATTGTTGAAAGCAGAAGAAGAAGCATTACCAAGTAAACCAGTGAAGAGTAAACAAAGAGGAGCTGCAAAAGTGGCAGCCAAGAGAACTGGTAAAATTGATGATTTCTTAGATTTCGATAGTGAAAAACCAGAATTAAAAGCAAGTGGAATTGATAATGCTTTGGAAGCATTAAATTTGACGGCAAAAGATGGAGGTTTACAGCATAAAGATTTCGATAAGCATCCAGAAAGAAGAGTGAAAGCTGCATATAGTGCATTCGAAGAAAGAAGATTACCAGAATTGAGAAAGGAAAACCCTGGCTTAAGATTGCAACAAGTTAAAAATTTATTACACAAGGAATTCTCAAAATCACCCGAAAATCCTATGAATCAAGATACCAATGTCAAATATAACGCTAAAAAGGAAGAAATCGATGACTTAAAACAACAAGTTAGGGATAAGAGAGAACAAAAATTCTTGTAGATTTTATAACCCAATAAATCCCTCGAGTAAAAAAAACAGGCTGCAATTTTACCAGGGGATTTGGTCTCAGTTTTATATAATTGAAAGAAAAGTCGTGGCATACACAAAACAATCGAACAAAAAAACTTGGGTGATATAAATTAGCAGGAAAATTCCCAAGTTTGTTTTTTTCATTATTTGCATAGACACACAATTTCGATCATAGAATTGTTAAATTTCAATTCCATTCTTTTCATTAAATTTTATTGTCATAAGTGAACCTCACATCTTCCACCATTGTTCTTCTGAATCTAATCCCCTTATTCATGAACTTTATTGTATAAAAATATATTTATAATGTCAAGATTAGATCGTTTGGTAGTGTTATTAGAAACTGGATCAACACCTTTCATAAGAAACACTGCTGCTGATCAATTGTCTGACTTAGCAAAGGGTCATCCCGAGGAGACATTGAACTTGCTTGGAAGGGTTTACCCGTTCTTAAAAAGTCAAAAATGGGAAACTAGAGTTGCAGCTGCTCGAGCTTTTGGAAATATCGTCAATAATTCACCAGTTTGGAATCCCAATTCTGATGATGAAGACGAAAATAGTGGTCCATCACCAATGGAAACTGAGGTGAACGTCAAAGTAAAGCAAGAAGAGGAACTCGAAATGTCTTTCAAATTGGAACAAGATGAAGAGCTCAAAAAAATTGATGAAAATTTATCTACTTTGGTGAATTTTGACAATTGGAATTTGATAGAAATCCTCAAAAGTAATAAGAAATTGCTCGCCACTAGTGTCCATGACATTGATACGTCAAACATTAATGAAGAAGAAGATGAAATTTCCCTATTATCGAAGTTTAAAAGACACAAGAATAACAATTCCATAAAAGCTGAAGTCGAACAACAATCAATGGAAGATATCAAAGTCCTGATAAAACCAGATCCCAGTGGTCCCGAAGTTAAGCAAGAAATTGAACCGGGGTCTTTACCTGTTGCCAAACCCGTATCTACAGCATCCAATGCAAGATTGAAAGCAATGCAGAAAAGAAGAGCTAAAGTTAATGCCAAATCAGGTATAGGTAGAAACAAACCCATTGATTTGAGTCAAAGTTCAATATCCAAAAAAATCATGTCGGATTCAAATAATATCGATACGACCGAAGAGAAACCTCAATTCGATATCACATCTCAACAAGGAGGTGAAAAATTAGTTTTGGAGACTAAGGTCCCCGAATTGTCACCTATTTTAAACCAGCATGCCAAGGTCGCAGGACTTGTTTGGCAATTCCAAGGAGTTTATGAATTGTTAGTTGACGATTTGTTCGACGATAAATGGGAAATCAGACATGGTGCTTGTTTGGGATTGAGAGAATTGGTGAAAAAACATGGAAAGTCTGCAGGGAAGATAAAGCTCAAAACAAAACAAGAAAATGTTGCAAACAATAATGCAACTCTCCAAGATTTGGCTGTAAGGTTGTGCACTTTATTTGCTCTCGATCGGTTCGGAGATTATGTGAGTGATACAGTAGTTGCACCGGTGCGAGAATCTGGAGCACAAGCATTGGCAGCTTTGCTAGTCCATCTTGAAGACGAACCTCTTCTCAAGACTTTTGATGCTCTTCATAGTCTTGTATTACAAGAAGGCTATTCTCCCAAATGCTGGGAAGCTAAGCATGGAGGAATGTTGGGATTAAGATATTTTGTCAGTGTTCGAGGTAGCTTTTTGAGCGATCGTCCTGACTTACTTGATGATATCGTATCGATGGTTTTACATGGGCTCAGTGAAAGCGATGACGACGTTCAATCGGTTGCTGCATTGACTTTGGCACCAATAGTCAACGACTTTGTCAACCATAAGAAACAATTGATACAAACATTGTTGGCCACTATTTGGGATTGTCTAGTCAACTTACAAGACGATCTTTCGGCTTCGATAGGATCGGTCATGGATTTGTTGTCGAAGTTGTGTACCCATCATGAGGTCATCGATATTATGATCAAGCAAGCAAAGAATGATGATGGATCATCGTTCGAGAGTTTGATTCCAAGATTATTTCCTTTTTTAAGACACTCCATTGTCAATGTCCGTAAAGCTGTTCTAAGAACAATGCTTGAATTCTTATCCATTGAGAATCCTGAAACAAAGAATTGGATTTCTTCGAAAACGATACGTTTGGTTTTCCAAAATTTATTAGTGGAGCAGAATACTGACGTCTTGAAACTATCACAAGGGGTTTATTCAAAACTTATCAGCCAAATAAGTACGGTAGATACCCTCAATATCGATGAGATATTTGCCCCGAATTATTCCCCATTGTTAACGTTATTAATGACTCCAATTGGTTTGGCCAGGCATAATTATCATATGAACACGAATTTAATCATGAGGCCCTCAGGCCAAATGCTATCCTCTGACAGTAACTTATCGTCTAGAAGAGGTTCCTCGATAGATTTTGAAGAAGACGATACTCAGCACACTACCAATGGAGAAAAAAGAGGACGGAAAAGAAAAAACTCCGAAAGCAAATCAAAACCTCACGATTTACCCATGGAGGATCTTAAGATAAATCTTGATCAACCAATATTCAAAGGAGATATATTGCTTTTGGGATTTGATGTATTCATTAGGACAAGAACAGCTGCTGCCACAGCATATGGGGAAACTTTAGCAGCTATCGATAATGAAACATACTTGTCGAAGATATTCGAAGTTCTATCCCAATATCTATCATCAAAACACTCTTCTCCAAGACTTTATGCCGGCGTCATCCTTGAAGAGTATGCCAAAAGTTTAAAAGCTCGAAATAAGCCAATTCCATCAATGGTTAAAGAAATCTTCCATGGTCAATTAATTAACGTTTTGACTACTACAAATGAGAATTTACCTAATTTCAGAGAGTTAGTTCCCACTTTAAAAGCTTTAAGAACCAGTTGCATGCAATTATTCGATATATTCATCAATACAGCCAAAATATCTCCTCACAAAATCCCACAATTACCGGTTGTGGTTCAAGGAGAGGCTGAAGCTGGACCTAATGCATTTTCAATCATACAGGCGGAAAAGCTTATTGATGAATCTTATGATAAATTGATCAAACAGTTATCACCAACATATAAAATGTCAGCAATTGGTGCACTCGAGGATGCCAAATACAGAATATCTCTTGCAATTGATGATGCCAAATCTGCAAAAGAATCACGAGTTACAAGTATATTGTCAACTTATGCAGCAGCAGCTCTCGAGTTGGACGGGGTACCTACAAAACTTAATCCAATCATTAGGTCATTAATGGATAGTATCAAGCAAGAAGAATCATCCATTTTGCAAGCAAGATCAGCCAGTGCTATCGCCAGTCTTATCCGGCAATTGAATCTTGCTGGGAAGAAAGGAGCTGCAGATAAAATCACCAAGAATCTTTGTGGGTTTTTGTGTGTGGATACCTCTGAGGTACCCGAGTATCACCATAACGCTCAGTTCAAGGATATAGTGTTATCTTTGAAGAAAGAAGAAGCAAAGACAGATCCAGTTGACATCGCTAAACATGAAAAGGCAGTGCATGAGGCTAGAATCAAAAGAAATGGAGCATTGTTATCTTTCGATGCTTTGATTGCAATCTATAAAGAAGAATTATTCATAAAAGTTCCAAAGTTGAAGGAATTGATGCTTGAACCTTTGAGGTTGTTGAAACAATCTGACAATGAAGAACTACAAAAAGACGAGTTGAAAGGCCAAAAAATAATAGATGCATTAGGTATTTTGAGGGCTCTTTTGCCTAAATTTGATCAAAAGTTACATCCAGATATAACGGATAATCTTGAACTATTATTACCGGGATTCACGTCAGAATTATCAGTTTTCCGGTATTCCACCGCCAAATGCTTTGCCACAATATCTTCGGTTTGTCCAGCCGCTGCATTTACTTTTCTAGTGAAGTCCATCTTGCCAATGTTGAGTAACGCAGGAAGCATAAGAGAGAGGCAAGGGTCTATTGAAACTATTTACCATTTATCAAGTACCATGGGATCGGATATTTTACCATATGTGGTGTTTTTAATAGTCCCAGTTTTAGGTAGAATGAGTGATTCGAATGCGGACGTTCGAATCCTCGCAACTACAACGTTTGCTTCAATAATCAAGTTGGTTCCATTGGAAGAAGGTATTCCTGATCCAGAAGATATGCCCAAAGAGTTGCTTCAAGGTAGAGATAGAGAGAGAGACTTTATCCAACAAATGTTAGACCCTACAAAGATCAAGCCATTTGACTTGCCAGTTTCAATTAAGGCAACCCTTCGAAAATATCAACAAGATGGTGTCAATTGGTTGCACTTTCTCAACAAATACCACTTACATGGTATTCTTTGTGATGATATGGGATTGGGTAAAACATTACAAACAATTTGCATTGTTTCATCAGACCACTACTTGAGAGATGAAAAATTTAAAGAAACTCAATCACGCGAGTTCAGAAAACTTCCATCCTTGGTTGTATGTCCTCCTTCGGTCACTGGGCATTGGGAGCAAGAACTCAATCAGTATTCTCCTTTCTTGAAGGTCTTAGTGTACGCAGGAGGTCCTTCTATCAGACAAGGCTTAAGAGACAAAGTTTCAGACGCAGATATTGTTGTAACGTCGTATGATGTTTGCAGAAACGATGCAGATTTTTTAAGCGAACTCAATTTCAACTATTGTGTGTTAGATGAAGGTCATATCATCAAGAACTCGGCATCAAAACTCACGAAATCGGTCAAGAGAATCAAGGCAGAACATAGATTGATTTTATCCGGAACTCCAATACAAAATAATGTGTTGGAATTGTGGTCCCTTTTTGATTTCTTGATGCCAGGGTTCCTTGGATCTGAGAAAGTGTTCAATGAAAAGTTTGCCAAACCAATTGCAGCCAGTAGAAATAGTAAAACTTCTTCAAAAGAACAAGAAGCAGGAGCGTTGGCTTTAGAATCGCTTCATAAACAGGTTCTTCCGTTTATGTTGAGAAGGTTAAAAGAGGATGTGTTGTCCGATTTACCACCCAAAATTATACAAGATTATTACTGTGAACTCAGCAATTTACAGAAGGAGTTATACAAGGATTTTGCCGTCAAACAAAAATCCACCATAGAAGAGAATATCAAAGAAGGAATTAACGAAGAAGATCAACAAAATAAAACCCATGTTTTCCAAGCATTACAGTACATGAGGAAACTTTGTAATCATCCTGCCTTAGTATTATCAAAGTCACACCCAAAGTACCAAGAGATTACGAGCAAAAAAATGGATATCAGAAGTATAGAGCATGCCCCCAAATTGTTATCATTGAAGACTTTGCTTCTCGAATGTGGTATAGGTTCAAGTGATAGTGATTATAACAAAAAAGATAAAAAGCAAAGTCAGTTGATGCCAGTCGAGGGTGTTATCTCCGACCATCGAGCATTAATTTTCTGCCAATTGAAAGATATGTTGGATATTGTTGAAAACGAGTTGTTGAAGAAGCATTTACCCTCAGTCACTTATATGAGGTTAGATGGATCGACTGATCCAAGAGATCGACAGAAAATTGTCCGTAAATTCAATGAAGATCCATCTATTGACGTCTTATTATTGACCACCAAAGTTGGAGGATTGGGGTTGAATTTGACCGGAGCTGACACCGTCATATTTGTTGAGCATGACTGGAATCCAATGAACGATCTTCAGGCCATGGATAGGGCCCATCGATTAGGACAGAAGAAAGTGGTGAATGTGTATCGATTGGTGACACGCAATACATTGGAAGAAAAGATCATGGGACTCCAAAAATTCAAAATGAATATTGCCTCGACGATTGTTAATCAACAGAATGTCGGATTGGCTTCTATGGATACCAATCAATTGTTAGATTTATTCGATGTGGATGAAAATGCAAATAAATTGGAGCCAGTTGAAGAAGAGAAAAATGATATGAATGACGTTACCGGAGGTCTTTCTGGTAAGGCAGCCGATGCAGTAGGGGAACTAGGAGAGTTATGGGACGAGCAACAATACGAAGATGAGTACAATTTAGATAACTTCATCAAAACTCTCAAGTAGTTTGTACATTATAGCACACAACATTTAGAAAAAGTATATGAATCTTTTCATTCATCTCTGCGAAAAATTTTAATACTTAAGATATACATAGAGCAAGAATTTAATAGTTTGATTTGGGTAGAAGTATGAATGATAGACACACCAAAAGGATCGATGTGTTGAGCAAAGATGCTGAAGATGCCTATCATTACTTAGCATCGGATGAGAAGTCATCGACTTTAAGAGAAGTTGAGGATATTGATGGGAAAGAAGTTAAACCACAGCAAGGGAAAAAATGGGTTCATTTTGTTGCTGGAGGAATAGGAGGGATGACTGGGGCCATTTTGACATGTCCATTAGACGTGGTGAAGACAAGGTTGCAATCGGATGTGTACCATCAGATTTACAACAAGACTCCTAAATCTTCTAATCCGATTATCAAAGCAGCACAGCATTTCAAGGAAACCGGAGGAGTCATCAAGAACATATACGTCAATGAAGGAGCAAAGGCGTTATTTAGGGGATTGGGACCTAATTTGGTGGGAGTTATTCCTGCGAGATCAATCAATTTTTTCACGTATGGTACCACGAAAGAGATCTTATCTGCTAACTTTAATGACGGAAAGGAAAGCACATGGATACATTTGCTATCAGGTATTAATGCTGGATTTGTAACATCTACTGCCACCAATCCCATCTGGTTGATAAAAACCAGATTACAGTTGGACAAAAGAAAAGGAAAACATTATAGAAGTTCATGGGATTGCTTGAAACATGTTGTTAGAAGTGAAGGGATTACCAGTTTATACAAAGGGTTGACTGCGTCTTATTTAGGAGGAGTGGAGTCAACTTTGCAGTGGGTATTATATGAACAGATGAAATCGTTTATTAACAAAAGAGCAGTTCATAAGCAGGGAGAGAAAACTACCAAAGATCAAATATTGGAGTGGTCTGCAAGATCAGGAGCAGCAGGAGCCGCAAAATTTGTTGCTTCTTTGATAACATATCCCCATGAAGTTGTTAGAACAAGATTGAGACAAGCACCTTCAGAAGCCACTGGCAAACCTAAATACACTGGATTAATTCAAACATTCAGATTAATAATAAAAGAAGAAGGTGTGGCTAGCATGTATGGAGGTTTAACTCCTCATCTTCTCAGAACTGTTCCCAACTCAATAATCATGTTTGGTACATGGGAAATAGTGGTGAGGTTGTTGTCATGAGATCTTGTTGAATAGTTAATTCTTGTAAATATGTATAATGACTTATAGATGAATCTTTAATTATGTCCGTAGATTAGGACTATGTGTCGCTCACTCATCATCAGTTTTGTTCGATATAGTAGTCACATGTCTTCTCCCTGTGTTAAACACTTTCTTATAAAATTTGGGAGGCTGGCCATCTGGTGGCTTGATATTAAGCTGTTTTATCAAAGGATCGGGCTCAATTTTAGTCATTAAGGAAAGGTCTAACGGAAGGCTGTGATTTTCGAGCTCACCATCTAATTTGTAAGAGAGTTTGCTGCTATCAGGAACTTTCCCAAGTGGATTCAATTCAGGATTGAAGTATATGGATTTCAGTCCTAATGGCTTTTTAGATGAAGCTTCTCTTTCTCGTAGCACCATTTTTTGTTCACTTTCTATCTTTTGAATGTCCTCTTTATATATATCTTGATTTTTCATGAATTTCCAATCGTCTTCCAATGTCTTTAAATACTTGACATCCTTTGGAGTTTTGGTCTGCAATGCCTTGATCTTTTGAATCTTTCGAAAGATTTCTATAGGTTTCACACCCCTCAACTTCTCATGCTTGTGGTCAGATTTCTGCCTATCATGTATTCTCTTCTGTCTCTTAGACTCCTGCTTCCGAAGCTCATCAGCTAAACTGTAACTCTTTCGTATCATAAACTGATAAAAATTCGCATCATCATTATGGAGTCTTTAGAATCATTAAGAAACAAGTTAAACCAGGTTCATATCTCACTAAGGAAGTTGTCAGATCAGATCAACTACCATAACAGGTTCCCAGGAAAGTCAAAACTCCCCACATATGGGCAATTCCAAAATCAGTTCCATGTATTGATCACACAATTGCACTCAATCACATCAATACTAGAGAACAATTCCGAGACTCTCGACCATTCTAATGCTTATCCTTTACCATCATTCCCAACAACCCAACATGAACTGTTGGCAACCATGCTTCTACGCAAGAAAGCTATTCCTGAGATAGATAAATGGGTTTCCGAAGCTATAGATAAAAGTAAAGAATTGAATATCAACAGTCAAATGGATGATGATTTTGCAAAATGGTGTTCAGCCAAGATCCAAGAATTGAGAGAGGAGTTCCAGTTTTATGGATTCTTGTCAACAGAAGAGCTAGAGTATTTGGAGACGGAGGAAGGCAAAAAGGAATCCCAAAGAACAAAAGATCTTGAACTTCAAAGAGAAGAGAAGGAGCTTGAATTAACAGCTGGAGGGAGGAAGGCTATCCATCCAAATAAAGTATTGAAATTCATGTGTCAAGGGAAGCTTGAGGTGTAATTATAGTCTATAAAATGTGTATTTTTTACAACGGTGAACCTAATCTTCACCATAAAAAGCTTCATAAAGGTATAAAACAGCAAATATAAAGAACGCTATAGCCCCACCAAGAGTCACATTTCTCATGGAGATCTTCTTGGCTAAGAGCTTGCCACCAGCACATGCAGCAAATGTACATACACCATGGCCAATGATTGCTCCAAGAATCACAAACCAGTAATCTGAGCCAGCTGCTAAAGCAATGGTTGCAATTTGAGACCTATCTCCCCATTCACCCAAGAATGTCATCACAAATACTTGAATAAACACGGGGGATAACAAGAAACTTGCCAAATTATTCAATTGTTTCCCGATCATTACATATTTAGGTCTGCTAGTGGCTGCTGGTTCGAAACTACCTCCGGATTCGACGTTAGCCATTTGGGTGTTAAGATCACTGGCCTGGATTTCTTCTTCGACCTCAGCCATTTCCTCATCAACTCCAACATCTTTAGACATCGCCAACCCTTCTTTTAACAACTTGAATCCAAACACAACGAATAAAACTGATGCTAAAAATTGGGTTATTCTTTTTGAGAGTAATGCAGGTAATGCATGTCCCACAACTCCTGATAATACAGTCATGACTACCAACGCCGAAAATCCAGCGAAGAAGACAACCGAACGACTATGTTTCATGGCCATTAAAGCGGCAATCAAGAACGTCTTATCCCCAATCTCTGATACAATAATCATTGAAATAGACATCACAAAAGAATCATACGGACGCTTTTCTTTTGCTTCTTCTTCGGTGACACCTCCGTTGTTTTCAGAGGTGTAATGGGATAATGGCCTTTTGGCATGTGCTGGGGTTGGATCTGCATGGCTGTCCTCGATTCCCTGGACTCCTAATTTATTTGCAGACTTTCCTTCATCAAAGTTGATATTGGTGAATTTGATGTCAGCTGGATTTCCGTCGTCAGCCACTGCTCCAGAAGAGGAGTCTCTATTCTCCCTTAAACCATTGACAATACTGGAGCAAGCCACCAATGCAAGAACTAATTGTTTAAGATGCATTTGAACAATAATAACAAAATTTTTCAGTGAGAAATCACGGACTTTGATCCCGTTATTTACATAGATGGTGGTCGAATTATTTTAACGGAATATATATTTAAAATTGACTTATGAATACAAAACCTTCATGATAATATTTAAAGTTCATGACAGATGATAAAATAATAGGATATGCAAAAATTGTTTTGGGTTATTTTGGGTTCTTATTTTTAATGATGAGCAGGTAATGGGTTTTTGATAACATGACCATCCAAAACCTTACCATCCTTAACCCAACCACCATAACCGACATCTGGATGCTTGGAATGAAATTCGTTTATCCTATCAACCATAACAGGTCTGAAAGATTTGATTAAACCTTGGATTGGCCATGCAGCAGCATCTCCTAAGGCACAAATCGTATGTCCTTCAATTTCTTTGGTTAATTCGAAAATCATATCAATTTCTTTTTCAGTTGCTTGACCAGTAGTGAATCTATCCATCATTCTATTTAACCAGGTGGTACCTTCTCTACATGGAGTACATTGACCACATGATTCGTGTTTATAGAAAGCTGAAAATCTTTGAATGGCTCTAATTATATCGGTTTGTTTGTTCATGACGATAACTGCAGCAGTACCTAAACCAGATCCGACATCTCTCAATGCATCGTAATCCATTAAAACGTTCTCACAAACATCTTTTGGCATAATAGGAACCGAAGATCCTCCAGGAATAACTCCTAATAAATTATCCCAACCTCCTTTAATACCTCCACAGTGCTTTTCTAATAATTCTTTCAAAGGAATAGACATTTCTTCTTCCACAGTACATGGCTCATTGACGTGACCAGACACACAAAATAACTTGGTACCGGAATTTCTTTCTCTACCAAAAGAAGCAAACCATTCACCACCTCTTCTTAAAATTGTTGGGGCAACTGAAACAGTTTCAACATTAGCCACAGTGGTTGGTCTACCAAACAAACCAACTCCTGCTGGGAAAGGGGGCTTTAATCTTGGCTTACCGGCTTTACCTTCGATTGATTCAATTAATGCAGTTTCTTCACCACAAACATAAGCTCCCATACCTCTATGAATATAAACGTCAAATGGGTATCCCGAGCCACAAGCGTCTTTACCTAAGAATCCAGCAGCATATGCTTCATTGATAGCTTGTTGTAAAATATTGGCTTCGTTGTAAAATTCTCCTCTAATATAGATGTAAGCTGCGGTTGCATTCATTCCTCTACCAGCTAATAAACAACCTTCAACCAATTTATGAGGGTCTTTTCTAATGATTTCCCTATCTTTACACGTACCGGGTTCACCTTCATCGGCATTAACCACCAAATATCTTGGACCTGTATTTTTATCCCATCCTGGAGGATTCATGAAAGACCATTTAAGACCAGATGGGAAACCTGCACCACCTCTACCTCTTAAACCGGACTTTTTCATCTCATCTATGATCCACGCGTCCCCTTTCAATATGATTTCCTTGGTCTTATACCAGTCACCCATTTTTTGGGCTGATTTTAAGTCATGTCCATATTTACCATAAACATTTTGAAAAATACGATCCTGATCTTTCAAGCCTCCGTGAATTCTATTGGGATTGGCAGCAGAATCAGCAATGGTTGCTAATCCACGCTTGGCGTTCTGTTGAAGCTTTAAATAACGAAGCATGATCTACAATCAACAATACTTGTGGTTTTACTTGGATTGCAATTGGTTCTAAAATTTTTTCCTCAGTTTTTCTTTATTGGTAATTGGATTTGCATAGTTCTCATTGGAGGAGCAATGATGGCACGGGACACGACTTTTGCAGCTTATCGAGATTCTTATACGACCAGATTTGCGTGTTACAGGGTTCTAAAAGGAGTACAAACGTTGCTGGTAGAATGATGTGATTGGTAAATTGAGCTCCGATTTACATAAATTTTGCCTTGAAGTTGTTTCCGTGTTATTTTCTCATGTTTCACAGTGGTACATCAATCAAATAGTAGATCAAGGACAAACTAAAGAGATCATAAAGAGAGTAGCATTCCGGTGTCCAAGAACTGCTCCAAAGAGACCTGTAAAGAGAGACTCTCTGGAGCAGTTCTTGCTTTCTGGCGTTTGATATCACCATCAGTTTTCTCAAAAAGGGTCGTATAAACGAATGAAACGTGATCTCGAGTCCTGTTTGACAGCTCAAATATCTGTTGCTTCTAAAGGCAAGTAGAAGCATTTGGAAGATTTCGATTCGATGAATGGTACATTTAATTAACCTTGCAACCACAATATTAACTCTTTTGCATCTCTAAAAGATGCGATACAAGCATGGAAAATACGTGTCAATGAACATCTTGCGTACATCAATATGTTTAGTGATACTCATGGTGTATTATCAACAGATATGGCTCCAGCTACCAGAAGGTAAACGAAAAGCCATTGAGTCGTTTGTTGGTTCTTTTCCAAAGGACTCGACAATTTTGGGAAAGTTCCCAACTTTCAGTAATGAGATTGATGTGCTAAAGAAAGGTGCACCTAAGATGTCTAGTAATTCATATATGAGTTTCCGAATACCCCGGAAAGATCGAGTCCAAATAGGCAAAGAGAATGCTACAATTGTTATGCTAGTGAGGAATCTGGAACTCGAAGGAGCATTGAGTTCTATAAGGTCTTTGGAAGATAGGTTCAACAAAGATTATAAATATCCATGGGTATTTTTGAATGACGTACCATTTGATGATGATTTCATCGAAAAAACAACGTTGATGGCAAGTGGCCAAACATTTTATGAGCTTATTCCCTCCGAGGATTGGCAAGCACCTGATTTCATTGATGAAATCAAACTTCAAAAATCGATTCGAAAAGCAGAATCTGATGGCGTTATCTACGGGGGAGTTAGATCCTACAGGAATATGTGTCACTTTAACTCAGGATATTTCTTTAGACAAAAAAAGTTACTAGAGTATGATTGGTATTTCCGAGTTGAACCTGACGTCCACTATCTATGTGATTTCCAGTACGATCCCTTTCAGTTTCTACGAGAGAACAACAAAATTTATGGGTTCGTAACTGCTATTCATGAATACGAAAACACAATTCCAACTCTTTGGGAAACGGTTGAAAATTTCATGAGAGACTTTCCACATCTAGTGCATCCCAATAATTCACTCGAATTCATCACTTCCAATGAAACCGATTTAAATTTTGGTATTCCTTTGGTGGAGTCATCCAATGATTACAATCTTTGTCACTTCTGGTCAAATTTCGAAATCGGGAACTTGAATTTTTGGAGATCAGAAGAATATATTCAATACTTCAATTACCTTGATCAAGTAGGTGGTTTCTATTACGAAAGGTGGGGCGACGCACCTGTGCACTCCATAGGATTGAATATCCTAGCAGACAAGAACAAAATCCATCATTTTGATGATTTGGGATACTTCCACGTCCCTTATATGGCTTGCCCAACCTCCAAAGACTTGATCAGTCAAAAAAGATGTATTTGCAGAGTTAGAGAAGGTAATGAACTTTTTGACAAGCCATATGATATCCAGCCATATAGTTGTCTCAGTAGATGGTGGAGATATGGATCAGGAAAGAAATTCCTTAACGAAAAGAACTATAGACTTTGATTTAATATATATGATATTGAATAAATGGAATGAGATAGGCATTGTAGTGCATGTACCTCAATTTAATATCATCATAAAAGAATTTTTTTCACTCATCTCACAGAAACTAAGATGGCTAAGAAGGGATTAAAAGCACAATTAGAAACTCACAAGTTGATAGACGTCATTGACAAGTCGAAGACAAAACCATCAAAGGCCGAAAAGCAAGAAGAACAAGTGGAAATAGAACAACCAATAATATCATCTAAAATCAAGAAGAACAAAAAAAAGTCAAAGACCGATGACTATCAAAGCGAAGTTTTATCCAAGAAAGAGCAAAGAAAGTTGAAAAAAATGATGCAGAAAGCCGAGGAAAGTAGCGATGAAGAAGAATCACCCTCTGGGTTCATAGACGATGAGGCAGAAGAATCCGAAAATGAAGAGTTGGATTACAACAAATTGGCAGAAAGCGAAAGTGAGAGTGAGATTGATGATGTCGATGACGACGAAGAAGAGCAGGAAGAAGAAGGCGAAGAGGACGAAGGCGAAGAAGAGGACGTGCCTTTCTCAGATGTGGAAGTGGACTCGGATGCCGATGTAGTACCACACACTAAGTTGACCATAAATAACAAAGCTGCCTTGAGAGAATCATTGGCTCGGATTCAACTCCCATGGGAGAAGCATTCGTTTATCGAGCATCAATCTATCAGCAGTGCTGAAAAGACCGAAATAAGCATCAAAGATATTTATGATGATACTGAAAGAGAATTGGCTTTCTATAAACAAGGATTAGATGCAGCCAAGCAAGGTAGAACCACGCTTTTGAAATTGAAAGTTCCATTCTCTAGACCCATGGATTACTTTGCAGAGATGGTCAAGAGTGACGAACATATGGATAAATTGAAAAACAAGCTTTTGACAGAAGCGGCCAACAAAAAAGCAAGTGAAGATGCCAAAAGGCAGAGAAATCTTAAGAAATTTGGTAAACAAGTTCAGCATGAAACTTTACAACAAAGAGCTAAAGATAAGCGTGAGACATTGGAAAAAGTTAAATCATTGAAGAAACGGAAAGCAAACAATGAATTCGGTAATGATGATGATTTCCAAATAGCATTAGAAGACGCAACAAAAGAACAACAAAGAAATAATAAAAGAAGCAAACCTAATGGAAAACGGTTGGCAAAGGATGCTAAATATGGGTATGGTGGTAAGAAAGCAGGTTCCAGAAGAAATGATGCTAAGTCTTCAGCTGATGTGTCAGGATTCTCTTCCAAAAAGATGAAACAACAAAGACCTGGTAAAAGTAAGCGATCAAGAAGACATTGATTACATTTTGTATAGTAAAGTAGATTTCAACTCTCGCATCGACAAATATAATTTTTTATACGACGAGTGAACATAATTTTTTTTGTTGAACTTACAATGTCTAAAGAACAATTTATTAAAGATTTCGATGAATTGGTGAAGGATTTAAAGCAAGTGGCTTTGGACTATAATATGCCCAAAGAGGCTATTGAATGGTATGAAAAATCCTTATATTATAATACGCCTGGTGGTAAGTTGAACAGAGGATTATCAGTTATCCATACTTACTGTATTTTGACAAACAAATCTGTTGAAGAATTAGATCCAGAAACTTATAAGAAAGTTTCAATCTTGGGCTGGTGTATTGAGTTATTGCAAGGTTTCTTTTTGGTGTCAGATGACATTATGGATCAATCCAAGACTAGAAGAGGCCAACCTTGTTGGTATTTAAAACCTGAAATTGGTAATATTGCAATCAATGATTCATTTATGTTGGAAGGTGCTATTTACGTGTTATTGAAAAAATACTTCAGAAAAGACTCTTACTATGTGGATTTGTTGGAATTGTTCCATGACGTTACATTTCAAACTGAATTGGGTCAATTATTAGATCTTACAACAGCCGATGAAGAAGTTGTTGATTTGGACAAGTTTTCATTAGAAAAACATAGCTTTATCGTCATTTTTAAGACTGCTTACTATTCCTTTTACTTGCCAGTTGCTTTGGCTATGTATATGGCTGGTGTATGTGACGAAAAGAACTTAAAACAAGCCGAAGACATTTTAATCCCTCTTGGAGAATATTTTCAAATTCAAGATGATTATTTGGATTGTTTTGGAACTCCAGAGCAAATTGGTAAGATTGGAACTGACATTCAAGACAATAAATGTTCCTGGATTGTTAATCAAGCATTGAAGTTAGCTTCTCCAGAACAGAGAAAGGTATTAGATGAAAATTATGGTAGAAAAGATGATAAAAAGGAAGCTGTATGTAAAAAATTATTCAATGATTTGGGAATCGAAAAACTTTATCAAGAATATGAAGAAAACGTTGTTTCAAGTTTGAAAGCTAAAATTGAAGCCATAGACGAATCAACTGGCTTGAAGAAAGACGTTTTTTACACCTTTTTAAACAAAATTTATAAACGGTCCAAATAGATGATTTATGTATTTGACTAATTAATGCACAAAAAATTAATTAAACATTAACTCTTTCTAATTCTTCTCTACCAGCCTTGGTATACAAGTATTCGTTATAGTCTCTAGCCTGAGCCCAGATACTCCAGACAATTGAAAATGGAATGATAACAAAAAGAGCTTGATTTTTAACTCTTCTGAAGACGTTGAAAAAAGCTCTGTTCAAATTACCTTTTAAAGGTTGAGTGGCATATGGAGATACAGTATATTGGTGGATGTATTTCTGTTTTGGGGAACCCATGTTTCCCCACCATCCCATGTAAGTGTGTGCGTGTGGAGGACCTGCCATTTTTCAATAAGTTCAGAATAAAAGTTTGAGATATAACAAGTTGATGATTATTCAAAAAAGAATTGTCTGCCAATTATTGGTCAATGAGCGCGAGTATGAAAATTACACTGCCTTGCCCAAGTCTGCGCGTAAATCTCAGGCCTCAGCATTAGAGACTAATAGAAACCTTCAAGAGAATCATTGACTTCCATGATATTAAATCTTTGTTAATTTTTTTTTACATACAAAAAATTATGAAATACCTAGTTAGTTAAACGTTTTTGAGCAGATAATCTACCTTTTTGTCTAGAATTTAATCTAACTTTTTTGTCTTCAGCAGCTTTCTTAATTTCTTCATCTTGTTCGGTCAAGATTAATTCAATATGACATGGAGAAGATTGGTAAGCGTTAGATCTACCGTGGGCTCTGAAAGTTCTTCTTCTGTATTTTGGAGCTCTGTTAACTTGGATGTGAGAAATTTTTAAGTTAGAAACATCTAAACCTTTAGATTCAGCATTAGCTTGAGCATTAACTAATAAATCTTTGATAAAGTTAACAGATTTGACTGGCCATCTAGCTTTGGTAACACCAAATTCTTTACCTTGAGCAGTTCTACCGATAGAACCAGCGAATCTTCTCATTGGGACAGCTCTTTGGTGATCCAAAACTTGGTCCAAGTATTTTTTGGCTCTTTCTAATTCCCATCCGTTAATGGCTTGAGCAGTTTCTCTGGTGTTCTTGAAAGATACTCTCAAGTAAGCACCTCTGGCGGAAGCTGATTTAGCTGGGTTAGTTGAAGTGTAACCGTATCTAGTCATTATTGAATGAAATAAAATTGGTGTTTTCAAAAAAGTTTTTCAATGAAAATTTTTTTTACTGAGTGCAGCCAGGCTGGGAGTGTGGATAAGAAACGCTTGAGATTTTTTTAAGCAAACCAATTGGGCCACGTCGTCCTGTGTATGGTTCTAAATTCGCACCAGGGGTGTCACCGTGACTTTCGCGGAGCCCTAATGATATGCACGTGGTATACAAGCCCTAACTCCGACCCAAATTAACCCGACTGTCATTTACACACACTTAGCGTACATATTTCGGAATCGCATTCGGTCAGTTATTGACTAATTAATCTAACAAGAATGCTCTGCTGAGAGGGAAAAGAGAGGATATTATAGAAGCATACAGCGATGATCTTGTTGGACGAAGGTGAATGAATCTTCGCATTCTTGCGCTTATAAATGATGATTTATGTGGAAAATACGCATCACCAGTCTCTTACACTAAATATTTAATCACAGAATAACCAGTTTCGTTGTTACCTATAAATATGTTGATGTTGGATAACGCATATTGAGTTCATGCTGCATGGATCTATTGTCCAATCGGGAAATGGCTGCAAATTTTTTTTCCCAAAAAACAAAACAAAAGAAACTTGAACTTACAGTCTTTTTCCAACCCCTTTTAGGACGAATGCAGATTTTCGTATCGGGAAAGAATCTTAGCCGGGAAGAGCTTTTTTTTTGGTAAAGCTTATTTCATGTACTCCAACTTTTCTTTCTCATTATTTAATAACTTTACTCTTCATATTGCACTTTAATATGGGGACAATGTCATCATTGTCACACATCACAGTCAAATTAACTCTGCTGGATTATTAGCAAAAATGCGAAATTAAATTTCGTCGCTCAAAGAAAAAACCATTCGTTAACCACTAGGAATATCTTTTCAGCTTTTGTTTTGACGATTTGGAACAAATACTATTAAAGGAGTTTCGACAATATTCTTTTAAGAGGTCCGCTGAACTCATTTAATCCTTCTAATTGATTGATTTAACTTTCTAATCTGAGTTTTCTTTTGCTTCAGATATTCTATTGTTTACCATGACTGAACCAGAACAGAGAAATGTGTCTGAAACAGAGTCCAATATTTTAGAAGATAAGCCAGACCAACCAGTTGATACAGAGGGGACTCATCTTGATCTCGGTAATAACTTGGGCGATGATGCCAATTTGATTGAAAACTCTGATTTTGCTAAAAGTACTGATGGTATGGAAAGTGTAAAATCATTGGATTCTACTAAAAGTAATGGATTTGTTGACAATAATCCTGAACTTGAGTCCTTAGAGTTACCAAACTCCATCATACTGCCATCAGAGAATCCTTCAGAAACAAACGTGGCAATCACTGGATCAATATCTGAATCGTTAAGCCTATCGAAGGATGATGCTAATTCACCAAAGCCTGACATCAAAGATGGCGATAACGATGAAGAACCCAAAGTCAATGTCAATGCAAATAACGATGACGATGATGCAGATGTCGACGAAGATGATGATGAGGCAAATGATTCAAAGCACGTGGTCGAAGATAAGATGGATCTTGACAAGAACGTCAACGAAAATGACGAAAATGACGATGACGACGAAGAAGATATAAAACAAAGCAAGAAGATCAAAAAGGAGTTTGGTACAAGCATAAAGAAAGGTACAAAAGACACTTCAAATGATGGAATAGGTGAGGTTCTGTCAGTTCCTGAACCGGAACCTGAACCTGAACCCGAACCGGAAATCGACGAAGAAAAGGTCAAAACCTACAAGCAGACACATTCCATAATAATACCATCATATTCCTCGTGGTTCAAAATGAAGAAAATCCATCCTATCGAAAAGAAATCGCTACCTGAGTTTTTTGAGTTGAATCATCCTTCAAAATCTCCTAAAGTTTACGTGGGATATCGTAACTTCATGATCAATGCTTACAGATTGAATCCAAACGAATATTTGACCTTGACTTCTTGTAGAAGAAATTTAGTGGGGGATGTTGGAACTTTGATGAGAGTATTCAAATTTTTAAATAAATGGGGATTGATAAACTATCAGGTGAATCCAAGTTTTAAACCAAGTTTCAATTTAGAAAAATTGAACAACGGCTTCACGGCCCCTTTACCATATGCTGGGGATTATAAAGTGTCATATGATTCACCAAGAGGTCTCTTCCCATTCGAGACTTTCAAATTGAATTCAGATGTGAATATTGAAAAGTTAAAACATCTCATGAATGACTCAATAAGGCCAGGTAAAATCACTGAAGATAAAGAGAGTTCAAAACAAGACATCAGTTTGAAAAGAAAATCCGGAGATGATCAATCAGCCAAAAAGAAGGCTAAGGATAATTGGACTCAAGAAGAAGTAAAGAAGTTAGTAACAGCCTTAAAGAACCATAAAAATGATTGGCCCAAAATCAGTGAAGCGGTTGAGACCAAAAGTCCAGGCGAATGTATAATGAAGTTTTTGAAATTGCCAATTGAAGATAATTTCAATGATTTGGATGAAGAACAACTCAAGTTGATGAAATATTCTTCAAATTTCCCTGTGAGTTCAATTGATAATCCAGTTATTAGCAATTTGATATTCATGAGTCAATTGGTTGATAGTGACGTTGCCAAAGCAGCTAGTGACAGAGCTAGTAAAGTAGTTTATGAACAAATATTAGAACGAATTGAGAAGCTTAATTCTCTTGAAAAGGGGGCAGGAGATAGAAAAGTCGAAGAAAAAAGTGAATTTGATGACATGATTATAGAACCAAAAGATGAAGAAGAAGATGATGAAAAAGAAGACAGAAAGACGAAAGAAGATCCTGAAGAAACGGAGAAGATCAAGAAAGAAGTTAATGAATCGATTAAAGAACTTGACGTTCCAGAATCTTCAAGTGTTGATCATTTGAAATCATTAAGTTCAACTACGTTTGGAATTGTCGGATCGAGGGCACACTTATTCAAAACTTATGATGAAAGAGAAATCAGCAAGCTTACTAGTGAAATTCTCAATCATCAATCCAATAAAATCGATTTGAAATTGAAAAAAATAAGTAAATTGGAGGAAATCTATAAAACACAACAAAAGATTTTATCAAAGCAACGAGAAGAAATTTTTATGGATAGATTAAACTTAACAAATTCAACGATTAATGTGACAAAACGGCTTACAGAAATATTAAGCAAGCTCGAAGATAGCAATTTGGATAAAGAACAAATGATGAAAGAAGTTGCGGAAGTTAAAACGATGGTCTATAATCCACTCAGTTCTTCTTCTGTTGATTCTGATCAGTCCGTGCCTGTTTCGAATGACACTGAAAACAAAGCCGATTCACCATCCCTAAATCCATTATCATATCAATCACCACAAACATTCAAAGTTTGGGTTCCATAAATCAATACTGTCTTTTACATGTCCCAACCTATGTAATAATATTGTATATTTAAAGCATGATAGACCAATCGAGCGAAAAAAACTTTAACCGAGAATCTGTACAGTACATATATAAAACGATGATTGCTGCCACTGAAATGAGCCCCCAACCCATCTCTTCCTGTGTAATACTTGTGTCTTGCTATTTCAAAAAAATATGTAAATATGTGATTTTGACAATTGAAATTGGTATCAGATCTTGGTAAATTTGCTATGATTGATAGATACAAAATAACCAAGCAGGGCCAATTTGTTCAACGAAATACGCCCGAAATCACACAAACTCAATCTTCAACTCCAAGAAGCAGCCATTTCGATCACGTTAGAGGTGCTAATTTCGGCATCAGAGATTCAAAACTGTTGAGTCCCAATAATCACATTTCAATACCGTACGAAGTGGAGCATAAGACTGTTCCAATTGTCGTTGAATTCCAAGATGCTTCTTTTTTGTTGATACAAATGAACCATCAAGAGTTGGAGGAGAGTCATAAACTCAAGGCTTTTGTTCCGCTATTCGAAGATGATAAAATACTTGGGTATTCGATGAGTGAATTGTTTGAACTCATACGATATGACGAAGATTTGATTGAGCTTCACCAATTCACTGAACTCGACGAGATTGTGGTGACGATTCCAGAGCTCGATAACATCTCCATAACTGAGGATAATATCTACAGTAGAAGCATATTGGTGAACGATTTTACAAAAGTATTTAATGCTTTAAAATACAAAACACCAAAGTCTTCAATACGGGATTGGGAGGTGTTGCATTTCGAAGTGTCGTCACATCCAAGATTCATAACCAATTTCAATAACTTAAATGACCTTATTCGATTGGGTTATGGGCTTGAAAGAGTACGACATCGAGATAACTCCGGAAGTTTAGCAGTGAACGATTCCCACAAAAGTGATTCTGGACTCCAGAATGGACTCAAGAATATATTGAACGATAACAATAGCAACTCCAACAGTGGTAGCAGCCCTGTTGACGCCAATATTGTTGGTCTACATGATGCGAAAAAATTTAAGTCATGACGTAAATAATTGTTACAGTAATCCTATCTCCTTGAGCTTTTCATACAATTCCCCATCAATGTACTTTTGCAAACTTGGTTGTCCAGAGATTCCTTTTCTCTTTCTTGTTTTAAGCATAAAATCTCTAGCCATTGATTCCTCGGGCACTGCCTTTAATTCTGGTAAATAGACGTCTTGTTCCATTGGATTACCGGGTACCACTTCGTACGTGTGGAAATTGAAATAGCACATTGCTTGGCCTTGAGTTTGGAGTCTCAAGTCCGTTTCAAATCCAAATGAGTCAATAGCTGGTATATGTCCTTCTATTTCGTAAAGTTCGGTCCCTGGTATTGGGTTCACAGAGTCAATTGTAGCTCTCCGTTTGGTTATGATATCTGAGATAAAATTGTTTACCTTATTCGTGCAAGTTATGAATACTTTAAATACGGGTTCTAGCAATTTGGGCCCTGCTGTCAAGAATCCGGTGTAACATGCTCTTCTTGCTATAGGTATAACTTGTGACGTCATGACTTCGCCCAATACTTTTAAGTCCAATATCTTAAACTTTACGTCACGTATTGGTTCTTCACATAACGGTCCTTCATTACACGCCCATTTAAACCCCGATACAATAGGTTCCTTCAACGAAAGAACTGCCTCCTTATCAACTTCCTCTTCTAATGTGTCATCGATCAAAATGTCAGGTTGTCGTTGATCACTTGGTCCGAAACTCCAGAATGATAGACTTTCTAATGCATCCACGTTAAATTCCTTTCGAAGTTGTTTGGAAAGTGTTTTTATATCTTGGTCAAGGGAGACGTTTCCCTCTTCGATTGCTCTGCTAAGTTGTTCGTTTTCGAGAGGTTCACATATTATTGCAAGTTCCATATTCCCCTTGGGAGAGATTGTATTAATCTTGGTCACTGAAACTTCGGAAACAGTTTCACTAAACTGTACCATGGGCTCACTCACATTAATCTCCAAATCCTGATTGTAAAAGAATCTCAAATCATGCATCATACAATCAAGCTGTATTTCACTAGTTCCAAAGACAACTTGTTCTCCATTTTCTTCCATTTTTATTTGACTTGAAAGATAAGCCTTGTTAATCTTTTTTAATCCTTCGGTGAGAATATGCGTTTCTTTGGCAACCTTTGTTTCGATCGCTAGCTTCAAAACACTGTCACTGGTGTAATCAATGGTTTTGATTCCACTTATGGAGTCGTTTTCAATACTGGAGTCTAACATCATGCCATATTTGTATAGGGTGCTTTCAATACCTTCCACCACCCCAATAAATCCAGCACTAATCTCGTTTACTGGAATCTTATATCTCCCCACAGGAACCCATATATTTCGAACCGTCTCAATTTTAACTTCTCGTTCCTCGTTGAAAAATTCATTCAACACTTTTATCTGGTCCCCTGTCTTGATAGACCCTTGAAGTACTTTTAAGATCACGTTGAATGAGGTTCCGTCATTCGACACCAACTTTATAACTTTTGCGACTAGTTGTGATTCTTTTGGTGGCACTGTGAAACGTACTTGATTCTTTATCATATCTTTGGGAGAAGGAAATTTACCACCCAAAACATCTACCAACCCCGATGCCAGTGGAAATATCGACTGAAAAATAACAGGCAATAGTACCTTGGAGTCCAGACGGAATTGCTTTTTCGTCAATTTCACTCTAAAGTTGTCATACAATAAGTTTGACAAAAGACTGGTATCATTTTTTCTGGTGATAGTATAGGTTATGATCTTGTAGATGGGCTCCAACACAAAGTGGGAGAAAGTTGAGTTGAACTTGCCATTCTCTGATCTTTTAACGAACCTATTTTGCTCTTCATCGTAGAAATTGGACCCCCATAACGTTTTGGCGAATTTGGATTGGTCCAAACCACCCAAATCATTCAATTCAAAGTATAATTGAGTGAAACTATTCAATGTGAAACAAAACTGTAATGACGATGACGCAAATATTATATTGTCTTTGGTGGGCGAAAACACTGTTTCATGGGAATAATCCTTACGGTACCGATTATTAGCCACGTAATCATTCACCCTACTGATTATATGTCTCAATTTTAGATAAGTGTCATTTACAGGAAGCCTTAGCTCGAGAATCAATCTATCTATCTTGTTGATTACCAAGGAAAATGGTAGATTCTGGCTCATCAACTCATCAATTAAGAGCCTTTCTCTGAAAGAAAGTCCCTCAACGGCATCTAGCACTAATAACGCCCCTTCTACAGACTCCAAGCCGGCTTTAACCTCGTCTTTGAACCCTATGTGTCCTGGCGTATCAACAATATTAACCATGAAAGACTTCCCATTCGAGTCCTGGAGTAAGATGCATGCAGTGTTAGACTTCATGGACATCCCTCTCTTGATCTCGAGTTCGTTATTGTCCATGAATCGTATTGGTTGGTACAAGCTAGATGATTGATGACTTTGGATAGTGTCGTGAGTCTGATTTATCAACATGTCAATGAGCGAAGTTTTACCGCTATGAAACCCACCCACTACCGCCACATTACGGATTCTTTCTGGTACTTCTTTACCGAGATTCAACATGTATTCCTTGGAATAAGATGTGGTTGGCAACTGGTCATCATTCAGGATCTCGATTGGGCCCTTTCTTTTGGATTCCGGTTGTATAACGGGTTCACTCAGAATATCCTGGTCCCTTGCTACGATTGTGGTCACATCGGCACCGAACATTCCTCCCAATGTCATGGACTTTTCACCACTATCGTGTCGAACGAGTTGATTGTCCTTGTCTTTTTTGGACTCACTACTACCCAGAACATCTCTTGGTGGTTCAGTATATGTATTTGTGGACTCTACGTCTTCGCCAGAGGAGCTCTGGTCATCTATAAGGTTCCCAAACTCATCGTACTTGTCATCACCAAGTGCCATCTAGAAAGTATTGTTTTATAGATGGCTCGCGAAACGAGGTTTTTTTCTTACAATATTAATCTACAATCTAAAAACTGCCAGTATATACAATCCAAATTCATGATAAAGTTTGGTATTTTCTCAATTCGTTGAGTAAGTTTTGTAATTGACTATCGGTGACCTTACTTGCTAGACTTGGAATCAAAGATTTGGCTTCCTCGGCATCATCGCATTCCAAAGTTCCAAGTTGTGCAAGTTCAAATGGATGTAAAGGTTCTGTGGCTGATATGCTGAAGTCTTGCAATAATTTCTCCACTGTATCGTTTGATGAACTATTTTTGAATCTAGCAAATGTTGCTAAATAATTTAATGTCTTTTGAATAATTTCATTAGAATTAGGTCCGGCCAAATCCAAATTTGATATTTCATCCTCTTTTTCATCGTCTTCATCATCCATTTCCAATCCTCCACTTCTTTTCCCCTTAGCTTTCCTCTCTCTTAACGCTGCTCTTATAACAAGTCTCGCCTCACTGGTGTTCAATGCGACCAAATCTTCTGTGGTTCCTGCATGAGTGAGCTGCTTGAGTTGAAACTCTTGTCCCAATTTCAATAAGGCCGAGTTCTCTTCGTCATCAACCTGAGATGCAGCTTTCCTTCTTCTCACCCCAAAAGCACTTGTACTAACATTCATGGTTTGAGAGGTTAAGTGGTGAAATTTTTTGCGCGCCCATTATGAGAATAGTATTGGGTCGACACACGATTATTATGTATTAAGCTTCATTAAATTGGTTTCCTCTCTTGGGTTGAGATTGAGATTGGGATTGTGAAGATCCAACATCTACATTTCTAATGAATGGATGTTTCAAAGCCTCTTGAGGGGATAATCGCTCCAAGGGATTCAAAGCAAGAACTTTATCGAGGAAGTCTATCAATAATAATCGTTCCTCACATTCTTTTTCAACCATTGCGTTAGTCATCTTCTTGGACGATAATTTGTAATGTAAGATAATATCTTTCAAGTGTTTTTGCTTGAAAAAGTTCTTATTCTTTTGTTCGTTTTTAAGCTTCTCAGTCTTATTATTAATTTTCAAGAACTCCAAGTACTCTTCGTATGTTTTAATAACATAATCGGGTTTTTCACCGTTTCCGTTATCTATTCGATTGAAAAAATTAAGACTATTTTTGCCTAATTCAATCATGTGCCTGGGTGGGTTTCCTAACATATCAACTATTTTCCAGATCTGATTATACTCTGAATGTCCTGGAAATAACGGTAACCCCAAAAACAATTCTCCCACAATACATCCAACTGACCACATATCAATAGATTCTGTGTATGGTAATCCTAAAATGACTTCAGGAGATCTATAAAACCGAGATTGAATGTATGAATAAACCGTTTCTCTACTGAAACATGCAGAGCCGAAATCAATAATCTTAATATCTGGTTTATCATGTTGGCAAAGCAAGATATTTTCAGGTTTCAAATCACAATGGATCATCTTAAAATTCTTCAACTGTGCCATTGATTCAACCATTTGCCTTGCAAGAACTTTCACCAACCTCATATTCAAGCCATGAAATTGATTTTGTTTGATCAACTCGTATAAATTGGATGCTAATAGATCAAATACAATGCATAAATGTTCCTTGTGAATGAATGTATCTAAAAGTCTAATGAAATATCGTCCATCACTATTGGCATTAAGATATTCCAAGAGCTTGACCTCTGTCAATGATTGACTCATATAAGCACTTTGGGATTTGATGACTTTAACTGCCACAACTGATTGATTGGACAAATTCTGACATTTGACCACTTGACCAAAAGTTCCTGACCCCAACAAATCCAACACGATGTATTTTCTGCCTTCTTCTTCTGATCCAAGTATGTCGTTAACATAAAGAATATAATCGCTATTTTCATTGTCGAAACCATTGTTGAATTTTGGTTCCAGGGGTTTCGTTAAAACTCTCTTCGGATTGGTTGCCCGAGAATATTGGAATTTTTTTGGCTGACATATTCCATAAGACTCAGTTATGTATACCGACAATGCATTGGTTGGTGATATGTGGATTGAATTGACGGAACAACGTCGGTATTTTGGTTGTTGATGAGCTTTAGGTCTTAAGTCTAATCTATTGTACACCTTATTCAATTTAGGAGCTGGTTTCCGTTTCAAAGTCAACTTTTGGTTCTGCAAATTCTGTTGATATTGGTTATACTGAACAATCAGCTGAGCTCTATTGAATCTCATATCATGGCCATAAAAGTTAGTTGGTCTTATATCATTGGCATAAGGTTGTTGATGCTGAAAACCAGCAACGGCCACTGAACTTCTTCGATTTCCAATGATCTGGTTGTTCATATAAGGATTCTGTTGGTTATTAAGGAATTGTATGTTTGCATTTTCTGGTAAATGATTATTATAATTGGAAAATTGAACATTATCAGCATTATGAAAAGTATCAACAGCAGCTGACATCCGTCTTTCTGGAGCAAGATTGACTTCTTTATCACCATAATACTGGTTGAAAGGATTATCAGCTCTAGTTGGAGGATGAATGAAGTTCGGGATTCCTTGTCTATCATTACCATCCTCATAAGTTATTGGTAATTGATTAGCAAATGACATTCTTTTCGATTGCTGTTGTTGCAATAAAGGGAGTGATGAAGCTTTTGTGGGACTATGTGAAGGGTTTGTTGGGCTTGCTAATGAAGGAGATTGGTTGGAGTAATACCAAGGGTTCCGAAATCCTGGAGTGGCCTGATTATTAGAGTATGAGTTGGTCGAAGGGTTTTCAGTATTGATGGGAATCTCATTTGAATTAGTTTGATTAAACCCATTTATTGGTGGGAGTTTCCAGTTGCCACCAACTGAATTATGCCGATTGTATTGTTGGTTGTAATTATACGACATTTAGTCCATTCAATCAAAAGGTATTGTTAGATTCGAGTGTATTTTTTTGTAAATGGTTTATCCTCAACCGCAAAGTACTGAAAATTTACCGAAAACTGGAGAAAGATTCAATTTGAAAAAGAGCACTTTATATGTACAAGTTTATTTACATAAGTATATGGAAATATATGATGATAGAATTCATTGGGTGATTGACATTAGGTTCAACATTAAACAAATATGATTTTAAGCAGATAATGGTTTAGGTTCTTCTGGATAAGCTGGAGCCACAGTTGGTTGTGCAGTTAATCTTTGCATCATCATACCAACCCCTTCGAAAACTCCCAACAAACATGCACATGTGATGGCTGAGTTTCTTGTGTGTTTCCATCCACCTCTAATTGCTAATGCACCACCTGTGAAAAACCCAGCAATGACGGCATTCCATGCATCTTCTCTTTTTCTGACAGCTTTCACCGAACAATCGAATGTGGAAAATAATCCTCCCCAGACTCCAAAGTTTCCTCCAACAACTGGAGCTCTTGCTTTAATTGCTGAGATAGTTCCATAACCTCTTTCTCCATATGGCGAATTACGGAATCCTTTTATACCATGCCAGACGCATCCTCCAATAACACCCATAGCAAACGCTCCTCCAAAATCGTTCAATATAACGATAGGACATGGATCTCTAGTATGATCAGCAGACATCTTGTTTGCTTTGTCTTATATCTTTCAATATCTTTCAACTGACTGAAAAATCTACAAAATTTTTTTCTTCTCAAACTTCTCATTTCGACACGTACACGTCCGAAAATCTCCTTGACATTGTCTCTGGGATTCTCCTTATACTTTCGTAAGAAAACTCAAAACAGCCTGGCATGTATCGCTTAGTAGAATATAGTTGCTCATGGAGTTTACAGTTGACTTTTATACTATTGTGAACAAAAATTAAAAAAGAAATGCGCCAGCCCGGAGTCGAACCGGGGGCCCAACGATGGCAACGTTGGATTTTACCGCTAAACCACTGGCGCTTGTTATGTTCGAAATGGATTGGAATAATTTTTGTGTTGTTGAGTTAAAATTAGTAAAATGCACGATTGCAAGTTCCGTATTCACGTTCCGTATTCACGTTCCGTATTCACGTTCAGTATTCACGTGCTGTATTCACGTCCTATCGTGCATTTACTAGTTTTAACTCAACACAAGTGCAAATAGAGTAGGAATTTTCATTAAATAATTAAGTCAATACAGAGTTAGTTCCCTCACTCAATAGCTTTAAGCAACCAGTGGTTAACTTGACACTTTGTAGTACAATATTATTCTTCTAGAAATACAGATAGAGCTAGAACCGGTGGAGCATTTAACGCCAGTCAAACTAGTAGTAGACGATTTTATCATTGACACACCCAATAGTTCAACAGTATCAGAATTATTATCATTCGCTGAAGCAATTGCATTTCTCAAGTATGTGTTATTGATTTCGATAGAATATCGCCACGTTTTCTGATAATATGTTTCATTTCAATTTTTAACGATTAGTTAATACTAACAAGATGATGATATGTCATTGATCCTTTGTCATGACTCCACACAAAAGTTATTCCAATCCATTTCGAACATAACAAGCGCCAGTGGTTTAGCGGTAAAATCCAACGTTGCCATCGTTGGGCCCCCGGTTCGACTCCGGGCTGGCGCATTTCTTTTTAATTTTTGTTCACAATCTATTGTGATGGAGAACACCCACCTTTTTTGTTTAAATATAGGTGTCTTTTTAGAGTTGCCGGTGACAATCGAATTGGGTGCTTCATCTTCTCATTTGTTATATAAATTTGAATATTGCCTGTTGAGTGTTGATTTTGTTGCCAAGTAGTGAGATTTACAAATTATATTGCAACTGACATCATTTATACAACAACAACTCTAAATAGTTTAATATAGCTTCAAAAATCTCCGAAAAAAGAATACATGCTTATTCTTATACCTTCAGAACCAAGAAGTCAATTTCAGTGACAAATAGCCACTAGTAATTAAATTAATTGGCAATGCACCATGTGACGAAAGAAATATTGCCAGATCTACTTCGGTTCTTAAGATGTTCAAAAATATCATTGAAAATGGCCTCAAACAGGCGTGGTTGATTTATTGTCTCTTTTCCGCTAAGATCTTAGGACCAAAGGGTATTCTATCTTGGTAGTTTCGAGAAGGAACAAGGACACCAGAAGCTTTATATGCTCAGAAGTGTCCTACCAGTTTGGATTATGGGGCATATTGGTTTGTCTTAGATGAGATAGCAAACCGTCGAAAACAGCGTGGTTGAAAACACCGTGGTTGATGAGTGATCTTGAGGTCTTGAACCAAAAAGATTCTGTCAAATCATAAGTACCAATACAATGGCTGCAACATAATTTCGCACGTTATTGAATTTCAAATTGTGAAGATGAGTTCGAACCAGGAACAAGATCTCGTGCTATTCAAAGACAACAGCATAATCAGTGAAGGAATCTTGACTTCAAGCAGATCGTACCTATCCATAATAGCATATGTAGAGGGTACACAACCAACGTGGTTCTTGAACTCTCTTATTGAAAACTGTCTCATAGGAACAGCGACCTTGATCAATAAGGATCTTAATGTTCCCAAGAAAACGAACACAGACGTGGTTTATGTTTCGTTCACCAACAATATGGAGTACGTGACTAAGTCTTGTAGGAAAAATGGACTTGACTTGAAGCGGACGAAGAATTTCACATTCATTGATTGTTTCACTGATCTTTTCACAAAACATATCACCAACCATCAACAGAGTGGGTTACAGGCTCAGAAGCTTTTCAGAAATATCTTAGATCAAATAGAAAAGTCTAGTAACCCCAAAAGGGTGATTTTTTTGGAGAATCCAGAGTTTTTGTTGACATCAACTAATCTCTCTGTTAAAGAACTAATGAGTTTTATCGTCAAATTGAATAGAAAATGTCGAAATTTGTTCATAATCAGTTGCCATACATATCCACAAATAGTCGACTTGACTATAAATGATCCCAACGAAATTGCTTTCAAAACCACAGATTTCTTGTGTAAAGTTCATCAAATTGCTCATTCAAACATCTACGTTGAACCACTACCAACTGGGAGGGCCAAGGATATAACCGGTATTTTGACAGTTTCCAAAGGAGCTATTCCCTATGATTCAAACATAGTTCTAGATGAAAAGAGCTACACTTACAATTTGACAAAAGATTCCAATATTAAAATATATTTCAGATAGATTAAACTTTTTTTCTATGTAAATTATAAAGATCATCCAATGCAAATTCAATGGAACATCTTGCTCCTAGCAATGGGAACAATGGCCACACTGATCTTTCTCCCACGAGAATCCAATAAGGGATATTCTCCATTGTCTTATGGACATCGAAAACTCTGCCAAAGTCCTTCATTAAATACCTTAATTCAGGGACTATGGTTATTTCTCTTATACTAGCCAAAGATTGGGAGTTAGATGGCTTTTCGTCGATGAAAAAACGCTTCAAGGTGTCTGGAAGTAGCCCGAGTTTATTCATTACCTCCAAACGATGCTGAATTTCCAAACCAACGATGTTTTTGAAATGTTTAACAAACGTAAATAGAAAATCATTCATTTGTGCTTCATTAGTATTCTTGATTGGTAATTCATTATCATCCAAATCCTCGACTCCCTCAACAATTTTGATTCTGCTTCGTGTTTTTTGGTAATGTTTGAACTTACCATATTGATTATGATGTTTTAGATCATTTGAGATTAACGGTGCCAAATAGGGTCTTGCAAGACTTGTGATAAAATGGTTCACATTGAAAAGTTCAGTGAGCCTCGTATAGGCTGACTTAGCTTTTAAGTCAAACTTAGAATCAGAAGGTGAATCATTATTGGGATCACTGGTTTTTGAGGAAGAAGTGAAATAATGCTGAGAATAACTGACATCCTGAGGTTTTAAGAATCGTGCATTCAAGTTCGGAGAACGAGGCACAATGTTGTTATTGAAATCCTTGACATAAAGCTGAACATCATCAGAAAGAACACCTGTTCCAATTGAAGCATAAATGGCCGTCCAAATAATGACATTTGGGGAGGTTATATAGTTAAGTAACGTCGGGATAGATTGGTCTGTTGGATGTACTGCGATATTAAGAACTTTTTCTGTTTTTAAGTACGCTTCTTCAAAAGTCAAGTCCCCGATTGTATCACGAACCAACTTCAAAAACAACAAAATATCCTGGGAATATCCTTTTCTGACGACGTTTTCAAGGACATTACCATACCTCTCATCAACATCGTGGTTCAATCTGTCGACATTACCCATCACATCAGCGATTGAGATCAAAATAGGAATCAATTCATCATCTGTCAAACAACAAACCAAAGAGGCCACAGCAGCACCCACAGCACTCCCACCAAAAATTCTGGGTAGCAAGCCTTTGAAATACAAAGCTTTAACGACCCCAAGATGACACAATCCGAATAAAGAACCCCCCTGCAAAATCAAAGCAGTGCTACCAAAAGATTGTCGGGCATCATGGAAAAAGTCCAATGTGAGCTGTCTACTATTCATGATGTACTGAGGATTATCAGAACTCGGAGCAGAATATAATGACTCATTCAAGTAACTCAAACAATTCAATACCTCTTCAATATACTCTTCTATCTTGAACTTAGTGCCCATATAAGACTTTACATACAACTTTTTTTGGGCTATACCACCGAAATTCCGAATCAACCCACCTCTCAAAAGCGACATTATCAACAGAGAATCTCCATTGTATCTTGCTTTCTTTAAAAGCTTTGTTCGTTCATCAATCAATACATAATCGTAATGCTTGGAGATGAAATTCTGCCTCCACAAGTCTAAATTCGTGAGCCTATCTATCTTTGATACCGTCTTCTTCCATTCGTTATAGGTCTTGACATTATGAAGATGATCTAAGTATTCTTTGAGAGGGTCTTTGCTATAATATATCTGGTACACCTTTTTGACCCAGAAAAAAAACACGTCAAGTAAAAGTTCGACTAAAGCCCATATGAAAGATGGCGTATGGTTGAAAACCACTGTGGCGAATCTTAACAGGTACTTTTTTAACATATTACTTAATCAATACATTAGTTTGCAAGATACAAATGACTTATCGAAAAAACGCATATGCTAGCTGCGAAATCTACTGATACTGGGGTTTTTTTCGATTACATAACATATTACATAAGCAGGGTACGAGTTCAGCCACTTCTCATGAGCTTTTTACTACGACTGAAGAACTTCTTCCCGAGGTTTGAAGCGTGGAGACCACCAGTTTCGACTTTATCTTTGACACTGGACACTCGGCTTCGAATTGAAGTGTGTCTTCGAAGGTCATTATGTGTGGCATTTTGATAAGCTTGCGATGCGATTCGTCCAATATGAATCGTTGAAGAATTATCTGATTTGGTTAATGTTTCGTTGAGCCATGTCTGCAAACCGGAATCAAAGTTGTACTCCTTTTCAAGAGCGTCTTTAAGTAGCCTGATTCGGTCTACCAGTTGGGAAGTTTTCATGATGGTCCCCCAATTGAAAACTGGATATGCGTTTGGTGGGAACTTTTTAGATGCAAATGTGGCCGTGGACGAAGTACTTATGGTTCGGGCATGTGAAGTCTTGTTATCTGCGTCTTGAGAAATCAGTATACTGGGAATAATTGAGTTTGTTGCGATTGTTGAATCAGTTCCTGACATATCACTTGATTTCTCATTGGTATCAGGAACTGAACTTAATAAGCTGGTGTATCGTTGCTTGGGTTTGGGAAGAGTCTCCAGAGAACTGATTTCCTCATTGAACTTGCGGCTGTACTCTTTTTCATCCAAAATAGAGTCACTGTCAGTGGCAGTTTTAGTGATTCCAAGCCCACTTGTTTGTTCACCACTGGTTCCACTGTTAAAAGTTTCATCTTTTGCTTCCGAATCTTCACCTTCTTCTTCTTCTTCTAGGATATCTGGATCCTCATGGATACTTGGTAGTGGAATATCAACCGTATCAGGAACAGAATTGGTGCTTATGAATGACATATTATCAGATCCTGATCGTTGTTTAGTGAATTTTTGATATCCAGAACTCGACTCGTTATCCATGTTAAAATTGAAATTTGACTCATTATCATTATCATTTATGAATTGGTCCCTGAAACTATTAGTGTTGGGTTTCCAGGAGCCCATAGAGATGGTATTTGTACTCATGGTTGAATCTCTTCTGTTCAAATCTTTGTCTACTCCAGGGATGGAAGGTGGTTCAAAATCACTTCTTGGATCAAATGAAAGTTTCCCGGTCGATAGAGAGCCACTAGAAGCCACCGGATGGAGATCGTTCTCTAAGGGTAAAGGTTGCACAAGGTCTGAAAGTCGAGGAGTTGAGGCATCTTCAGATTGCTGATTTGGTGATGAACTTTCAAGGTTTCCATCATTCGAACTTTCGTCCAGTTTATCTGTAGAATTGGAAACACTTCCCTTATCACTCATATAAGCATCAACTGCATCACCAAATGTACTGTAGCTAGGAGAATCGACCGATACGGGTGTTTTTCTTGCTATTGACAGTTTGCTGGATAATGGGATATCTGAATTGGTTGCTTCTGGGGAATTAGTGGATTTTCTGGTTGTTTCTTCGTCTGATGATTTAATTTCTGGCTGTGCCATTTTGTTTTCAGAAAACACGGCTTCTTGTTGGGGAGGCTTTCTAATTGAAGGTCTATGGCCGCTCATTTCATTAACATACTTCTCATGGAACTGCTTCTCCTCAAAATTGGATAACGGTGCTATGGGAGTTACGTTTTCGCTTTCGTTGTCCTCTGAATCGTAGTCATAATCATAATAGCTGTAGTGATTTTCGAAATCAGGGAGTGATGTATTTGTATCGATAGGTGGTAAGAACCCTTCTTGTCTGTCATCCTTTGGAAAAGATGTATTTTGGAGATCGCTCATCAACGAATCCAAAGTGTCTGACTGAAATTCACCTTTTCGTTCATCATCAAGTTCACGCAGACTTTCACCACTTTCATCGCCTTTACTTTCGATTTCTTGTTCTCTATCGACAGCACTGATTTCTCTTTCATAGTATGGAATGGCTTCGTCATTGTCGTTTTCGGAATCAGAGTCATTGTTAAAGTTTTCCTGGTCAATGGATAACACAAGATTTTTCGTTCCACCTCCTGAAACACTTTCATCGCTGGATTGATTCACCAGGTCATCCTGTTCTTTTTCGTGAGCCTCCTCATCCACCACCTCAAAAGATTTGGAATGGCCATAATCTTCACCTTTTGAAGCATTTCCCACTCTCAAATCAGTCTCTCTTTGGATAGAATCAGCATCCGATTGGAAACTTTGCTCTGACATGGGAGTTTCTGGAACAGGGGACCTAACATTGAAATCTGCACTCGGCCGCTCAAAGCTCATGTTAGCAGCGGGAATTGCAACTGTATGAATGGTCCCCCCTTGATTGTCATGCAAATTAGTCGGCTTGTTGGAGTCAGAAATGTCTTCATTTCCATCGCCGTTTTGGGACTCGTTGTCCAGGTCATCTTTACAGTCTTCCCGAATCCGGTCTATCGATAGCACCAACTCGTTCTCTGCGCCATTGTCGGGGTCACGGTCGTTAATTTCAAGATCTTTGTCCTTTGGTAAAACAAATCGTTCGGCCACTACTGGGGAAGAGTTTGAAACGGAGAGATTCGACTGTGAATCTGAATCGGAGCCATAGGCGTCGGCTTCGTCGTTCCATTCTTCGCCGTACGAGGGGACAGACGCACGGACCCAGCGAGTGGATTTATGTCTTCCAAACTTGTCGGCCATGATGTTATAAAATAGAATTTGATGCGCAACATAAAAATAAGAGTATACGAAAGAAATGCTTGACTTTTAAGGAAGCAAACTGTCATAGATTTGTTACATAACAAACTTCAAATTCATATCTATGGGGTGGGAACTACTCAATTGAGGTTTTTGGGAGTATTTTCCTCGAAGAAAGTTTCTCATATTGTTCAATAACGAGATATATGATTGTTCTGGAGACAGAGAAAGAATCGATATGAATGCATAACTCATGGCTCCACTAGCAGTTCCATTGATTGTGGCGTCTGCAGATGTCTGGTCGTCTTTACTACCCGACAAGCTTATTATGTCTGCGGGAGAAGCTTTCATTTGTCTCACTTTATCGGCATCGAATTTCGAGGAATTGTAGACAGTTTTAGCAATACTTCCCAAGGAAGAAAGCATTCCCCCGATATTTCGACGCTCGTAGTTGAGGAATGCTCCCATGGCATCGCCCCCTACATCTTTCAACATGTTGGGCTCCTTGACTACTCCTTTGGTAGAATAAACGTAGGGTAAGTCCAATGCGGTTCCTGAATGACACGAATCGTATAAGGCTGTGAGCCGACACCCTTGAGGCAATGGTTTGACCATGATATCGTGCATTATGTCATCTACAATGTGCCCTGCCTGCTGGAAGTCTAAGGGGTATATCACTTGGTCCAACCCGTCTTCTTCATCGCCGTCCAAATCTTTGGTGACTCCTCCATGACCGGAGTAATGAAAGAATAATGAATCATTGGGTCGTGCATCGTTCGTGAGCCATTGCATGGCCCGCAAGATGTTATCTCTAGTCGGAAGCTTATTGTACTGTCTTTGATCGTCGGTCAAAATCACCATGTCCTCCCACCGATACCCGAATCTTTCGTTCAAGAACCTACTCATGTTCTTAACATCGTTTATACATCCTCTCAATTCGCTCTTGGATCCGAAATAATTGATCCCCACAAGCACCGCTTTTCTTCTTCCCGAACAATTGGAGTACTGGAAAGTGGCATCGACGTTATTGCTGAATCGTTGGGGCTGTGTTGGAGGTGTCGAATAGTGAGGTGTGTTTTGAGGACCTGAGGCTGCAGGCCGGGAATATTGCCCGTCGTACCGCGGTTGGTGCTGTTGTTGGACCGAAGGCTGGTACTGCTGCTGGTACTGCGGTTGGTACTGGCCCTGTGAAGACTGGTACTGGCCCTGGAGCGGCTGTGGAGGTCTTCCGTATTGATGGTTTCCAGATCCTGGGAACATGAAATCGAACTTCGCGGACTTTGAAAATTGAGGGTTTTTTTTATCTACAAACAGTAAAACTAACTTTATAATTTGGGTTCATCTTGACCTTGGTTGATGATTATCTCTGGGTACAAATCACCCATAAAGCTTCCAATGTGCCACAATCCTCCGTCAACCACCAAAATGTTCCCGTTCACGTATGAACCAGCAGGTGAGAATAAGTAAACTGTAGCGTCAGCGATATCTTGGGCAGTTCCAAGTCTTTGTAAAGGAACTCTTTGGTCGACAGGTTTACCATTGGGAGGGGTTAATCTTTCCATTCCTTCGGTGCCGCCAATGGCCCCGGGCGCAATACAGTTACTCGTGATGCCCAAAGGACCTAATTCGACTGCCAATGCATTGGATAATGCATCAACACCTGCTTTGGCAGCCCCAACATGACTTTGGAATGGGACTCCGTAATAATGTAAAGTGGCAGAAACGAAAATGATTCTTCCCTTATTCTTTCTCAACTCGTTGAAGCAAGCCTTGATGGTATTGAAAGATCCCAATAAGTCAATGGAAACAACAGATTTAAAGGCATTTGAAGATAAATGGTTGAAATCACTTAAAAAATTTCCAGCGGCTCCAGCGATAACGTAATCGATTCGGCCCAATTCTGCCACTGTTTTCTCAACTGCAGACACCAAGGACTTGACGTCTCGAACATCCACATTCCCAATACCTACGACTTTAGCCCCGTCTCTTAATTTGGCCATTTCTTGGGCTGCTTTAACAGTTTTTTCTTGATTTCTTCCAATGATAGCAGCATTAGCTCCTAATAAAACCAATGCTTGAGTTTGTACTTTACAGATGGTACCAGCACCCCCAGTGACAAACACCACCTTGCCTTTGAAGATGTCCCGTTTCCATGAACACTTGTCAATGTATGTTTTATCTAATTGTGACATTATTTGAAATGTTGGACGGATGAGGGTTTATATAAGAAAATGTGGGGGTTGAGACCGAGGAAGTGATACGCATTTGATAAATTTGGGCTTGCCTGAGGGGTGCTTGGGTTACGGGTTTGAATATTGGACTGGGAATGCTTGTTGATGAGAGTCACACGACTGATTCCATAATCAAGTGATGGGCGATGAGATTGATATGCCTAGTTGTTGATATGCTTAGCCATTATCCATTATTATTATGCTTAAAAATGTCTATAAAAGGGTCGCGAGATGTCAGATTTAAACATGTCTTCCATCACGCTTGATCTTGAATCTGTGGCTAGAGCCACTGCACCCGAACGTAAGGCTAATGGAACTGACACTCCATTGGATTTCTACCACACTTGTAGTGTTGAAAAAGTCTACAAGATTCAGAAAATGGTCCACCACTACTTAAAAAGCACCAAATCTTCACCTTTGACGCTATATATCGAGCCTAGTTTCCACAGAAGATACCCAGTGGCATCCAGATATCTTCGTGACACCAACGTGGCTATTAAAAGCGACGAAAATGACGTTTCCACTTACCAAGCATTCAACATTCTTGCATCACAAGAGTATAATGAGAACCGAAATTATCGTGGAGTTTGAGATTCTCAGAGTGTAAACACCAATTAGACCTTGTTAATTGAGGCGAGAAGTGGAAAAAAAAAATTTTCACCGACTTACTACTATGTCTGACGAAAGAACTTTCATTGCTATTAAACCCGATGGTGTCCAAAGAGGATTAGTCTCATCTATTTTGAGCAGATTCGAAAACAGAGGATTCAAACTTGTTGGTATCAAATTGGTTCAACCAACTGAATCTTTATTAAGAACTCACTACGCTGATTTGACTGAAAAACCATTTTTCCCTTCTTTGTTATCCTACATGTTGTCTGGACCAGTTTTAGCCACTGTTTGGGAAGGTAAAGACGTTGTCAAGACCGGTAGAACCATCTTGGGTGCCACCAACCCATTAGCTTCTGCTCCAGGTACTATCAGAGGTGATTTTGCCATTGACATGGGTAGAAATGTTTGTCACGGTTCTGACTCTGTTGAGTCTGCCAAAAAGGAAATCGACTTGTGGTTCAAGAAAGATGAATTGGTTGAATACAAACACGCCATGTTCTCTTGGATCTACGAGTAATTTAGTATTATCTGTATTTAGAAATATATCAATTACTTAATTTTTTTTCGTTTGAGCGACACTTTTTCTGAGAAAACCCTAACATGAGTATGGAGGACGATTTGTTTAACGTTCAAGAGAATGATGATGATATGATGAACGAGGATGACATGATGAATGACGAGGACGAAGACAATAACTTTGGGGGCAATGTGGATGATGAAAATGACAATGAAGAAGAAAATGACAACGATAATGACGAAGAAGAAGAAGAAGACGAGGAGGAAGAAGAAGACGACGATAACGACGAGGATGACGAGGATGACGACGATGAAGAGGAAAAAGACGATAAAGACACAGCCAAGTTTGTTGATGCTCGAGAGTTGACTCCAAAAGACGACAATGAAGGTGAAAAGCGAGTTCATTTCAACAAAGATAAGCTGGAATCAATGGATGTTGATAGTTCGAACTTGAGTAAACGTGAATCGTTGATCTTAAGGGCCAAGAACAGTTACAACATTGATATCATACCGTCAGTCGCCATACCTTATGCTACTCAATGTCATGCAATTGCCTTTACTGATGGTCCCAAATGGATAATCACTGGTGGTGAGGATGGATTTATCCGAAAATATGATATGATATCTTCTATTCAAGGTAAGTCACCATTGACGGTGGCCCAAAAACACAACTTGGTGGACTCAATCAACAAAGCCGGGGTCATCTGCTCGTATTGGGAGAATGAACAGCCGTTGACTCAAAATGAATTGATGACCATCAACCCTAAAATTAAAGCCTCTGATTTCACTTCGGGTTCCATGACTTACGAGCCCCGAGTGAATCCAGTGTACGCCTTGGACGTGGAGAAAAACGGGTATTGGTGTTTATCAGGAGTACTATCAGGAGGTATTTCTCTATACACAATGAGGTATAACGAAGGAGGTCTACACCACTATTTCAGACACGGGAAGAAGAAGCAGACACATCTGATCAATAATGGACACAGTGATGCGATATCTGCTATAAAACTTAACCAGCAACAGGACAAATTTCTCTCTGGATCGTGGGATAAAACAATAAGACAATGGGATTTGAACACAGGGAAATGCTTAAATTTATTCGAAGGAAGCACTGGTCAAATATCTCAGATCCATTATAGACCCATTGGTTTGGGAGATTTAACCGTGAGCTTCGAAGATGACGGACATAATGACAATGAGGCCAATAGTGATATGAGTTCATTATTCGGTGATAGTGACAATGAAAATGATAATCAACAAGGCGAAAATAAGGAACATGAGAAGGTCTCAACCAACAAAGCCAGTTCTTCCAAAGTATACAAGAATGACAACGTGTTTATGAGCTCACATAGTGATGGAACAGTCAATATCTGGGATATTAGAACCGGAAATACCCCAATAATAAAGTATGATGTCCCCTCCGGTACTCCGCCATGGTGTATGAGTTCAGTTTGGTCCAATAATGGAGATTTTCTCTATGTGGGTAGAAGAAATAGCACCGTTGACGAGTTCTCTTTGAAAATGCCCCACAAGAGAAATAAACTTAACTATACTCCCAATGTTCTGAAAACTTTGCAATTTCCGAAAATATCTGGGCCAGTGACAGCCTTACAGACGATGCCAAATGATGACTATTTGCTCTGTGGATCATCAGATAATATTAGGTTATACAACTTGAGCTTGTATAATTCCGAAACACCTTCAGTTGCAAGTAAAAAAGCAAAGAAAACTCAAGCAACGCCATTTTTGATTGTTCCTGGACACCATGGAGGAATTTTGAGCTCATTATACGTGGATGATACCGGCAGATTCATGGTGAGTGCCAGTGGTAATAGAGGATGGGGGAATTCTGCATTCACAGAGTCGGTTTTGGTGTATGAAATCGACTTTGATTCAAAAGTACCTTTGTAATATACATATAAATAGAAATGAACGTATTAAAACCGTAAACCAAAATACCCATTCAATGAGTTTCTGATGTTCCCTAATCCCACATTTAGCAATCCTTGGACTTTGCTGATTCGAAAAGAATTCATATTGGCAAAATTAAGTAAAGCATTATGGTGTCGTGTTACAAGAAAATGTATCAATACACCAAGAAATCCAACAGTTAGACTGATTTTATAGATTGTTGATAGTTTGAGTACACGCTTCGAATTTTTCTTGTTCGAGTTCCCTCCTTGACTATCACTTTCTGAAAACATTAGCTTCTTCAAGTAGATTGAAGAGTTTCTCAAAATCTTCGAATTCAACGTTGAAGTGGACTCGTTTAATGAGGAAAGAGACGATGTCATGGAGTTATCCAATGAGGTGGATGGCTCATACTCCGTCATATCGTCAACTTCGTCATATATCTTCTTCTCGTTGGCTAAATTGTAAATAACAAATTTCGAGATTTCTTCATCTTGTAATTGAACAACGTGTTCCACTTTGATGGGATTTTCCACCAAACTGAAAGGATTCTCCTTGGAGAAGGGTTTGGAAGTTGTTTGTAGAACTGAGCTAAGATTATATTCTTTGAACCATAAATCATAAGTATACGATGAGTTGCTGAGTTTTGTGATTGGGAAATTCTCGTAATACAGCTTAGCATCATTTAGGATCTTGATGAGATCTCCGTCATTGAGGTCTTTGAATAAATAAGTTGACGATAAGCAGTTATGCAAAATGTCTTTATCGATGGCACTATAGTCAGGGTCTGCACGATTGATCTCCAACTTCGAGTAAATTTGGTCTTTCTTGAAAGTTAACGCAGCCACAATTATATAGACGTTAATTAGTATGGATTCATAACTCAAAGCAAAGTCCCAAACAATCAATAGCTGATTCAAGTTATCGATATCATGACTGAACATGGTCAAAACTGATGATAAGGCCTGATAAAAACTATAGTCGTAGTACTCACCTTTTGAATAGATGAAGCTATTATTCAATCTTTTGATTAACTTAAAGAAATCATGGTCAATAATTTCCAATAATGTTGGAATCAACTTCAAATGGACCAACGACAAATGAATATCCTCAACCATGAAGTCTCTCAAATGGTTCAAAGCCAAAGTCTCGAGCACCTTGTAACTGGAATTCTCATCAATCTTATTGGTGATAGGATCGTAGTAAACTATCAAAATCACACTTGCAACGTCATGGAACCCCTGATAATAATGTAAACAAGGGTACTTTCTCAAGAACTTGATCACCATATTACACAAATTTTTCTTCAAATAATCGATTTCATTCTTGGAGTAAATATTGGAAAATGAATTCAGCGAATTACAAGAAGATTGAATATGATTCAAAGTAGTGAAGGATCTTTTGATATCCAATTTCACTTGTTCCTCATCTTTATGGCAAGGCCCATCGTTGAGATTCAAATCTTCCAAGAGCAATGATGCATCCCCCGAATGCATAAGCCTATCACCCGTTCCACTTGGACTCTCAATCCCCAAAAATAACGGCCATATTTTGCGTCTCATCTCATTGTTAATCAACCCATCTGCGGACCTCAGATACTCTTTTAATTCATCCACCATTTGGTTACTGAGATACTCACTCAACGTCTTATACTTCAACAGCTTGATTTGCTCATTCAACGGACTCAAGTCGCTGTTATAAAACGATTTTCCAAACTTTTCAACGTCCATACTCACCCAATCCTGTTGGTGTTCTTCGGGAGTTTTTGGTGCTTGTACCTCATCGAAATACTGCTCACGGATTGGCGTGGTACATCTGTCGGTGCTTCCGACGGGATCTAGACTGAGGCTTTGTTCCATCAGCAGAATTTCCGTCCTCTCTGGTTGAGCAGGTTGCAGCATAATCAGGCCATGTAATTTTAATCTCAAAACCCTTGAGTTTTTATATAAGGATCGCGGAATTTCTCCAGTTTTTTTAAATACTACCGACAATCATGGCACCCAAAATCTTAAAAGTTACACCACAAGCACTGGAAATCACCGTTGAATGGGACAACAACAATGCTTCCAAGTATCACAATATCTGGCTCAGAGACAATTGTCATTGTGAAGATTGTTACTATGCAGTCACCAAACAAAGACTTTTGAACAGCGCCACCATTGATGAGAATATCAAGGCCAACGAGATCGAGCATGACGGACTGAAATTGGAGGTTTCATGGAGTCAAAACAACCACAAGAGTGTCTACAGCGCTGAATGGCTTTACTTGCACTCTTATAACCCTGTTTTGGTGCCATTTGACGAGAAAGTAGATGGAGAAAAAGAGTTGTTGAAAATGACTTACTGGGACGTTGAAAGTATTTCAAAAGAATTGCCCGCAGTCGATTTCAACAAGGTCATTGAATCGAGCGATGCAGACAATGAGGATGCCATCAGAGATTGGTGTTACAAGATTTGGAAATACGGATTCTGTTTTATTGATAATGTTCCGGTTACCCCAGAGGATACTGAGAAATTAGTTGAAAAGCTCATGTATATCAGACCAACACATTACGGTGGATTCTGGGATTTTACCAGTGACTTATCCAAAGCCGATACTGCTTACACCAACATTGATATCAGTGGCCATACTGATGGAACGTATTGGAATGACACTCCGGGATTACAATTATTCCACTTGTTATTCCACGATGGAACTGGTGGAACTACTTCTTTGGTTGATGCATTCAGATGCGCTGAGCTTCTCAAGAAAAGTGACCCTGAAAGTTACGAATTGTTAACGAAAATTCCAGTTCCAGCTCATTCTGCCGGGGAGGAAAAAGTCTGTATTCAACCCGACATTCCTCAACCAATATTCAAGCTTGATGACGAAGGAAAGTTGATTCAAGTCAGATGGAATCAATCCGACCGGTCCACCATGCATAAATGGGCCAATCCCGAAGATGTTCCGAGATTCTATAAAGCAATTAGATCTTGGTATGCTATTATTAGTGACGAAAAGAATGAATTATTTTACCAATTGAAACCAGGACAATGCTTAATTTTCGACAACTGGAGATGTTTCCACTCCAGAACCGAGTTCACTGGTAAGAGAAGAATGTGCGGTGCATACGTCAATCGTGACGATTTCATGTCTCGGTTAAAATTATTAAACATTGGCAGAAAAGCTGTTTTAGACTCATTATAAATATGGTAAATATTTACGTGTCCCATGATCAAAATTGTACACCCACAATTAAAAGTGCGACCTCTCCTTAAAAAAGTTGTTCACCATCATGGAAGACTGGAGAAGAATCGATATTGATGCATTGGAACCAGATAAGTTTCTAACAAAAGAAGAGCTTGTGCCCCAAATCCCCGACGCGTTATCGGAGACCGAAATTCGGGGCGTCATCAATGATTGTAAGAACCATTTGACAAAGGGCCAGTTTTTTGAATCGTTGGAAAGAGCGTTACATAGACCTCCATATTTGGCATCGATAGATGGTAAAGAATCCTATAACGAGATGATGTTCGAGGTATTGATTTCCATCAAGAATAACAATACGGATATCGTTCAATTCATCAAACAATTAAATAGTGATCAGCAAGACACTTTAGTGAAGTATTTATACAGAATTATGAGTACTAGTTATGGTTCCAAACAAGGAGGGATTCTATTGACGTGGTTTGAAAAAACCATTGAAATCACGGGATTGGGGCCAATCATCAGGTATATGAATGACAGAAGAACCGTTTAGAAGAAAAATAAAACCATTTTTATGTAGGATGAATAATATAAACCGCAAGTTGTTTAAGGCATTGTCCAAATAGAGAATGGGTGGTGTTCGGAAAACTGCCGGGATCCATTTTAGGATAACCTGCAAAAACCCACGGTGAAAAATCGTTGTCGTTGGGAAAAACGCTCGATGCGGAGCCCTGGGTTCCCCACCCCCAACATAGCGATATAAAAACCCCAACCATTCCCCCATAATTTTTTTTCTCTGGATATAACTCTTGAAGTCGAACATCAAAAAATGTCTGTCAAATTAAACAATGGAACTGAAATGCCACTTTGTGGTTTCGGGGTATGGAAAGTTGATAAACCAACTTGTGCAGATACCGTTTATAATGCAATCAAAGTTGGTTACAGATGCTTTGATTGCGCCCAAGATTATGGTAACTGTATTCAAGTTGGTGAAGGTATCAAGAAAGCTATTGATGATGGTTTAGTCACCAGAGAAGATTTGTTTATCACTTCCAAATTATGGAATACCTATCATCAAACCCACATTGTTGAACAATCTTTAGACAGAATTTTGAGTGAAATGCAATTGGAGTACTTGGATTTGTTCTTGATGCACTTCCCTGTTGCCATGAAATTCGTGCCTTTTGACGTTAAATATCCTGCTCAATTGGGAGTTTCTTCAACTTTAGAATTAGATGATACTCCAATCATTGACACTTGGAAAGTTATGGAAAAAATCTATAAAGAAGGCAAGAAAGTTAAAGCCATTGGTGTTTCTAACTTCAACGGGGCACTTTTGATGGAATTTGCCAAACAAGCCGAGATCACTCCTGCTGTTTTACAAATCGAACATCACCCATACTTGCAACAACATCAATTAGTTAACTACGCTCAAAGCCAAGGAATTGCTATCACTGCATACTCTTCCTTTGGTGGTACTGGTTACGTTGAATTGGACAATCCAGCTGCTAAGAATTCTCCTTCATTATTATCTCATGAAACCATCACTTCAATTGCTGGTAAATATAACAAAACCCCTGCTCAAATCTTATTGAGATGGGCCACTCAAAGAAACATTGCTGTGATTCCAAAATCAAACAATCCTCAAAGATTGCAAGAAAACTTGCATTTCAATGACTTTGAATTGGAACAAGCTGATTTCGATGCGATTGCTGAATTAGAGAGAAATCTTAGATTTAACGATCCAAAAGACTGGGATCCTAAACAAGTTTGTATCTTTTAAGATACTTAAAGCTTGTTTCAATAAACTTCCCTGCTTAAAAACCTCCCTGATGAATTTATGAATTTTTTTTCCAAATCTATAGATTTATGTAATGTAAATATATTGTTGAGATTGAATAGGAGGTGAAGGAGGAAGTGGAGTCAAAAAGTGGGGATATGGTGGGTGCCCCGCTTTACACCCCGGTGTGCATATAACACACCACTTTTACAGGTTAGCCACAAGATATGGGGTAAAAGAGGGCCGAATGTAACGTTACATAAAGCATATACATTATTCATACGTCTTCTTGTCTTACACTTTTAGTGCTTGTAGTTGGAACCTTTTCAATCAGATTCTCGTCTCCTTCTTCAATTTCCTGAATTGTAGCTTTTCCAAAATCATCTAAGATCAATTCAGATCTTCTTAATCTGATTATTTCATCAGCTTTTTGACGTTTAGTTCTAGCAAAACCTTTTACATCAAACATAATATCCATGTTTTCGATTGAAATTCCTCTTGTTTCAGGCATGAAAAAGTAAACAAATGGCACCGAAAGAAGTAAGCAAACTGCAAAAAAATAGAAAGTTCCATATTTGATGTTAGCCATCATATATGGATTGGAATAAACAATAACAAATTGCATCAACCATTGAGTCATGACACAAAGTAACATGGCAAATCCCCTGACTTTGGCTGAAAATATCTCACTACAGTAAATAAATGGGTAAGCATTCCAGGAAAAAGCATAAAACACTGCAAAAAGATAAACCGAAGCTAAAGCAGCTCTGGCTCCCAGATCCATTGGAACTTCATGGTCAAATGAGCCACTTACTTGGGAGTAAATGGCCAAGTAAATCATGGTGAAAAATGTCAAAAACGATCCAACCATTAATGGTTTTCTTCTTCCTAAAGTATCGACCATGAACAAGATAGCTATAATATTTGTGACTGCTTTGGCGATACCAAAACATCCAGTAGCCAACAAATCAACGTTATTGCCAGTGACTCCAATGGATCTGAAAATACTTGGAGAATAATAATTCAAAGCATTGATTCCCGATAAATTTTGCCATACCATAACCGAAATACCTAAAAAGATTCTAAATCTTAAACCGGGTTTTCCCAATTCCTTCAATTTCAAATATATATCGTTTCTTTGAATAAAGTTACCCTTAATGTCATGTTTTATCAACAATTCTTCATTCTGGATCTGCTCTACAACTGCTTGGATTTCGTAATTAATATATGGATGATCAGGGGGAAGTTTTCGGATCTTCACCAAAGTATTCCTGGCCTTATCGATTTTGCCAGCCTTGATAAGCCATCTGAAACTTTCTGGCTGAGTTGACATAGCAATGAAACAAAGCCCTCCAAAGATGAACTGTAATGCAAAGGGGATCTGCCATTGTCGATCGCTTTCATCAGGTTGATGAACTTTGACTCCATAGTTGACCCAAAACGCAATCACAAGACATGTCTGATAAACACATTCATACAACCCCACCGTTAAACCTTTGATGGCAGGAATCGACTGCTCAGAAATGTAGATTGGGGTTAAAGAACTCATACAACCAACCAGTAAACCGGTGATTGCTCTACCAGCATAAATTAAGCCCACTTTCCCCAGAGCTGCCACTTGAAACACGACTCCCACACAAAACACCACGCTAAAGATCATGATGGTGGTTTTTCTGCCCCATCTCTCCGAACAAAAATATGCCATAATAGCTCCAAAAAAACATCCTGCTTGGAATGTCGACACAATATTGGCCTTTAAACTGGCCAATTCATTTCCCACTGCTTTGTCCAAGCCGAATTTCGATTGGAACGATGGTAGGGAAAGTGTTCCACCAATGAATCCGGAATCGTATCCATACATAGCAGATCCAGTGGCAGCAGCCAATGCCAAGTATATCAAACGACTATTATAAGCCTCACGAGGGGCTGGGAAAGCAGAATCATCTTTTTCAATGAACTTTTCTAAGTACCACATTGCTGGGTTGCCAAAGAGATCTGGCGCAGTTTAAATAGTCCCGTCGGTTTTGTGGGGCTGTATAGATAATAGGGTAGGGAATCCGGTCGATATAAGCGGAAAAGGTGTCCGTTTTCGGGGGAAGGCTGTTGGAGCCGGGCTCGTAATCCGTGGGGTACGCCAGGAAATATTTCCTAATTCAGACTGACAATAGAAAAAAGATCATTAGTAAGAGGGATGTTTATTCAAATACTATCTTCAAAAGACTTAATCAAATCATAGAACTTCTTGTACTTGGACCAGGAGTCGCTGGAAATCTCGTAGTTCATAGGCTTCCGTCCAGCAATGCATTCACCGAATCCCAAATGCTCTTTTATGGCCTTTTTAATTCCCAAGAACCCTCCTTGAGCTGCTAAAACCTCGGCTTCTGCTGCGATGAATTGAAGCTCCTGAGCCTCGTAGAACTTTCCCTCATCAACTAGCTTGAAAAGTTTGACAAACGTTTTGGGGAAACATCCGGATAATGCATCAATCACACCTTTCCCATTAATGGCAAATAATGGTAAAAGTAATTGTCCTTGGCCCGAGAGTAATTTGAAATTGTTGGCTTCAATTTGTCTATCGAGTGAGACTCTTGAGTATTGATGAACATCTCCATGAGAACATTTGCAGCCAATGATATTTGGATGTGTTGATAGGGATCTGATGGTTTCAGGGAAAACTTGCAATCCATTACACACGCCCGGAAAGATATACAAGATCACCGGCAATTCCGAGTGGTCTGCCACCTCAGTGAACCAATCAGAGACTCCCTGCTGGGACGTGTCGGGTCCATAATAGAAACTAGGTAATACCATTGCAACTGAAGCTCCTGCTTTTTTGAAATCACCAATTACATTGACACAGTCTTCAACATTGTGTTGTTGGACCCCGGCGATGATTTCGAAATCAGGGATTGCTTGGTGGAGCCTCGAGATCAATTCCACCCGTTCGGCATGACTCATTAAAGCATTTTCCCCCGTAGATCCTAATACAACTAAGCCTTGAATACCGTTTTGCTTCAAATATTTGGCATGCTCGATTTGAGTTTCAAAGTCAATTGAGTGTCCATCGGCTTTGTAGAAAGTAACTATGGGAGTGTAAACTCCGTTTGTGATTGACTTGACCATCGTGATGCAATTCCAAAAAAAGATTGGTTATTAGCTGGTGGGGGAGACCTGCAATTTATATTCCCCACCCCCACATTTTCCTGAATTGACAAATTCCGAAGTGCGGAACCCTCCTCCGTGTTGTAGATCATCCTGCTTAATGGTGGGGGTCTTATGGAACCGTGTTTCCGTACTTGTATTGCACTATAAAGTCATCTAGTTAATTTGTCATTGTATTCGTCAATAAATTTCGTCACTTCTTGACTCAACTTCTTGCTATCCACCACCACCACCACCAATCCGTCACTGCCAACCTCATATTTGATGTGTCCTTCGTTGGGGATACACACGGATTCGTCGAATTTGTCGAAAAATTCATCAACTTCTTCCATACTTTGCACATAGTCCATTAATCTTTCATCGAAATCACCGTCTGGAGTGTCGGCAGAATCGACCAAAATCGCCACTCTTAGCGGGTTGTCGAGTTCTTCGGGTTTCTGGAGCTCAGCGTCCGATGTTTGTTCCACTCGACTCTCTGTTTCAGTGGGTTTAACCTCACCTTTATTGGTCTTGCTCTTCTTCATTACAAATTTTCACGCGATGGTTTTTATTTAACTTAGACAGAAAAAAAACACTATAGAGATCCAAGGCCGGGACACGACCTCTCTTCTAAACAAAACTATAAAGACCATTCTTTGAATTTGTTGATCAACCCGTTGGTGGAGGGATCGTGGGTAGTCACTTGCTTTTTGTCGTCCAATTCCTTACCAATGACTTTGGCCAAAACTTTTCCTAATTCAACCCCCCATTGATCAAATGAGTTGATGTTCCAAATGGCTCCTTCAACAAACGTAACATGTTCATAGTAAGCAATTAAGGCCCCCAAGGATGCTGGAGTAATCTTCTGCACCAAAATCGAGGTGGTTGGTCTGTTACCACTGAACACTTTATGAGGAACCAATCCTCCAGTTGCTCCTTCACTTTTGACTTTTTCTTCATTTTTACCAACCATTAAGGCTTCTGATTGAGCAAAAAAGTTGGATGCCAACATTTTTTGATGTAAGTTGTTTTGAATAGGGTTGTGGGATTGTGCAGCCAAAATAAAGTCCGAAGGAATCAATTTGGTACCTTGGTGAACCAATTGGAAGAAAGAATGTTGAGCATTAGTGGCTGGTTCTCCAAACAAAATAGTTCCAGTTTCATAGTTGGTGAAGACGTTACCACGAGAAACAGATTTACCGTTGGATTCCATGGACAATTGTTGTAAATAAGCAGGGAATCTGTGTAAGTATTGATCGAAAGGGGCCACCAAATGAGTTTGAGCCTTGTAAAAATTGTTGTACCAGACTGATAATAAACCTCCCAACACTGGAATGTTGTCTTCTAAAGGAGTCGAAGTGAAATGGTTATCAACAGCTTCTGCACCTTTCAAAAATTGCTCAAAGTTATCATATCCAATGTAAATAGCTACTGATAATCCAATTGCTGACCAAACGGAGTAACGACCTCCAACCCAACTTTCAAATTCAAACATATTTTTAGTATCAATACCGAATTTACTAACTTCTTCTGCATTCGTTGATAATGCAGCGAAATGCTTTGCAATGTAACTTTCATCTTTGGCGCTATCCAAAAACCATTGTTTAGCACTATTAGCATTGGTGCAAGTTTCAGCAGTAGTAAAAGTCTTTGAAGCAATCAAAAATAATGTTGTTTCAGGGTTGCAAAGAGTCAAAGTTTCAGCCAAATGAGTTCCATCAATGTTCGAAACAAAGTGAACACTCAATCCTTCTTTACCATATTTCTTTAAAGCTTCAGTGACCATAACAGGACCTAAATCAGAACCTCCAATACCAATATTGACCACATCAGTGATGGTTTTACCGGTGTAACCAGTCCATTTTCCCGATCTCACTTCGTCAGAGAACTCTTTCATGTGTTGTAAAACACCATCAACGTATGGAGCAGTATCCTTACCATCAACAACCATTGGTTTCATTGATCTATTTCTTAAGGCAACATGATAAACAGCTCTTCCTTCGGTGGAATTGATCTTTTCCCCAGCAAACATCTCATCTCTCAACTTCTCCACGTTAGCTTGTTTAGCTAATTCGAGTAATTTACTCAATATTTCATCATTAACTAAATTCTTTGAAAAATCAAACAAAATCTTGCTTTGATCAAAGTTCTGGAAGGTTTTACTGAATTTCTCGAATCTCGATGGGTCCTTTTCGAATTGCTCAAGAACATTGAACTGGCCATTGGATTTATGAAGTGCTTCCAATTCACTCCAAGCTGGTAATTCAGTTGCTAATTTAAAGGACATTTTTGACTTTTAGATAATTGGAAAATTTCGGACTATGTTATTCCAGTGCGTGTTGTGGAAACAATCTGTACTTAAATAAGAGTTGTAAATAGCGTAAAGAGTGAGAGGCCGTTGTTACTTGATTGGTCAGCATCCGGGGTTTAGCACGGAGAGTGTTAGACCCATTGGACGGCGACTATAGGCCAATAGAGACATCTCAGGAGCTGAGCACTCCGAATATTACTAACAGGGATTTTTGCTATTTGCACGTGAAAAAAGGCACGTGACAACACACCGACCGACTTTCCTTCAGTTCTGGTGCATACTGGACGTGATCCATCACCCCATATGCGGCGGCAGTCTGCGGAACAAGATCTTAAACCCACCGAAAGATGCCCGTTTCGTTGATAATTGTTCAAATTTACAATGCTCACTAAAATTCACTTATGGCTAAGGGACTCGTTTCAATTTGGGCCGATGACGAGGAGTTAAGGATCCCCAAAGAGTCAACTGCCACAAAGGCACCCAAGAAAACAAAGAAGCTAGAGAGCATATGGGCCGACGCTCCCGAGGAAGAGGCACCGAAATCCAAGCCACGTGGACCAAAAGGTTCAGGGAAGAGGCATCTGAAATCGAAATCAAATGTCCCAGAAAAACATCTGCACTTGCAAACACCACCTCCTTCAAGAGACAAAGAGAAGCTTGCACCCATGAGCGATGCTGCAAAGGCTTTTGCGGCCAGATTGGGACCGAAACTGAGGCATTCAGCCGCACCATCTCCATCACATACCAAAACCGAACCTGACATAGATTCTAAGCACAAAATGAGCGAAGGCAACGAGTTAGCAGCCCGGTTGGGGATGAAACCGTCTAAAACACCGTCTCTGCACCCGAAATCACCTAAAACGCATCGACAATCAGCGAAAGAGAGAATAGATCATCAGCTGCGTTCAGAACATCTGATACCACAACTGACAGCCAAATACGTGGCCCCGAGACAGAAACGGATAGCCGAACAGCAGGCAAAGGCTCAGGAACAAGAACAAAGAGCCAGAGAACAGCACAAATCCGAATTAGACAAGCTTGTAAGAGAAATGGAGGATTCCAATCTCAGTTGGGCAGATATAGACGATTGACATTAATGTATATTACTATTTATTTTTCAAGAGTTTTGATAGCTCTACCTGATCCACTGTCATTGGTTCTTTGATAGTGCCTACAAAAAATGCCTTTTTGCATCTCTTAATGCATTTCAATATGTCACTATATTTTTCATATCCATGCACTGAAACAATTATGGTTTCGTGATAGGTGATCTCACTCACATGCTCTAAGCTGGGGGTCTGCATCTCCTGTAAGAGGGCGTGTTGATACAAGGACATGGCTATGATTGTGGCCCCAAGCTTCTTATGGAGCTTCAAACATGCTTCAGCTTCTGGAATGTTAACTTTCTCCAGTGATTCTTGAGAGACCACATTCACAACTGCAGCTGGTTTAGTTGATGGGAACCGGGAAATTTCCAAGTTGGATCCACAAGCCAAGTCAAGTATCGATCCACTTGTGGTCTCAGACACATCTCCAATGATAATTAATCGTTTTCTGTCAAAATTTCGACACAAGATTTGGCCTTCACGAACAAACTGACTTTCGAAAGTTATTATGTTATCAAAACGTCCCACAACCTTGTTGATGTCGTCTGCGTAAACAACAACAAACTTGCTATAGCAATTGACCATGAAATCTGCAACTTGTTGTTGGGAATCGAATTTCAACATGGTGTTTAAACCCTTTAGGTCACTGGCTGTTTTATGAAGTAACTTCTCATGGTTGATTATCTCAACAGCAGAAGAAGTTTCGGCAAATGGGTACGGTGCGTTGGAGCCAGCCCATCTTTTTCGTATATCTGGAACGATACAATCGAAGAAAACCAATGCATGAGCAATGGTAGAACCAAAGAACTGCCCATCTTCGCCCACAATATCGGCTTGTTTCGCCGTGAATTCCAACAATGTCTCCACCAAACTTACGGGTTCAAAGAACTTCTCGAATGTACAACATTTGGCTTCGATATTAGACGGAATTTTCCACCGTTTCCACGTTTTGAAGGGGAAAACCACCAAGGTTCTTTCGAACGTATAGTTGAGATCAATATTATGAAGAATACCTTCCAAAACTTCCATGGCCTCGGGACTTGTGTTGATATCAATGACATGCACCAGATTGGTCAACGATTGGTAAATGGCTTTGCTTTGACCTTCGTTGTAGTTGTAGTTCGAAGTGCCAGTAATTTCTACCGTCTGTTGGTTCAAATCGATCGTGGCTGTTGACACAACGTTTGTTTTTTTGGAATGTTGCATGTCAAGAAAACCTGTATAACCATCGAAAACGAGACGGTCAGACGACAACTTCCTGCTATCAAACAGTCCCGTAAGCTGTACCAACCGACGAGGAACAGATATGAAGAAGTTATAGTTTTCGGACGACCCATCTTGGCCATCATCAAAATACTTCATCGATTCCAATCCGTATTTTCGTACTCTCGAGACATTTGAATAACTGTTGGGGCTGACGAGCTTTAAAAACATTCCGGGACCAACTGCTTCTTTGGAGTCCTTGAAGTATTTGCTCTTGGCTCCAAATCTCAACTCTCCCTTGGACGACAGGATTTTTATTCGTTCCAAGACTTGTACAAGGTGTCGATAGATGGTATAATCATATTCATTCAACAACGGCAATTGGTAAGTGAAACTTGGGATACTTTCAAAATAGTCAAAATACACCGTCAAGTCGTCCAAAGGAACATTGTTCAATCCCAAAAAGTGTTTTAATCCCGTCTGATAAGCAGCAAGAGAATAGCCGGGATATATTTTCAATCCCAAGCTTTCGAATATCGAAGCAGTTTCTGTGTCTGTAAGAGTGTCTATGAATTTGACGTCCTCATCGGAGCAGTCGTAGCTCGTTGGTTTCAAATTCCATCTTTTGTAATACACCCTTACAAATTTCGAGTAAAGATTCTCATTACTGGCGATCATTCGTAGATGAAGTTCGATATTTTTGGGATTAAAGTACTCGAACGGGAAGTCCAACACATGATCTTCCTTTATTTCAACAATAAATAGTATCAATGCTTGTAGAAAAGCAGTAAAATCTTTGTCCTTCATTACATGCAGTAGAGTTATACTCTGTTTGATGGCATTGGATAACCAGTTTTTAAGGAGATGATTGGGACCAACATCACCCTTTCCGGAGACTAATTGATGGAAAAACAGTCTCCAATCTCTTAGACGACTAAACAATTGAATTATCAATCTATTCAACCTGAAATTGCTCTTCTCATTCATTTCAAACGTGATATTCAAACATCGTTCCACATAAATTTGCATCGTTTCATCATTAAGAAACTTGGTAAGTCGTTTTTTGTCGTGAAGCAATATGATAGTCATCAATTCCACTGTATTTTGGGTAGCATCAGCATCAAATATCTCCATAAGTATAGTGTCCCAAAAATCAAAATACGCTAGAATGTCGATATTTCCGTCGTTTGGATCGCTTAAAATAAGTTCATGAACTTTATTCACCACCAATAAAGGTTTTTTAGGCTTTTTATGTACCCACAGACGGGCCATACTACCTAATTTAACGCTAGACATTACCACCAGTATTTGAATAAAGGTAGTGCCCCAGACCTTTAATGCGACAGAAATTTTCATCATTTTTTTCAATATTTCATTGATTTTCAACCATGCTTAAAAGTGGGATCAGGTATTTTAGCGTGGGGAGACAGGCGATGAATGGTGAACCCGGCCCATTCAAGTTCAGTGCTGCGTTAGCTGCCAAACAAATCGTGCCCCCAAACGCCACCAAGTCCAAAATCAAGTCTCTCAAACGGAAAGAAAAACGGTTGAAAAGACAAATCATTAGAGATATCAACAATTTGAAACAACACAAATTGAAGAATGTGGAGTTTAGTGTGGATCCTGTGTTGGGAGCCGCCCAAAATGGGTTTATCAGTCGAGTTAAACAAGAAATCGAAGATAGCACCAATTTATCTTTAGGGTATAGCAGAGAAGAAGTGGAAAAGCTTTTCTATGGGGCCGAAAAAGCTGCTTTAAGTAAGACAAAAGCCAGCAATATTTTGTTTGGAACCACTGCCGAAGCAGAAGAAAGAAAGAAAAGTGCAGTTTTGACGATTTTAAATCTCAAAAATGGTAATTCAAAGGACAGAAAGAAATTAGCTATTGAAAGAGCAAAGAAAGAATTTGCAAGAAAAGAAGGCGATACCGGATCACCAGAAGTTCAAGCAGCAATTTTGACGGTGAAAATCCATTTGGGTATGGAGCACGTGAAGAAAGCATCAAAGGATAAAGTACATATTCAGAATGTCAGAGAAATGGTTCAACAACGTCAAAGTTTATTAAAATACTTGAAGAGAACAAGACCACAGGACTATTTCTACTGTATTGAAAAGCTTGGATTGACTGACGATGTGATAACCAGAGAGTTCAACATGGACAGACAATACTTTCAAGATTACAAGGTCTGGGGAGATAAACAATTGGTCAAATTAAGTGACAAACAACAAAGAAAAGAACAAGCATACACTGAATTAGAAAAGAAGGTTTTGACGTATAATCATTTGGCCAAAAAGAATTACGACAATTCGAAAGAATAAACCAATTTCCTGTAAATAAATTAATATACATACTCGTTACAAGTCATCTATCAGTATAGTGTCCAATAACTGGTTCACTTTACTATCAGTGTGATCATTTTTAAGAATCTCGATTTCTTTATTTAATGAAGTTGCATTAGCATAAATTTCATCTTTAAGCTCATCACTTTGCTTAAGCATCTCTGAAAGTTGCTTGAAATATTCAAGATTTTCAGAACATAGTTGGTTATATATGAGGTTTAATGATTCTAAGGTCAGGTTTTTCTGATGTTGTTTATTGGCCTCGATGATCTGTTGAGGACTCAATTTATCTATAGCGATAGGATCCACGTCTTTGGCAACACTTCTCTGCTTAGCAAGGTAGACGATCTCATCGAGAGAATTCAACTTTGTTTCCAAATCACGTTCTTTGAAGATTAGATCAAATTCTTTCATGCTGTTGTTAAACCAGAATTCCACGATTTGAGACCTTGCAACTTCGAGCACTTTGACTCCTTCTTCGGTAGAAGCAATCGTGGGATAGCACTTCTTGATCTGCTCGAGATCCAATGACTTCTTTATTGACTCTTCAAGTGCCCGTGTCGACACCATTTTAAGCCGTTCAAAACGGATCTTATACTCAGACATAAACAAAGTGAGAAGTGTGGAAACGGACTTTACGAGGTCTGCGATTACGTCAGCGTGCCGGGGCCGCTTACGTAACCAGGTAAATTGGCTCGCCATAACTATTGTTGGTTTAAAGTGTGGGTTCAGACCCACTTTTGGACTTTACGACGCCACAGCCCATTGGTCACATGGCTTCGACCAATATGCCCCCATTAAGTATCGGGACTATCATTATTAACATCCCAATTATCGGGCCATTTATTATGTTCTCGAATGTGAAAAAAATTTCTCACCCTTTATGAGCTACTCAACTGGTATTAATAGTTCCAGCACATTCCCTAAGGGCGAGATTCCGGCGCCAGGTAACGGCAAACGGAAGCTGTCGATCGGGGCGGCATTTGTCAACTCGTTTCTGCCGACGCCGTTCGAGTATGCTGGAAGAAGCTACGTTATAGCAGGCACCAATCCAAATAGAAATACGAGCTTTGGTTCACCAGCAGTTCATTCGAGCTATTTCATTGACGAGCAGACCGTGAATTCAGCAAACATCGGGGTCACTGAAAGCGACAGTTTGGACGAACGAGTCAGAAGCGACAGCGACATTATAGAGACAGATGAATTGATGTCTGATTCGTTCCATGATGAGTATATTAGTTCCTCACCTCCAGTTGAGATCCACAACCTGCTAGTAAACTACTCAGCTGATGACTCGGCGGCGTATAGTCCCACGGAGAGTGACCCATTGGTTAAAACAGGCTTTCCCAAGTACCAGGGGAATCAGGGATTCCCTTACAACACGGATATAGAAAATGGGGATAGTGAAATAATCCTGGATGCCCACAACACCGGGAATAGTGTCAAGAGTATGTTGTTGAAGCCCCTCAACTACACCCCAGCGGTTTTTTTAGGCACGCTTCTCAACATTTTGGACGGATTGTCGTACGGGATGATTATGTTCCCAGTGAGTGATGCGTTGTTTTCCAATCTTGGTCCTGCTGGTCTTTCGATGTTCTATGTATCGTGCATTGTGTCCCAGTTGGTGTATTCGCTAGGAGGTTCTGCTTTTAAGAGTGGGATTGGCTCGGAAATGATCGAAGTGACTCCGTTTTTCCACACAATGGCTTTTTCAATCATGAACCAAATGGGCAGTGATAATAAAGAAGGCGTCATAGCCACCACCATCGTGACGTACGCCATATCGTCCATAGTCACCGGGTCGATATTTTACCTCCTTGGAAAGTTGAAGCTTGGATCGCTCGTGGGATTCTTTCCTCGTCATATTCTCGTGGGTTGTATTGGAGGAGTTGGATATTTCTTGATTGTCACCGGCATTGAAGTGGCCAGTCGGCTTGACGGAGGAATCGAGTACAACTACAGCACTTTTGTGTACTTATTTGGGAACTTGGTGGTGTTTCTTCGATGGTTTTTACCCTTGATCCTCACAGTGGTGTTGATAATTATCCAAACAAAGTACCATAACTCATTGATAGTGCCGATGTTTTTCATTGGGGTTTTTGCGTTGTTTCATTTGATGATCATGGTGGTTCCGTCGTGGGATTTGGACGTGGCCAGACAATACGGCTGGGTATTTCCAACCGTTGATGGCAATGAACCGTGGTACAGCTTCTACGAGCTTTATAAGTTCAGTAAAGTCGATTGGTGGTGTATAGCAGGTCAATTCCCCACCATGTTAGCATTGACTTTTTTTGGGATTTTACATGTGCCCATCAACGTTCCTGCGTTAGCTGTGACAGTCAACATGGACGAAGTGGACGTTGATAGAGAATTGGTTGCCCATGGAGTTTCGAATGCGGTTTCCGGCCTCCTTGGCTCGATCCAGAACTATTTGGTGTACACGAACTCGGTTCTCTTCATTCGAGCTGGTGCAGATGATCGACTTGCGGGTGTTTTGTTGGCCATTGCCACAGCAGCGGTCATGATGGTGGGTCCTGTGGTGATTGGGTACATTCCAATATGTGTGGTGGGATCGTTAATTTATTTATTGGGCTACGAATTATTGAAAGAAGCTCTTTATGATACCTATGGAAGATTGACCAAAATCGAATACAGTACGATATTGATAATCGTGGTGGTGATGGGAGCATGGGATTTTGTCTATGGTGTTCTTGCAGGGATCTTGTTGGCATGTTTATCGTTTGTTGTTGAAGCTGCTACCACTCCAGTTGTTCAAGGAATGTTTACGGGTCAAGTGGCAAGATCAACGGTTTTACGGCACCCCAAACAACAGGAATTTCTCAAGGATGTTGGGAACCAAATCTGCGTGGTGAAACTTCAAGGAACATTGTTTTTTGGATCAATTGGAGGTGTTGAAGCAGCTATTAGATCCCGTTTTGAACATGAGAATTTCAAACAAGATCCAGTAAGATTCTTGATTCTCGATATGAAAGGTATTGTGTCAATTGACTTTTCAGCAGCAGAAGGGTTTAGAAGAATCCTCAATCTAATGAACGAATGTGAAACACAATTCATCATCTCTTCTGTTCAAGATAATGATGAGGTGGTTAAAGCATTAAGAGATTGTGGGTTATGGGATTCCGACAAGAAGATCAACATCCAGTTGTTCAATGCATTGAATGATGCCCTAGAATGGTGTGAAAGTTCGTTTTTGGCCACCTACAAAAAAGTCGCCAAACAAAAAGATGAACCTACCAGACATAAATCGATTGCTGGGGCCAAAAACCCCATTGATAGCTACGATATGTCATTTGGAACCACTCCTCGAACATCGCAAGTGTATCAAGCTGCTAAACGAACTGTTAAACATGACCAAGGAAGATATTTCACGCTGGTGGATTCTTCTTTCAAGAAACAACCACTTCCGTTATTGATGAAGACATTTCAAGGATTATCGAACCAGGAGGAAACTTTCTGGTCCAAAGTCACCACTTATTTCGTCAGAGAACAAATACCCGAAAACTTCACGTTTTACGATACTGGCACCAATAAACCGGCATTTTTCATTGTGGAAACAGGACTCATTAAATCGGAAATCCGATTCGAAACCAACAAAACCGAATTGCATTCGAGCATTCTCCCCATGACAGCCTTCGGAGACTTGTTTGAAGTCAACAATTACCGTCAAATTATCTACACAACTGTCAGTGATAGTGTTATATGGAAACTCAGTCAATCCAAGATCCTGGAGCTCTTGGAAACGAATGACGGGGTTAAGATCTATAACGAGTTGTTGGTGATTCTGAACAAGTTGACCAGGGAGAGGTTTGATACCATGATTGCCAATCTTGTTCTTAGTTAATAAACGTTTTATTTAGGCTCGTGGTAAGCTGTCGCTAATTAGGTCGGCTCGTGGTACGTTGTCGCGCTCGTTAGGAGGGCTCGTGGTAAGTTGTCGCTAATTAGGTCGGCTCGTGGTAAATGGTCGCACATTGGCGATTGGCAATTTTTGGTATGCTTCACACGACCCGCACTATTTAAGTGATCAAAAAAACACTTCCCCTTATCTTGAACTATGGTTTGCTTCACGAAATTGATGTTCCCTTTGGTGGGAGCCATATCTTTAATTCCCTCGTTAGAAAAGCAAGTCCAAAACGTGATTGAGGTGTTTGACCTTCCAGAAACCAAACATGAAATTGTCTTCAATTTACCGGGCCAAATGCCTGGCGATGAACGGCCAATTCCAGGGGATTCACCCATAGTTCAATGTGATGTAACAGAACCACAAATTTTGAACTTACAAAGCGTGATTTTATCTCCCAATCCACCGGAAAAGGGCCAAAACTTGACGATTGTTGCCAAGGGCTACTTATCGCAGACAATTGAAGACGGGGCATATGTTGAAGTTGATGTTCGGTACGGCTTCATCAAATTATTGCACCAAACGTTTGACATTTGTGAAGAAATCACCAAAATTGACATGGAATGCCCCATTGAGAAGGGCCAACAGGTCATCATGAAAGAGGTCGAAATCCCTGCAGAAGTCCCTCCTGGGAAATATACGGTTTTTGCAAGAGCTTATACTAAAGATGATGAATTTATTACTTGCTTATCAGGATCAGTGGAATTTCCCGCGAGTTAGCGAGAATCATCGCCACAAATTACCGCGAAGAAGCCACAGTAATGAAATGCGTTTGCGGGCTCGGATTTTCACCTTAGATTTTAGATTTGTAGATTCTAATTATTCATTTTAATTCTCGATTGATTATGTTGAGCAGCTCCGTTTTATTATTGTTGATGCTTCACACGATTTCGGGTGTAGATCTATCTCCTTATTGTTATAATAAACTTCCTTTTACTGGCTATAAATTCCAGATGGAATTAACCCCTTCTCATAAATCATTTGTACTTATATACTGCAATGATAACAAGTTGATGTTCAAGTCTTCATTGGAGTCCCTTGACGGCCCGTTTCGTATGGGTGATAATAACTTGACTATTTTGAAAACATCTTCCTCGTTTCTCCCAAATCGACTTCTGGGGTCTCTTATGATCAATAATCATCACTTGACTCCGTTATTATCCGACAATCTTGTCAAATCTTGGCTTGAAGTGAAAAGCAACTTCCACACCATCCTTCACATTCCTTTGCTCACGTCACCTCCCTTGGATAACAAACATTTCCAAGGGTGAATTCACGTATTTTGGTATCGATACACATTACTACTCATGGGAGGCACCCGGGTGCAAAGCGGTTTGACGATCTTGAACAGTAGATTGGAACTGGTGGCTGAGACATTGGGCTTTGTTATTGATGTGGGGCGACTTAGTCCCACGTTTTTCCTGATCAAAATAGGCGTTCTTCTGGAGTGGAGTCTAAAAGAGCCATTTCTAGCCACCTGGTTTCGACCAGTTGTTACACTAGAATCCACAGCGGTCCTGGAAGTTTCATCTGGGGTTACTTTCAAGGCTCGTGCAGATTCTGAACCACTTTTAACCGATCCAGTGGGCCTTTCTGAGTTGGGTTTCACTCCCTTGAACAACCCCAGAATATCACGTGTGGTGTGCCCGCTATACCCAACCACATCCACCAACACTTTTCCGATCTTGTACTGTTGTCCACACACGAATTTGTGCTTGGAGAAATCAGATTTAACCAAGGTATCATCGGCACTATAGATCTCGATTTTGTTGTTGAAATCGTAAGATTTTAGGCACCCATCTCGCCATTTCTTGTCCTTTTGGGTGAGTCTATCAGTGAACAAAATCTCATACAGGTGTACTACGGACGCTCGACTCAGATCCAGTTCTTTCAGATCCATTCTTTGTTGCACATCTATGATTGAAGAACGCGATTTTTATTCTCTATTACTATTTACATAAGTTTTAATGAAACGGGAGGCCCAATGATGATAACAATAATCTTGCTTGATCATCGGTTCGAGCAGTGGTTTTGAACGTGATATGGAATCCAAATATATTGGGGAAAAGTTCTTGGAAATTTTCAATCTCGGGAAAGAATTTAACGTCTTCAGGACTCAACCCAAATGAAATATTCCCATTACCATCACCGGATTTCTTACTTAAACCTTTGAAGGTTCTGATTCTCGGTAACACCAACTCAGTCAATGTCGATAAGAACTGGGACATATCTTCACCAGTCAATTCTACTTTACATCCACAGGGTTTACCTTGTCTAACTTTCCAGGGGAGAATATTTGATTTGTTGTAGATTCTTTTAGGTTTAACATTGGTTATTTGAGCAATCTGCAATCTAGTGGATATGGTGAGCCACGATTCTTCCAAGGCCTCTTTACTGTACAAGTTGATGTTGATGGACGTCAACTCAGGGATATTCTTTGAGATTATAGGCTTGATATCTTTGGTGGGTCGACTTAATCCTCTGGGTTTCTTCAACTTTCTGTACAATTTATAGGGTGTATCGGTCCCCCAAGACCGGTGTTTTTCTCCAACCACCGTCTCTTGGCCATGCACATAGAGCTGCAACATCAAATTACTCCGGAGATGGTCTTTATAGTAATCAAGAACCCGATCTTGTTCGATATCTTTCGGCTTATAACCCACGCTTCTTATATCGTCTTTTGGCAATAAAAATTCCTTGAGTCCGGGCTTCAACGCGGCCTTGTTGATTGGCACCAAGTGGTGAACCGGCTCCACCGTGCTGTACCCCGTTCTGTGGAGTCTACTGGCAGTCCCGAACCATCTAACTCTGTTCATTGTTGACTGAGGTTTCTGAAAATTTTCAGTTCCTCGAATCGCGGGATGAGACTTACTAGTGCAGGATCTGATATTCTCAACTAATTTAAGAATGATTCTTGGGATTCCCCGTGATTTCGATGTGGAAGTTGACATTGAAGAGATGTGTCCTGCGCCGGTGCTGCCCGTAACCAAGGTGGTTGCGTTTGAATCGGCCGAGTTCGAGGATTTGAACCAAGAGTATCAGAACGATATTGAGTATTTAGCACAGCTCTTTAATCGAACAATAAGACTACAAAATTCGGCAGTCCAGGCGGCCATAGAGAAGGAGCACGAGAGAATACGAGAAAAGAAGAAGCAAGAGCTCAAGGAGCAAGAGGAGCGGGAAAGGATACGCCGAGAACAAGAGGAATTGAAGCGCAAACAAGAAGAGCTTCGTAAGCAACAAGAACTCGAGAAAGCTCAACAGGAAAAGGAGAGACTCGAGAAAGAGCAACAGCAAAAGGCGTTGGCCGAAGAGAAACGAAAGCAGCAAGAGCTCAAAGAAAAACAAGAGAAAGAACGGTTGGAAAAAGAGGCGTTTGAAGCCGATAAAACCAGGGTCGTTGAAAAACAGTTTCTCGAATATAAACTGCAAATAGCATCGTTCAAAAAGGATATTGTTGACCAAGTAAACAACGACAAGCAGCTCAAAAAGGCCGTGGGACCCATCAGAAGAAGCATCAACCCCAAATTCGGCCAATTATCCAACAGCAACCAACAGTTGAATGAAATAACTCATGCCATTGTTTCGAGCATAACTTCAATTCGTCACCACGATCTTGCCTACAATTTCATCCTCAACTTCGTGGCAAAAGCCCTTGTGTCGCAAGCAGAGGCCGAGGTTGTGGTCCAGCCTCATGCAGCGGTGTCGTTGGGGATGTTGGCGGCCAATTTGCTCAATGCCTTTCCGGATTTGCATAAATATTTGATGGCCCGATTAGTGAAAAAATGTCCCTTGATCATTGGCTATACTTGTGCTATAGACACAGAGGAAGGAAGAGCACGAATGGGCTGGAAACGGAGCAAAACCACCCAGAAATGGGAGGAAGCCGATAAATACGACGAGAGATTGGCGGGCATATGTTCATTCTTTGCCGTTTTAACTCGATCGGGATCACCTCAGTTCCCATTATCGATGTCATGGACGTTTTTGGCCAAAATAGGCAATTTGGATCTCCTGTTGGTGTCCAATGTTCATTTCTTCTGCATAGCGAATTGGTGGGAAGCTTGTGGCCAATTTTTCATACGAACCTATGGGGTCCAAGCAGTTAAGTTGATGAAAGTGTTAGCTTTTGACCTAACCAATGCATGCAAGTTTCCTGCCGGTACACGGTTGCGATTATTGGCTGAAGAAGGCATTCATCAGAACATAAAGACTCTCAAAGACATGGATTATTAGGCTTCAACAGACTCCTCACTTTCACTGCCACTGTCTTGATAATTCACTTGTTTTCTGGATCTGGAGCTCTTTCTTGATGGCTCAGAATTCACCTTTGTGGTCTTGGGTTTGGTCTTGGGTTTTTTGACCTTGGGGTTCTGTTTGGGTTTTGGATTCGTTTGCCGGATTCGTTTCACATTCAATGCATTTGTTGTGGTTCGACGCTTGTGATTGTTGCTGATCTTGTGCCGGATAAGTGTTCTTAGCGACACTTGGAGTTCCTCTTTAATATAAACCTTGGAGATAATTGCTTGTGCTTCACTAGTGCTTAACATAGGAGTGAACAAATCATTGGCCAAAGAAACTTTTCCTGGCCAACTTAACATGGGCCAGTTTTTGATTTCACTGATTTCCTTGATGATCAACTGTGCTACTTCAGCAACACAGTATAAATTGGTCACATCTTTATTGAAGGGTCTGATATCATAATTTGACTGATCGATTGTGGCATCTCTGAATTGTTTGACTCGGCTTGCTAGGTAGTACAATAATGATACGTTATCACCACTAATGATGTTGTTAATATAAAAAATAAGAATATTTCCCGCATATTCTAATGCTTTCCCGTCTTCTTCAGCATTTGTGAACCCTGAATCATGGCTTGCCATATGAATAAGGCTCGGTAAGACCCTTTCGAATTTGGTATCTTTCTTGGCTTGCGCCTTACGGCTCATGGATTTGATCCAAGTTTCGGCCATCGTCAATATATCTCTATCAGGTTCATTGCACATGAAACCCATGATGACCAAAAACTTTTCGGGTATTTTACTCTGAGATAAAGACTTCTCTAACGCTTTCAAGAATTGTGATCTTACATGTTGGTTAGAATCTTGCACAACGAACGTTAAACTTTTCATTACTTCACTGTTCAAAAGATCTTGAAACCTGGTACATTTGGCCAATTTGAGGATATTTAACCCTGCTTCAAGACGAAGTTTCAGCTGGTAACTCAAAGGCGTAGGGTGTTTGTCATCCACTATTTCACCTCCACAATTTATGATGGTGCTATGCAATTTGATTATTGGGCTAGCAATCTCATTAATCTTGGACGGTTCTGCATCTCGGTAGTCTAAAGATCTTAATCTATTGATAAATATCTTCAAGGCAAGTAACTTCATCACGAGACTTTTGTATTCATTCGGATCCTCAGCTATGGATTCGTCAGATATCCATTGAACATCTGTATGTTTGGGGTCCGGTTCATTGGTGAGCAATAAATTCTTGATCAAATCTGCTGTCAAATCACTCATTCTGTCGTCAAGAATATCGGGTTCCACTAGTAAAACTTCGGAAATAGTCGACAAGTGTGTAATGGACAGCCTGTTCTCGAGATCTACTGGGAATATTTCCTCGATAATCTCTGTACAATACTGAATCTTGTTATGGCTGAATCGTAACAACTTGGTGGAGTATTTGGCCTCTAAGGGACTTCCATTGAGACACAAACCCTTGAATCTTTCATCCATATCATTGGGGTAAAACTCCGGATACTTTTTGACTATTTGATATATTGTTTTCAAACATTTTGACCCAAGTATATGGCTTACATTTTGATCACGAACGATATCCACAAGGTTTTGGAGATTATTTTTGAAAACCCCGGGAATGGCGATTGAAATATTATCAAGGAGTTCATTTGCTATCGAATTCCATTCATGGCCCTGGTTTTTTGAATAATTGATCAATTCAATTATGTTTGATTTATTATAAAAAATCAACGACGACCGATACATCAACAACTTGAATGTCGAAACCATATCTTGAGTTGAGATGTTGGAGTTATCCGAATCCACTCTTATATTCTTAGCTTGGCCCAATTTCGTTAGCAATTCTTTAAGGGAATTCTTCACAGTCAAGAAATCAGAATCTGGTGATACTGCCAATTTCATAAGGTGCAATAATCTGAAATTTTTCATCCGATAAAATCGTTCCAAGCAAAGTCGACTATTGATTCCATCAGGCATTGACTCTTCAAACCATTCGATTATCTTTCCGAGCTTATACAAAACCTTTTGTTTTTCCTGAGTAGGTTTTATTGAATCTTGAGTGTTTTCTTTATCATCTAAAGACCCAAATTTGAAGTATTCTTCGGCTGATGATATAAATTCAGATAATGTGTCAGCACTTCTCTGTTGTCGACTATTCATGGCGAAAAAGGCGCTTTTGCTTTTTGCATCCAAGGTGTTAAATATTTGGCATAATCTGTCGACTCTTTTTATGGTATTATCTTCGAATGGCATGACTTTTTCAAAGAAGCATAAATCCAAAACAAAATTGACTTCTTTATCATTGATATAGATCAATGACAACAACTTGTTGGGGATATCTTTGAAGAACTTTTCTTGCAATTCCAAACTTTGTTCTTGATCTTTATCACCGAAATCAATGACGATATTGGATGAAATAGCTGTGAAGAAACTATTGCAGTGATTTCCCAAAATACTGATAGCTTGCTTCCTGATATCTGGGTTTCTCTCACGTATCAATTGAATGAGTATACTCATGGTGTCTTTGTTGAAAATCCTGGTGAATTTGTCAAACATGATTTTATCTGTTGAAATGCAACTTATGAGTCTAACCTTTTCATCCGAATCCAACAAGCATTTGTTCAAGCCATTACACAACTCATTGGACACGTCTGAAGTCAAGGACCCCGAATTATTGATGATTGAAGGGATTTGTTCTGCCCATTTACTTCTCACACTTGGAGAAATATCTAATGTTTTCTTCAACCAATTTAACCAAGTATCCTTATAGTATATGATGAAACTCGAGGAGCTGGAGACAGCAATCATCTGCCCGATAGTTTCTGTGGCAAGCATTCTGATGGTCTCATCATCAGCATTCAATTCTTCATCAATCAAACCCATTACTGCATTAAGTAATCCCGGAACATATTTCCACAATTGGACAGATAATTTATGGATTCTCTTGAGAGTTTCAACTCCTTTTAGGTTTGCCATTCGTTCTTCGAAATTATGGTTTTTCTGGGTGCTTTCATACAACATTTCTGAAAAATATTGGGCCACTTGACGAGACATTCTATCAACATTCGATTCGCATATACTAATAGAGAAATTGAAGCCTGGATTCGTGACTTTCGAACCCAACCGTTCTCCGTTGAACATGAGCTTATCCAAGATCAACTTCAACACATTATGAGGCACGACCTCTGCTTCAGCCATTATATCAGATAATAAATCGCAGATGAGTGGTTCAAGTTTCTGAGGAAACTCTTTATTCGATAAGTCGTAGAACACATCGAACACCATTTCCATCAACAGCTGTGCATCTTCCAACTCAGTGATGAGAATCGTGGATCTAACTTCCACCAATCGTTTCAAAAGGTAACATTGTTGAGCAAAATACTGATTGTGTGGATCAGACAACTTCTTGAACTGATTGAAAAACGCCCTGAAGATCAGCGAAAGCTCCAGCGACGTGAAGGGCGCATCGGGCGCGTAGATCCGGAAGATGTCGGCCAACGAGCAACATAAAAAGGCCTGAACTCCAAAGTTATTACTGTTCAAGAGCTTGGAATTGACAAGATCATTTTTGATTTCGGAGAGCCGGTTGAGGTCGGTGTTTTCGGCATCCACGCTTCCTAGTTCCTCTGCGAGTTGCTGGAGCCGTATGACAAGGTCCTTTGTGGCTATGGGCTTTTGGGGTGTGGATATTAAAGGCTTGTTGAATGAGAACATGTCAACTTAACGTGTAACGCGTTATCTTTATTTAGTTGAAAAGACGCGCACGTGCAGTCCACGTGCACAAACGCACGTGAACGCTGGTGATATCGTTTAAATGCAGCTGGCAACTGCTTCAGGAGCTTTAAAGCCGGTTCTATGCGTCTTGCAACCTGAGGCACACATCTTTAGTCCCGATTTCACAAGGCTTCTTCATAGTAAAAATGTATGATTTAATGGATTATTGATTTTTCGCAATCAATGATTTATACCATTATCGACCGTTATGATATCAAAGATATACGAGTTCTGGTGTTGAGATTCGAGGTTCCGTTACGCTATCACGATGCTGGTGGAGCTTTTCCGTCTGAAATGATCTCAGTTTATTGCCGAGTGTGCCAAAAATCGGTGAAAAAAACTCCTATCACTGACGATTCACCTAAATTGAATATTCCGGAGAACAGCAATTTACTAGCTTTTATTCAAGGGGGACCGGGGTTTCCTTGCTCGCAACCGGCGTCCAACCTCGAGTACATTCACGTGGTGATCGAAAACGGTTACATACCTGTGTTTATTGACCAAAGAGGGACAGGTTTAAGCACTCCTTTCAATATCAATAGTATGAGAAATTGGCTAGCAAGGAATGGCATTACTGGAACTGAACAGGAAACTGTTGAGGCCCAAATGGATTACGCTCTCCATTTCACTGCCAGCTCGATTGTGGAGGATTTCGAGGTCATTAGAAGAGGTTTATGTGGAGATCGGAAATGGACAATTCATGGCCAGTCTTTTGGTGGATTCTGTGCATTTACGTACGTTTCGAGATATCCTGGATCGCTCAAAGAGGTTTTAGTATCCGGAGGAATCCCTCCTATTGGCCACGGTCCTGAAAGCGTATATAATGCCACTTATATGAGAGCAAAGGAGAGAAATGCTCATTACTATAAAAAGTATCCCCAAGATGCTGAACGGGTCAATTGTATTCTTGAGTATTTGGATGATCATGAAACGTTGCTACCCGATGGTGGGGTTCTTTCTGTTGAACGGTTTCAGCAATTGGGAATCAATTTTGGGGGGTTTGGTGGAACTGATGCCGTTCATAATGTGGTTGAAACCTTCTACAATGATATCCATTGTGATGGTGAGCCTTCTAGAAATGCTTTACAAATGGTGCTTAACCTGACGAGTTTCGACACCAACGTTCTTTATGCGTTGTTTCAAGAGTTCATATACTTGGATGGCAATAATTCCGAGTGTGAGAAGTCGAATTGGGCTGCTGATAGATTAAGATATGCCCCTGAAAATAGCCAATTTGTGTTCAACAAAGCCTCCAAAAACCCGACATTTTTCACCTCAGAAATGGTCTTCAAGTCCATGTTTGATGACTACGTCGAGCTTCGAAATTTCAAGAGCTTGGCTCATGCCCTTCATTCCATGTGTTTTCTGAAAAGAATCTATGAAATAGATGTTTTGAAACGAACGACTTTTGACCAACTTCCCATCGTCGGCATTGTCTACACACAAGACTTGTATGTGGATTACGATTTGTCCATGAGGGTTTTAAAAAACACGTTCAATGGGTCGAATTTTAGAGCTTATGTTGTGAGCGATCTTTTCCATGATGGTGTGAGACAAGATCCAACAAGAGTCATGACCAAGCTCTTCACTCTCTTGGAGTATGAAGAAGATTAGGAACCGCGGCCCTAGAAGAACCAAAGCAATTTATTGAATACCTTATACATTTAATAATTCAGGGCTGGTGCCACGAGGTTCATTTATCTGGTGGTTGGTTCACGAGAACGATAAGTAGTTACTGGGGACCAACCCCATTTTATTCGCCTCATTCACACCCACACACCATGAACCCTCTGGAGAAAAGCTGTAGAAAGTGAATATCACTTCAATGGATTGTCCTTCTTTGAACGGTAAATCTTCCGGCTCAACCCCCTCGAAATCAAACATTGCCGTTGCCTTCAGTCTCTGCACATTCAAGCGGTTGATTCGGTCAAAGTATTTGTTGAATTCATCTAACTTATGAGTGACACTTGTTGATGATTCGAACAAATCAGATTTCCCGTTGGCGTATGATGGGATCGGGAAATATACTGGAGCTCTTGTGATTTGGTTCTTTGAGGAGTTGTAGAGTTTGCTGATTCTGCTATCCTTGCTGTCGGAGTTTCCGTCCACCAAGTTGAAGGTGGAAATTGATTTCGAGTTAAGTAATGTTGTGTTTTCACTTTGATCATCATCTGAATCACTTATCTCACTGGAATCAGAATCTGCAAAGTCAGAATCGAACGTAGGACTGTCGAACGACCGAGGTGTGTTAGGAATTGATGAGTTAGGATTTGGTGAATTGGGAAGTGATATTGGCCCTCCGATTTTAGGACTGAACAGCAATTGCATATTGTTGGCGATGTTTTGCCTGGGAGGCAAAGCAGGTACAGGATGCAGCAGATCATTCGACGGAAGTCGTATTTCAGGCAAATTTGGTTTTTTCGATGGATGATAAGTTTGAGAAATATTTGCATTTGGGTTTTGGAACTCAAGAAATGCGTCCAATGGATCAACATCTAAATACCCATCGAACAAGCCGTGTCTAGGGTCTTTGGATTTCAAGGAAAACGTTTTGGTGGCGATTTTGGTGGTCATTTTATTCCACAATTTGTCTGTTTTCAGAGACTTATCCTCATCATCAATTTCCTGATCAACCAACTCGGGATTTTTATTATAGATTAGTGAAATAAACGTCTCAATTTGAAGCTTGACGGGTGTCATTAAGTTCTCCCATTGATCAATAATATCTGAGTAATCTTGACCTTTATTCATCAAGCCATAGTAAGTACTAAAGTAATCAATTGAATTGTAAATGGACTTAAAAGTCTCCACTTGCTTACAAAGAATGATCTTCGATAGTGAGTCGATGAACTCTTCCAATAATGAGAATATATTGGGCATTAAATTCTTGACTTTGGAATCAATTTGTTCGTAGATATACTTTGCATTTTTGAAGTTTGATTCTAGTTCGGGCATTTTTTTCTGTTCTTTGGCATCCAAAGGGGTGGTTTTCTTCATCAACTTCTCGAGCTTCTTGTGGCTCTTCTCGTAAACATACTGTTTTTTGTCCCGTTTATTGATCAATCTCACTGCATCTTTCAAATAGCCTATCATTTCCGAGACTCGAAGCTTATTTTCCTGGTAAAACAAATCCCAATCGTCCAAAACTCGAGATGCAAGTCCATCTACCGTCACCATATAACTGTACAATTGCTCATTGAGAGCACGAACCTCGAACGTTCGCTCCTTAGGATGAACCATTGGTGATTCCAGTTGGGCTTGGATCTCATCAAATTGCTTATAATACTTGTCAATGCCATCGAACTCGAGCGAGTTGGCACCAATGAGCTTTGAAAACCGCTCGATGCTTTTCATATTCGACTTGAACATCGCAGGAATCCCTGTGTTGGCGGTATGGTGGATCTGGCTCAAAATATACTTGAGACCATGGATGGCTCGTTTGAGATCGTGGTGGTACTGGGAAACCAATTCGTCGGCCGAGTCGGTGGATTTCTTGAACGGGCGCACGGCGTGGGCTTTGGCGCCAATGGACGTGGAGATCGTGCTGCCGAAATGGCTAACATTCTTCTTGATGCTGGCCATGTTGGAAGAACCGGGATTGAGAAATATCAAGATCGAGGGTCGTGCGGCGTACAAAGATACGCTGGTGCACGGCGTGAGGATGAGTGGTGCGAACGTGAGGATGAGTGGTGCGAACGTGAGGACTAACGGGGCCAGCGTGGGGCCGCACCGTGCGAGAGTAGGACCGCACCGTGCTAGCTCGGGCCCCGTCGCGCGGGAGCTCGTGGTAGGATACTCTAATTTACAGCGGGAGGATTCAAACGGATTTTGGAGGTTCCAACACCAGAAGCACCTGAGTGCCATGAGCCACGTGACCAGTGGCTTTGGAGCCAGGGACCCACCAGCAGTGCCAATGCTCTACCACTGGGCTGAAAACACCCAACGAAAGCCGTCAAAACTCCGAACGCCCGGAGTCTATTTAGAACCCGATTTCGCTCCCCGAAAACTTTTCATCAATGAGTGCAAAGATTGAAAAGAAGCCCGTCAATTTCTCCAACATTTTGTTGGGAGCAGCGTTAAACATGGCCGAGGTCACGACCTTGGGCCAGCCGTTGGAGGTTGTCAAGACCACGATGGCGGCCAATCGTAGCATGTCGATTTTTCAAGCCACTTCGCATGTGTGGAATCGAGGTGGTGTTTTGGGATTCTATCAAGGATTGATTCCTTGGGCATGGATCGAGGCGTCCACCAAAGGGGCCGTGTTGTTGTTTGTGTCGGCGGAGGCCGAATACCGGTTCAAGGTGTTGGGAGCCAACAATTTCCTCAGTGGAATGGGTGGTGGTATTGCTGGTGGTTTGGCTCAAAGTTATTTGACGATGGGTTTTACCACATGTTTGAAAACAGTGGAGATTACCAGATCCAAACAGGCCAATACTGGTGTTCCGCAACAAACTTCCTTACAAGTGTTCCGGGAAATCTTCAGAAAAGAAGGTATTAGAGGTATTAATAAGGGGGTTAATGCAGTGGCCATAAGACAAATGACTAATTGGGGGTCAAGATTTGGGTTTTCAAGATTGGCTGAAGAAGTGATTAGAAAAGCCACTGGCAAATCCGAGTCTCAGTCGTTGAATGCGTACGAAAAAGTGTTGGGTTCGGTCATAGGTGGTGGTTTGAGTGCATGGAATCAGCCCATTGAAGTTATTAGGGTCGAAATGCAAAGTAAAACCAATGATCCAAATAGACCCAAGAATTTGACTGTTGCTGGCGCTTTTAAGTATATCTATGGTCAAAATGGTATCAAGGGATTATATAGAGGTGTGACTCCTAGAATTGGATTAGGTGTTTGGCAAACTGTGTTTATGGTTGCATTTGGTGATATTGTTAAGAACGCTCTTAACGTTCAGGGTTCTGGACATTAAATTATTTAATTGTAAAGATCCTTATATACATTCATTTCCTCTTCATCCCGTATCTATCGTAGCACACCAATCCTATGAATGTGAGAATGATTCCTGCCACTTGATAAATCGATAGGCTTTTTCCTTCAAATATGAATGCTGCAAGAATAATAATGATTCTTTTGAATATATTGGCAATAGAATAATTGATGGGCGAAATCAACCCCAAAATCTGAAATGCCAATAGACTTTGTACGAAATGACTTATCCCATTGATGAGTATTAACAGCATGTTCCATAGGGTAATTTGACCCAAACTAATTTGGTCATTTTTATACTCCAGAATTAAGTAAACTGGTAACGTGAATAAGAATCCCACCAATGAACAATAGTATAGTATACTTAACTTGTCAAGTTTCCGCTCCGTTCTTGAAGTGTTGGGCAAAAGTGAGGTTGTCAAGGTTAATCGATTTTTGGCAAAGATATTCTGGGAAACGAATATGAGCATCGAGATAAACGAGTAGACCAATCCAACCGAGTGGTTTCTGTTACTGACCACATTGGTTTTAGACTTGTAACATGACAACATGATGCCTGTCATTAATGGGATGAGTGATAAATATGTCACAAGATCATATTTGTTTTTGAATATAAACCGATAAATCAACACCGTTGTTATAGGACTCAAAGCTTTGATGGTGTGGTTTAACGAGACCGGAATGATGCAAGTGGCGTTGTGCGACGTAATGTGGCCGGCAAACAGGAACATCCCCATGGGAATCGTGGTTTTCAATATGAAATGATCAGGGCGAATAAATGATGCAATGGTTAAATTAGACATGTTAGGTAGACACCCCATAGGGAACTTTTGAGCGTACTCAGGGAACTTTAGTAGCCCCCAGAGTGATAGTATGGATAAGCAACAATTCAACACGAATTGAAATTGGGTAAGGGTGACTGGATATTCGAAATCCAGGAGAATCAACTTTGTTGAATAATTCGATACGATCGAAGCAAGGTACCAATTACCACACAAGAACATGATTTTGGAAGTCGACTCCGGAACTGTGATTGTTGGCACATTCTCCTTGGTCGATAACGCGTTTGAACGGGGGGATCCATTGGTTATTGGTGGAGTTATCGGTGATTTGGGACGGGGATGAGCCTCGAATAGTGATGATGTCGATGATGATGCACTGAACGGTTTGAGATTTAACTGGTGGAGGTTGGTTGTACTGGAGTTGGGGTTGATGGAAGACTGATAGAAGCGGGACGTCCTTAGGTTCTCATAGCTAGGGTTGGCCGAGTACATCAATAAATACAACAATACCAGAAGAGGCTTTTCAACAATCGATGTGAAATTGGATGAGTGCGAAAACCTCAATAGATAAAATCACATACCATTTTGAAACCATATTTATTACTTAAATAAAGAGTCCTTTATTTGGTGTTCTTTCTCATGCTTAATAAGGGACTGTCAGTGTCGGGACGAATCTTGGAGAAATCATGAGCATCCAAACAGGCTTGTCGGCTCAATAAAACAGCTGGCAGGGCACGCGCTTTGATAGCTGAACAGTAGTGAATTGTAGCGTCTTCCCAGGACTTATCTTGTGCCAAATAAGCATCCAATTGCCCAATTAACTCGAAGGCGTCGGTGATTCCGTGATTTCCGGCCTCTCCGCGGTACATGGTCATAGCATGAGCAGCATCACCTGCCAATAGTATCTGAGTTGAATTTGTCCATTCAACCACGGGCCAATCTGCAAGTTTTATTTCCATGAGCTGTTGAGGATCCTCGATGGCTCTTTCTACTAGGGCTTTCAACTTGGGATGTAGGCCGTTGCTATGCGCTTTCATGGCATTGGCCATCTCTTGTTTAGTAGTAAATGGTTCATCATAATCGGGTTTGTTCCACGATAAATTCACCTGTGCATAGTAAGTATCATCCTGTTTGTTATATTCGGGTGTTGATAACATCGAAAACCAAAAGAACGTATTGGTATTGGGAGCAGTCCCTTGGAATAACAACGGGTCAAACTCTTGGCCGATTGCTTCAGTCTCCTGCTTGTTCATCTTCACCTTGGCCCCACAGAACCTCACTGGGAGTTGGTAAAGATTGCCATTTTCTGGACATACCAATCGTCTGGTGATGGAGTTGGCACCTTCGCATCCAATCAACACGTCTCCTGTGAATTGCTTGCCATTGGAGCATGTCACAGTTACTCTATCCCCGGTTTCTATATCACAAAGTTTGCAATCCCACTGAACATCTATGCCTTCCAATAGGATTCGCCTAATCTGTTCACGTCTAACTCTGAGCCGTTTGGATGGGGGAATGCTGACTATTTGCTCACCAGTACTCGCATTGATATAGATAAACTTCCCGGTATCTTTTTCATGGAATTTTGGCAATACTTGAGCATCATAAATTTTGGACACTAACGTTGGTGGAAGTAATGATTTGAAGTTCTCCAATGCCCAATGTAAAGTAATGGCCCAACCAGCGTTTTCACGAAATTCTAACGATTCGTCTCTATCAAAGATTACGAAATCAGTGTTTCTCATTTTCAACGCTTGTGCAATAAGTAAGCCTACAAGTCCAGCTCCGCTTATGATGAACGATTTGCTTTCTGTCATGAAGATTTGGTGATATAATTTTTGCACTGGGATATATCTTTTCTTTTGTATCGGAGACTTTATCTCTCAGATTACCCGATGCGGGAAAAAAAAGTCCCGGAATCTGCTGCCGTTTTCGAGCACTGATAACGATCGGGGCCTTTTGCACTTTTTGCGACACCTTATTATATAACCACCCAAGTCCAATTACTTCGTTAACCAATTAGCAAAAAATGACCGGCCATGAAGCTATCAATCCGATCCACCCTTCGATGTACGAGAAGATGGATCCCGTGTTTGTTGAGTTATACAATGAACATGTAGCAAATACTCCAAACAAACCCATCGATTTACCGATTTTGAGAAAGAACTACTCCAAAATATATTCTTATGGAACTGCTCCAGCACCAGCGATTCTGAACATAAAGGATGTGCATTTCCCTTCCTTTGATGGCGTGGATGTGACTCTTAGGATTTACAGGCCAAATAGTGCTGGAGATGATGAAATATTACCGGTTCATATTGATTTCCACGGTGGTGGTTGGGGATTAGGTGATTTGAACACTGAAAGCCATATCTTACAACATTACGTTGAGTTGGCCAAAATATGCGTGATAGATGTCGACTACCGATTGGTGCCTGACTATGCTTACCCCACGGGTCTCAAAGATTGCTTTGAAGCCACCAAATATATCTTCAACAATAGTGAAATGTTGAAAATTGATAAATTTAGCATATCTGTTGGAGGAGTCAGTGCTGGCGGAAACATATGTTTGGCCGTTAGTCATTTGGCAAGAGATATTGGGATTCCATTGGTGCTTTGTGTGGCTGGAACGCCCCAAGTTGATGATATCGAGCCCTACAAAACAGCTGCTGATTCACCATATCCATCTTGCAAAGAGTGTGAGTTTGCACCAACGTTAAATTGGGCAAGGTTAAAGTGGTTTGATCATTTGAAATGGAGCTCGTTGTCTGAAGATGCGGATGAAAAGGCCAAGCAATTGAAAGAAATTGGTTGGTTTAAGAGTATTCTTACTGCTCCAGATTTCACCAATTTACCTAAAACAATTATTTTCACTGCTGGATGTGACCCAATGAGGGATGAAGGTGAAGCGTATGCCCGTAAATTGATTGAAAATGGGAATGAAGTTGTTTTCAAAAGGTATCCGGGCGTTCCTCATCCATTCATGCATATGGACGCAAGCTTATGGCAAGCAAGTGACTTTATTAAGCGTACTGCCTTTGAAATAGCTGTAGCCCATGGAACAGTGAAACCATTTTATGGATAGTTTTTATATAATGAATTCAACAGATATTCTCATATACACTTTTCATCGCTATTCCTCCATTCTTGATCTCGTGACTTCCATGTCATGATCCTTTCTGTTCATGACGAAATTCTTTTCTATTTCATCTCTATTGGTTCTACGAAATTAATCATATAGTCAAAAATCGATCATATATTAAATTACACTAATAAGAATATCTAAAGGCTTTATTCTCGAAATCCGTCATATCTGCCCATGTACTCTCTTCCGAATTGAAATACTCTTTAGCTTGTCTATCACGTCTCTTATTCCTCAAGTAGTAGATAAAAGCAATAACTATTGCTATAACAATACTTGCACTTTGGGTTGCAAGCATTCCGATTTTGGCAGGAATATAATCTGGAGCGTCTTGATATCTGTAACTCAATGGGCCAACAATATTTCCAAGAGCAAAACCAATACTAATAAATACCGCTTGAACCCCGATTTTCTTAGTGCTTCCAGCAACATTACTAGCAGCCCAGCAGATAGCAATTGCATAAGGACAAGTGATGAAGTTGATGAGATAGATACCAATCAAACGGCCCGCCTGATTTGACTTGGGTAAAAAGGACATCAAAGCTGCCCCAATAACTGCAGGAATTAAGGTTCCACAGATTGCAAGGACTCTAGGGATACCTTTCTTGATCAAGTAAGTGGCTAAAATAGAAGCAAAAATCGATACAACACCCGAGGGCATGTTAAGTAATGCCGCTTCTTTAGAAGTAAATCCAAAAGATATGATATCAGTAGCGGAAAAGGTGGAAATAGTGTTGGAAGAAAAGGCAATGGTTGCACAAATTAATAAAAATAACCATGGCTGGATGTCTAGAACCAATTCTTTAATCTGGTTGATCTTATACTTTTTGCCCACAATACCAATTTGAGCTTCAGATAATCTTACCAATAAAACATATTTTTCTTTTGGAGTTAATTTGGGATTCGATAAAGGAGTGCTTGGTAAAAACACATAGACATAAACACCAGCAAGAATATTGATCATACCAATAACAATGAACATGATTCTCCAACCAGCAATTGAAGCTCCTGTAACATTTTGAAAGGCAAAACTGAGTAATCCACCGAATATTTGACCAATTCCCAATCCACTATACCAAATACCAGTGAAAAAGGCACCATCTTTTTTGTCAACAAAATTAGTGGTGATGACCATTAAACATGGAACAATAGCTGCTTCTGAAGCACCAAGAAGGATTCTTACCACCAACATTCCCGCAAAGTTTTGGGCTGCAGCACAACAAGCAGTCAAAACACCCCAAATAACAACATTGACTCCCAAGACTTTGGACACCGGGAATTTCTGAATGATATAAGCCTGAAGAAACTCAAAAACAATATAGGAAATGAAAAACGCCATTGGAAGTCTCGAGAATTGGTCCCCAACCAAACCAATATCAACCTTCATATTCATTACTGCACTGTAATTTAAAGCAACTTTATCTAAAAATTGTAAGAAATAAACAAAAGTCATGGGAATCAAGAACTGTTTGCTGAGCTTGACCACCACTTTCTCGTAACTTGTATCTTCGTTGACATATTTTTCAGCATCAAACAGTTGAATAAACTGAAAATTTGGATCATTTTGAGCTTTATCATGAACAATATCTGCTTCCAAAGATGCAGTATTGTCGCCTAGGCTATGGACATCGACGTCACCAGTTCCCTTCTCGTAAGACATGGTTATTTCTGATTCCATTGTTGGCCAAACGGTCGAATTATATACTCAATCAGTGTCTTAGTCTCAATGTGAAAAACCTTAGGAAAACGTAATTTGATAAGATAACGGACACTTTTCTCAACCAGAAAACTTCCCCATTGGTAATTTTCACCGGGGACTTTTTTCGAAATTCCTATCGAGATAACCGTGAAAAAAAAAATCCAAACCCGATAAGAAATAAATGAAGGGAATTATCTCGAGGATTAAGTTATGACGTTCGAGAACTTGGTGTTGCCTGGAAGCGTCGTGTTGGTGACTGGTGCCACTGGATTCATTGGAGCCCATTGCGTGAACGAACTATTGAATCAAGGTTATATGGTTAAAGTGGCAGTGAGATGTCAGAAAAAATTCAAATTACTCAAGCTGTGCATTGATGACACATTCAAGGATCGACTTGAGCACTGTGTGGTGTCTGATATCGAGGATCATGACCAATTGATGGACGCTGTGAAAGGAAGTCAAGGAGTTCTTCATTTGGCCTCTCCTTATACTTATGATGTTGAGGATTTCGAACAACAACTCCTAAGACCTGCTGTCAAAGGAACAACCACCATTCTTGAAGTGTGCGCTAAGATTGCCCTGGTTAGACGGGTGGTGATCACGTCGTCGTTTGCGGCGATTTTTGACTCCACCAAAGGCATGCAACCGGGTGTCACGTACACTGAACAAGACTTCAGTCCCTTGACCTGGAAAGATGGTGCAACTACAAAAGATGCAGCAGTGGCATACAGAGCATCCAAGATAGTTGCTGAGCAGGCCGCGTGGGATTTCCTCAAACAGAGGGCTCCACAATTCGACATCACTGTGATCTGTCCCACCATGGTGTTTGGGCCCCTTCTTTCACCTCAGCTTCTTGGGTCAATTGATGATTTGAATTTCAGTAATTTGGTGATTTGGAACGTAGTAACTTCCAACGAGATTCCCCCCACAAAAGGGCCAGTATGGGTGGATGTTCGGGACTTGGCATTGGCACACATTCGGGCGTTGCACACCAAAGAAGCTTCGAATTCGAGGTACTTATTGTCTGCAGGTGACTACGATACTCAAGAGATTGCTGATATTTTACGGCAAGATGAGAAATTTAAATACGTTCCCAAAGGTAATCCTGGCCAGCGGTTAAGCGGAACTCATTTCAAGGCCGATGGCTCTAAATGCGAGCGAGAGTTGGGCATTCAATACCGACCATTGGCGAATTCGGTAATGGATCTCTGTCATCAGCTAATCGACTTTAAATAGTGAATTTCACTCTTTGGAATCTGGAGAGAATTTTGGAAAATAACACTCAAATCCGGTCATGTGACCTCTGTGTATTGCCCGCTGACCATGTGGGCATCCTCAATACATAAAGATCGCCAATTTCTTCCCAGTAAACATTCATAAAACTCCCCCTATTGTGATGCTCATTGCGTCGTAAAATTTCGTCGGGGTTATCAACCGAATCGAAACGGCCACGACCATCCCTCGTATCTTTCTTCGCAATTTGTCGAAAAATCTACCAAACCATTAAACATGAGCTCCTTGAGATTCGGGTCAATTACCGTGGTGTTAGCTGCGATGTTGTACTTCTGGTGGTCTGGACAGAGTGTGGATCACGCGCTGTCAATTGAGATCAAAGAACCACCTGTAGTAGCTCAAGAAACACCAATGCCAATAGCTTCTAAACCATCGGTCAAATGTATCTCGCATCCGATCAAAGCCCCTGAAAGCTTTTTCGCTGACAATTCTACGGTTTTGAGGATCATTCACGATGCCGATTTCCGTGCTGACTCAGCTCGGAAGTTGTCGGAGGCGGTGCAAATTGAAACCGTCGTTTATGATGCCCCTCCTGAACCTGCTATCAACCCTGAATATTGGAAAAAATTCGAGAAATTCCACCAATTTCTTGCAAAAGAGTTCCCTTTGGTTCATGGTAACTTGGAGTTGACTAAGGTCAATACCTATGGGTTGGTTTATACCTGGAAAGGTTCTGACCCTGATTTGAAACCTATGATGTTGACTGCGCATCAAGATACTGTTCCAATTCAACAGGATTCTTTGGATGATTGGACATACCCTCCACTCGAAGGCCACTTTGATGGGAAGTTTTTGTACGGTAGAGGTTCTATGGATTGTAAGAATCTGTTAATGGCCATGATGGAAGCATTGGAATTATTGGTGCAAGCTGATTTTAAACCCACTAGAACTATTATAGCTGCTTTTGGTTTCGATGAAGAAAGTGGTGGGGTCGTGGGAGCAAGACATATCGGTGAATACCTCAAAGAGAAGTATGGTGACGATTCCATGTATGCTCTTATTGATGAAGGTGCTCCTTTCATCAGAGAACCACTCACAGGTGCTGTAATTGCCGCTCCTTTAGTTGGTGAAAAAGGGTTTGCCAATATTGACGTTCAAATAACCACTCCTGGAGGTCATTCTTCTTCGCCTCCAGATCACACTTCCATTGGAATGATGAGTGAATTGATTTACATGTTAGAAAAAAATCCTTTCAAACCAATTTTAACTCCAAAAAACCCGATTTTATCGTTGTTACAATGTCTTGCTACCAAGCATGGTGAAAAATTACCTCCCGGATACCAAGACGCTATATTGAATGCCGAAACTGATCCAATTGCTAAAATGAAAGTTATTGGTGGATTACAAAAATTGAAATTAACCAGATATTGGATTAGAACATCCCAGGCAATCGACATGATCTGGGGTGGTGAAAAGGCAAATGCATTGCCAGAATCAGTTTCCATGGTGGTAAACCACAGAATTGCTGTTGAAAGTACCATCCAGGATGTTATTGAAAGATTCAGTGGGTATGCAGAAATAATTGCTGCTAAGTATGACTTGGTCGTTAAGTTTCAAAATCAAACCATTTATGAGCCGGCTAAAAAGTTTGGAACTTTGGAATTCTCTCTTGATCCCAACCATGTCGAGCCAGCTAAGATTTCTCCTTATAATGATACGGTTTGGGAATATTTAGCTGGTGCATCAAGACATTTAATGGAAGATTTGATCATGCCTGACTTGGAATATGAGCTTGTTGTTGCACCTATGATTATGCCTGCAAATACAGACACCAGGCATTACAAGCATTTAACTGATCATATTTTCAGATATTCTCCAGGATTCGGTAAATTTGCAAACATTCATAGTGTTGATGAATATGTTGAATTCGATTATCACTTGCACTTGATTGCATTTTTTTACGAATATCTTCAACTTATTGACACCAAAAATGCAGACAATGAGAGCAATTAATACTTTTTTTTGTTTTTGACCAACATATGTATTTTAAAATACAAAATATTTCGAAATAAAACATCACTAACATTAATTTTCAGAATTGACTTTAGCAGAATATTGGGCTTGTAATACCAAGTTGTTACTAGCATCTAATCTTGGTAACATAACTTCAATCATTCTGATTTTGTCATTGGTACTGAATTCTTTACTTGTGAACAATTCTTCAGCTTCTCCGATAGTTGAGATTCTAAGGGCTTCGTAATTCTTTGCGTTGAACAAAGGTAATAAACTCAAATTATTCCAAGGTTGGATATCATTATAACTGGCATTTTCACCATGAATTAACCTCTCAATGGTATAACCATCATTGTTCAACACGAAAAGGTATGGTTTAGTATTCCATCTGACCATAGTACTGATTTCTTGGACAGTTAATTGTAAAGAACCATCACCAACAAATAATATGACTCTTTTATTTGGATCAATTTCTTCAGCAGCCATAACAGCACCTAATGTAGCACCAACCGTGAAACCAATAGAACCCCATAAAACTTGAGAAATACCAACGGTGTTGTTTGGGAATTTACTTTGAACAATACCAAATGCTGAGGTACCAGTTTCGGTGATAATAATATCACCTTCTCTGAACCACGAAGAAACTCTTGTCCATAACCATTCTTGAGTGAGTTTTGTTTCTTTTGATGCTGGGGTGTTAACTAACTTAACTTTTGGAACTGGAACTGGAATGTAATTTGCAGTGACAGAACCAATTTTGTCTAATAAATGAGTCAAACATTCTTTCATTTGAACTCCTGGGAAACTTGCTTGTCTAATTTTTGTATAATCTGAATGGAATTCAACCACATTTTTGGTTCTATAAGAATACGAGAATGACCCGGTGTTGAAGTCACTCAACATTGCACCAACAGATAAGATTAAATCTGAACTTTCAACTGCTTCTTTAACTTGAGGATTACTTAAAGTTCCAACATAAACACCTCCGAATCTTGAAGCAACACTATGTTCACCATTCAATTTGGCAGTCATTTTTTTGATTAAGTTGGGATCATTATCATACATTTCACCACTTACACCACCTTCGTCAATGGTACCTTTACCCATTGGTGTGGTGAATACCGGAAATTGAGTTATTTCAACTAATTTCTTAACTTCTGCTTTACAATCATGTCTTGAAGCACAAGCATCGACCAAAATAATAGGGTTTTTGGCTTGGCTTACTAAAGATAAGACAGATTCAATAACTTCTTCTTCAGCATCAGGATCATTTGGTTTTAAAGACAAATCAATAGGATCATCTAATAAACTAGCAGGAACTTTCAAGTCAACCAAATTGGCAGGCAAACCAACATAAACCGGTCTTTGATAGACATAGGCTTCTCTAATACATCTATCCAATTCACCAGGAGCCGAATTAATGTCAGATATAAATGCAGATGTATGACTGATGTTATTTGACATTCTATGGAAAACCGTGAAATCACCATTTCCCAAAGTGTGATGCAACAACAATTGTTTTGCTTGAGAAGAAATGGATGGAACCCCAACAACATGAAGTAAACCAACGTGTTCAGCGTATGCGCCCCCTACACCATTCAAGGCCGATAATTCACCAACCCCAAAAGTCGTAACTAAACAAGCCATTCTTTTGATTCGGGAATAACCGTCAGCAGCATAAGCTGCATTCAATTCATTGGCATTACCAGCCCATCTCATGCCATCAACTTCATAGATTTTATCTAATAAAGATAAATTGAAATCTCCAGGTAATCCGAAAATCGTATTAACTTGTAATTGTTGTAATCTTTCAAAAAGATATCTTCCTAATGTTATTTCAGCCATTGTTATATAAACTTATGTAATGAAAATGTCCTGAAACTAGAATTTACCAATTATTTATAGCCAAAGTTCAAACTCGAAACAAAAATCAGTTGGTATAAAAATTATTCCCATACCTGATTTATGGGTTGGGTTAAGTGCATAAAACCAAAATATTATGCGCATCAGATGATACCAAAACCTTAAAACCATGCCAGTTTCGGAAGGCAGTGGATCGAAATTCATAACTGGTTACCACATGCAGGTTGTATGAACTTACAGTTGGTGGATTATTCTTTTGTTAGGCATGGGTTTTTCCGAAATTATCCGTCTAAAACATACATTAATTATTAATTAAAAAAAAGCCAATTATATCGAGAGATGGGATGTTTGAACAGGTTAATCAATACTTAATTGATCCGAAAGATTTTTTTCCAAATTTGGTTTTCTCCAAAATGGAACTATGACGTTCTTTAGCCCCTTATTGAAATTGATCATCGCTAAGACTTCCGTTACAACAACCGTTGATAAGAATACCAAGGTTATTACTCCAAAGGTTATAAGTGATGTTCTTCCAGGAAAATAATCTCCGGGAACCATACTAAGTCCATAAGCTGAAGTATACTTGGTGAATAACCGGATCATTTTGAATAAGACGTATGCCATTCCGGCTAAATAAATTACCAAACAAGGAATCGATAACCATAACCATTCTTTAACAATAGCCAAGTCACTCAAAATGATCAAAATTATTGTTAATGGTAAAACAATGATTGTCAAAATAAATTCAACAGATGTCCGATCTTCCACCATGATCGTTAAGAATTGAATGGTAAATCCAATGAAGAAAAAAAATAAAAACACAAGTACTGCTCTATGGATTTGAAATATCGTGTAACATGTTTTCATCTTCACATCACCTCCTATATTTTTGAATTGAATCCAATTAACATGTTTTCTAAGGTATCCAAAAAGCAACCCCACTTGGAGCACACATGTCCACGCCAAAATGACTATTGCCGCTATGTTGCAGCCAATTATCCCACTTCGACCCTCTCCAATCACTACATCGTAAACAATGTCGTTGAACTCTTTGAATTGGATTCCCGTGTAGATGGTCATACAGGCGTAAAATACACATAACAACGCCAATAGTAAGAGGTTTTTGGTCATTAATCCGAGAACCGTCACCACCATCTGGAAAACAGTAGCAAAGATGAACAAGGCAAGGAAAATCGATAACTCTTCATACTTGGGTCGATATATGTTTCTGTAAGGGGACTCGCTTCGACTGAACTCGGCATAAATGTACGCTTCGAGGGCCAATATTATTAGGGCTGAAGTGACCGAGATGCCAAAGAATGTTCTGGCCAAGATCTTGTAGTTATCCAAACGTCGTTTAGTAGTGGGGATGGGTGAATCTAAGGCATCATTAGTATTATAATTCGCATCGAGGTTCGAATTTCCATAGTCTACGCTTTCACTAGTGTAATTGCTGAAGTTGGACGTCTTTTGATTGACGTCGTTGGGCCGATTATCGATGAGTTGGGCCATTATAAATGAGTAGCAACTGCCAAAAGCTTAGATATTTATATATAGTTACCAGATAAGATTGCACATGCAAATATACAGGAGAGGTCATCAGGAACAAAGGCATGCACGAGCAAATCTTTTTCAAAGCCCCATATAATCATTAGGGTTTTCTATTGCTAAACCCGAAGCTTGCTCCCGTAAATCTAACCAACCAACGTGATTAAAGGGGGCGTCGTGCCTTGATTTAATTTGTTCCACACATTCGTCAATGACTAAAAGACAAATTGCATCATAACCACCTGCGCCTGGCACAACACCTCCTAAACATCCAGGCAATGCATTACAATCGTCAAGAAGCTTGGTTTGGGATTCCGGCTCGATCTCTGCAGTCGATTGGATGGTCAACTGTTTCAAGCACTTTCGAATGTTCTGCAACGACTCAATTAGGTGTTTGAGGGGTCCATCATCAGGTTGATGAGTTTGCTTGAAATTCTCAAACTGCTGTAAATAAGTATTTGGGTGAGATTTGTAGAATTCATGTAATTGTTTTAAAGACTCAATTAACGCCATATTTGCGAGATTTAAATCGGTGTAAACAACCTGACTTTGACGAGGATTCTGCTGCTTCCATTTCAATACAGTGGAAACTAGTTTTGGTGTTTCAGAGCCTCCATGGATGTCTCCCATCAACAATTTAATTTTGGGTGGTAGTGTGCATGGCTCATGGGTGAAATCCCATGGTTGATCCACCAATTGCTTTAAATCAACCGAACTAGGACTCTCTAGGTATTGTTCGATCAACTGAGGTTTGAATCTTCTGTACTTTATTGACCCATATATCGCTGCGGCCACATCGAACCCCGATCCAATTTTCCCTTGGGCCTTACAATGGGCAATTTGCGCTAAATTATGTAGAACATTCTTATCATCCACAGCTTCAGGTTTGAGCTGTGATAAGATGGCCGCCACAATGACCGATGTCAAGCACGCAGACGACCCCATACCGGTCTTGGGCACGTCAGTGATTTTGTGCTTGTGAAATAAGAATTGTTGGGCTCCATTATCAGAGGTTCGCCGAGTGGTGTTTAGTTGAGTGTGGAAACCTGGATCTGAATATACGGTTATACTGATACGATATGGGCTTTTGCAGTCCAAATAGTCGGCTAGCACAGTGACAACTGCCTGTAAGAAAAGATTCGTGTTCCCATTGACTTCTTCAACACCATCGTATTCCCAATAGCCTTGGTCGAATTGAGGTGACTTGATGATGGTTCTTTGGCCTTGAGTGTCGAAAGTCGAATCTACAATGGCGTGCATTCGAGACGACAAGGCAGTGACATAAGAGTCGTACTGAGGGTCCAACACCAAGTATCCCCCCGCGAGAAGGGCCTTTCCTGGCGAACTGAAAGCAGATTTCACCATACGTTGTTGGAACGATTCACAATTTGTGAGAGTTTTTTTTTTCCATCTTTCTGTTCTGAACCATGGCCATCTTATCAGAAAGTGAAATCACCACACTAAAGAAAACCAAAACCATAGGCTTGATTGGTCTAGGAGACATGGGAACACTCTATGCCAAGAAATTCAGCGAGGCCGGATGGAACGTGGTGGGATGTGATAAGGAAGAGATCTTTGATTCGGTGGTGGAAAAATTCAAAGATACAAAAATTACAATCTATAAGAACGGTCATTACGTTTCACGAGTGAGCGATTACATCATCTACAGTGTGGAGGCCAAGTTCATCAATGCGGTTGTTCGGATGTATGCACCATCGAGTAAATTCGGGGCGATTCTTGGTGGTCAAACATCATGTAAAGAGCCGGAAGTTGAGGCTTTTGAACAGTGGGGGCCTAAAGATACAAAAATCGTAACAGTTCACTCATTGCATGGTCCAAATGTCAGCACTTTGGGTCAGCCGTTGGTTCTCATAAAGCATAGGGCGTCAGATGAAGAATTCAATTTTGTCGAACTGTTGATGTCATGCTTACAATCTAAACATGTTTATTTGACTGCCAAAAAGCACGATCAAATCACCGCCGATACCCAAGCCGTTACGCATGCTGCATTTTTGTCGATGGGGACTGCTTGGAAACAAATCGATCAATATCCATGGGAAACTCCTCGATGGGCCGGAGGAATCGAAAATGCTAAAATGAATATAGCAATGAGAATTTATTCAAATAAATGGCATGTTTACGCAGGTTTAGCCATTACCAATCCTTCAGCACATATTCAAATCTTGCAATACGCCAAATCGGCCACTGAGTTGTTTTCCCTCATGATTCAAAACAAAAAACAAGAATTAACTGATCGATTGATGAGAGCAAGAGGTTTATTCAACCATATTAATCAACATGAATTATTATTGAATGATGATTTACTAGAGAAATATTCTTTAAGTAAGGAACCGCCAGGCGGCAGACAACCCAACTCCCATTTATCATTATTGGCCATTGCAGATACTTGGTTAGCTCTTGATATCACTCCATATGATCACATAATTTGTTCAACGCCATTGTTCAGGATATTTTTGGGAGTCACTGAATATTTATTTTGTACACCAGGATTGATTGAAGAAAGTATCGAGGTTGCATGTAGAGATCCCACGTTCAGAACAGATGATCTCGAGTTTGTAATTGCTGCAAGAGAATGGGCGAATATAGTCATTCATGAAAATTATGAATTATACAAATTCAAATTTGAAGATGTTCAAGGTTTTTTTGCTCCAAAACTCAAAGAAGCAAATGCTGTTGGAAATGAAATGATAAAGATTATATTAGCCAGAGTTGCTGAAACAGAGAAAAAGAATAAATCAAATGAATGAACTAATTAAGTATATGATTATTTATAATTGTTCATCTTTAATGACATCCATTAACCAATCTAAACCTTCAGTTAAACCTTCGCCTTTCAAAGCACTTGACGCAACAATACTCCAACTTCTATCCTTTAGCTCAGTAAGATTCAATGCCTGTGACACTTCAGCAGCCGTTAGTGCTCCTGGTTGATCTTGTTTGTTAGCAAATACTAATAACGCACTATCTAATAATTCTTCTTCTTTTAACATTAGATGTAATTCTTTACTAGCAATATCAATTCTATCTTTATCAGTCGAATCAACGACAAATATGACTGCCGCCGTATTATTGTAGTAGCATCTCCAATATGGTCTTATGGAGGTTTGCCCCCCCAAATCCCATATATTAAGCGTCAAATTTTTATATTTCAAGGTTTCCACATTGAATCCGATGGTTGGTTTCGTCGTCACCACTTCCCCCATTTGTAACCTATATAATATCGTGGTTTTCCCAGCACCATCTAGACCCAAGATCAAGATTCGGATCTCTTTTTGAACTCCCCAAAGTTTGCCAAAAATATTGGCAAAACTAAATGTTTGTCCCATTACTAATTGCTTGTTCTCTACAGTTTGATTTCAGGTTCGATACGTCTTTTTTTTTCGATTGTGATTTCGGCTCAGCTCAAAGGATTCCACGGGTTCCCTCTGACTTCGAAGTAAGTTGATGCTTTTCCGATTGAAAAATGATTTAACTACCAAAAGTTTCTAATCACAACACCCGGCAAGAATTTAGTTTGTTTGCCTATAAAAATTCGCAGTTTGTCAAAAGGGCGAAATTTAAATATTTAAATCCGTGTGAATGTCAGAACCGAAAGGAATTTTAAGAAACAAAGAAGAGGTTGAACAGACCCACGCCTCCGGAGAGACATTGGATCGGCAAGAGGTGATTCGTAATACTCGATTGAATGCCAAATTGTCGCAGGAAAATCAGTCCAAAGGGGATCAAATTCGAGCTAAAATCGCCCAAGCAAAAGCAGGTTCGACTCAAGATCACCAATATCCAGACCATATTGGCTGGGATGAGATGAATTTGTATAAAAACGAGCAGGAGAAGTCTGCTACGATGAAAATCGATGAACCCAAGACCCCATACGAGAAAGGATTCGATCCGACTGGAGAATATTACCAGGATGATGAAGAAGAAGAAATTCCTGATTTTAATTTGGGACAAGGTGCAGTAACTGAAGAAGAGACAGAACCTCTTGGTGGAGAGATCATCAAGGATGAGAATTACCAAGAAGAAGAGCCCGAACCAAAACCATTATCGGCTGCAGAGAGACATAAGAAGTTTGAAGAAATGAGAAAGGCTCATTATCATATGAAGGGGGATATATTACATAAGAAAATAGAAGTAAGTGATGACGATGACGAATGAGTACGAAGAACGATTCCAAGATCAATGAACAATTCCTTCAAATATACGAATATTTTAATAATTATCGATTGAACATCTAAACACTGAAGAATTTCAAGTACGATTTTTCAAGTTTACCACTTGCAACCAATTCAGCAACGACAGATTCAACGGCTTCTTTGACACCTGCAGCATCAGCACCAGTGACCTTACTAGCAAGAGCTGGCAATTGAGTATCATCTAATTTTTCAACAATCAAATCAAGATCATTATCAACTTTTTCGGCACTACTTTCGTCACCAAAATAACCAGCTTCTTTACCACATCCTCTAACGGCTCTCTTTTGTTTCTTTTTAGCACTTTTGGCGGCTTCCTTGGCCTTTTTACTAGAGGCTTTGGATACAGCAGCTTCTTCAGCAGCTTTTTTAGCGGCTTCTTCTTCGGCAGCCTTTTTGGCAGCGGCTTCTTCGGCAGCCTTTCTAGAACCAGCTTCTCTTTCCCATTTCTTTCTTTCCTTTTCCTTTTTGGCGGCTTCTTTGAATAATTTAATTCTTGGATCTTCGGAATATGCTCTTTCAACAAGATTAATAACACGTTTATTGTCTTCTTGTTTCAATTTCTTTCTGTTGGAAATGTTTTTACGCTCAATATAACGTTTGTGATCTCTGTTTGCAGTGTCATCAGGAACATCTTCATCTTTGAATTCAAAAGTTTTCCACGAATCAAACTTACCCCAAAAACTGTAGAAGTTATCGACTTCTTCTTTGGAGGAATTGATGTCACCTAATAAAGGAACAGGTTGAGTTTTGGAGAATCTGGATTCACCTTCGAAAACAGGACCAAAAGCTTCAAAGAAATCGTAATTGGCTTTTGGAGCTGGGAGTTTAACATCGGCAAATTCATCAACAGAATCAAATTGTCTTCTCTTGACTGGATCCAACATGACTTCAAAAGCCTTTTGGATGATCTTGAAAAATCCATCTTGATCCAATCCTCCAGAAGCAGATTTTTTATCGGGGTGATGTTTCAAAACTTGTTTTCTATGAGCTCTACGAACTTGATCTTCAGTGGCTCTCCATCTCAAGTTGGATAATCCCAACACCGCGTACAAATCGGCGGTTTTCCAGTCTCTTGGATCGTGTGCCAACAAGTCTTCGTCTTGCTCCTCATCACCGATATCATCGTCTTCATTGGCTTCAACGGTTTTAACGTTTTTTTCTGCTTCCAATTTTTCAAATTCAGACCATGTGTGGCCTCTCAAGGTTCTGGTGGCGTGAGCCAAGAAGTACCGGCCAACCGGCTCAATGGGACGACGGACTGGGGAAGAGACTTTGCTTTGAACAGCAGAGGTTTCGGTGCCTGAAGGTAAAACAATCGACATTCTATGGGTGTAGAGAATTTTTTTTCAAAGATGAGAGTGAGAAAATGGGCCATGTCGTGTACCGTGCGCATTAATCTTTAACAACAGCCATATCTAAAACTTCAACAGTTCCTTCACCTCTTTTAATTTTAGCATTTTCTCCTTGGAGAATGTCCACAATGAGTCGGTAATTGGTGGGGTCTATGATACTGATGGCCTCGAACACTTTTTCGGCCTGTGATTCGTCCTCAATCGAGTCGAGAAGTGGCTTAACGTAAGGCTCATAAACTTGATCTTTGACACGATTTACCAAGATGACTTTGATTTTCATTTGGGCTCTGACAATGGGGAATAATTGTTTGGCAACCAATAACTTGATGGCCTCCAAGGCCTGTAACTTTGTTGACTTGTTTGGATTCAAATGGAACTTGAGCTCGTTCAACGCTTTTTGAATCATACTTGGAGGATACCGTTTCTTTGATTTAGGGTTTATGCATTTGGTTGAAATGATGTTGAGGAACTCATTTTGTTTCTGTCTTAAGTTGGCATTTCTCTCCTTTTCGTTCAACTGGATCTCTCCTCTTTCGAGTATTTCTTTGATGATCTGGTCCTGATCAGTGGTGCCAAAGGCCAATAATAAATCGTCGTTATTGGCAGCTTGGCCCTTTGAAACATTGATGAACACTTGGGGGATTTGAAGAACCTCATCCAAATCTTTTTCGACTCCCAGCCGCCAATCCTGGACTTTGTTTTGATAGCACGCAATCTCAAACCGCTTCTTGGCCTTTTTCATTCGCACCATCGACACATTGGTGAGCTTTATTTGGGTTCCTGGTTGATTAATGACGGCCATTTATGGGTTTTTTTTTGAGTCTCATCAGATTAGAGATTTTTGCTCTGTCTCAGAGATATGCATTAACTAAAGTGGTTCTATTTACTTATATGTGTGGTACGAGCCTATTCATCATCTTCTTCATCGCCACCTTCAAGGAATTTGCCCTTGACATCTTTCCATAATTTCCCTTTGTTGTGGTTTTCGTACCATTTGGTGACACCCACGTCGAAAGCACTTTCGAAAGCGAAAGCTCCTGCAAAAATGGTGGCAACGTAAACAGAGTTTCTTTGGAATAAGGCAGACAACTAAACATCGTTAGTACTTGATTCGAGGCTCGTGGGCCTGTGGTTGGGCCAATGGCTGTCGGATGTGGTGGATTGGAATCCAATGTGCTGAAAGCGTGATTTGACGAAGCGGAGTTCGAGCGGCCGAATTGACTGGACGCATGGTTCGAATCTGACGGTAGCAAGTCCCTAAACACCACGTACGCCCACCGTTGGCCCACAGTAATGGCTAATGTCACATACCATTTCAATAATAAAGTATGAAGAAAAAAAATTTGTTGATTACGCTTTTTCGCACCATCATTTACTCGTTTATGATTGGACAACAGGGACTGCAAATACTTTTACGGTTTATTACATATTACATCTAGTTATGGTTGGATCTAGGAATTGGCAGGATCTTCAAGAGAAACAGCATTCAACTTGTCGGCGGTTTCGGCGACGGCATTTTTACCGGCTCCGGGGTACATGGAACCTTTATTTTTCACTTTTTTCACTTTTTTCTCTTTGGGAGCTGCAACAGGATATCCTTTCTTTTCTGCTTCTTGGAACTCGGGATTGTTGGCGAACTCTTCTCTTATAGGCGTGAGCAATTCGATGATTTCGGCGCTGACACCTGATTTCAAGTCGACAGGTGATAATTTATTGTCTTTGAAATCGGCTTTAAGCGACTCGATGGTGGTATAAGTGATTGGACCACCATATTGATCGGGTCTATCTATATGGAAATTAAAATAGCCATCTTGGTTTTGCTTCAATTCCTGGATGGGCTGGACGACGTTTTCAAGGAACGCCAAAAGCCCGTTATTTTCTATCACTCCTGGAGCACAGAATGCACTGCCGATTTTCTTTCTGACATTCTTATCTGATTCAAGCACATCGATTTTGGAGTTTGGATCGGACGCACTCATTTTACCTCCTTGACCTAAACCAGGAATCATTTTGTTCATTAAATGAGCTCTTTTCTTGTACCCAAGACTAGGGAGATTTTCTTCTGCTAATACGAAAATTTTCCGTTGATCTACCCCACCAAATTGCACATCCACATCCAAATGTTCTTCATCCAATGCCTGCATCAACGGATAGATCAAGCCCGATAATAACGGATTGTCCACCTGCTTGACGACCTCGGCCCCGGCTCTTTTGGCATCGTTCTGACTCACCATATTCGATAATCGGAACAAATCCATGGTGTACTTTTCGGTCATTTGGTACGAAGACCCAAGTACAAATTCCAATTTGTCCACCGGAACATTGATGGATTTCAAGATGGCCTTGACCACAAACCCGTAGTACGACGCTCTATACTTGACCACTTCCAACGGCGCCTTCATGTTGTCCAAATACGCATGCAAATCGGCCAACAAAACGGTGATTTTACACCCGGCTTTCAACAAATGGGCCAATTTGACCATGGGAACAAAGTATCCACAATGGGGCTTTCCCGTGGGAGCCGTGCCCCAATAAACCTTCAACGGCCGCTCGTCCTTCTCCAAGATGCCCCGGATGATCTCGGGATGCAACACTTCCTGGAGTCCTCTGGTGATTAATTCGTATTTGGCATCTGCGGTGTCCGTCATTGTGATTAAAAAATTTTCAGTTTTGTTCCCCATACATTTCGCGATCTCTTTTGATTAGTGATGAAACAGGATTTGTTGAAGGAGTTCATAGTTGAGTGTCCGAGACTGTGGAAGTTCCTGGTGTATGGGGAAGACGAGTGTCACGTGGCCGTCAAAAACGCCTTGTACTATGCGGCCTGTAACGACGGGCAGTATTTGAAGCTTCTTTTCCCACATCTCCAGCACCAGCACATTGAAACATTGTCCGATTACCAATTGTTTCGCCACAGAGGCCAGAGCCCGTTCCACGACCCGGAATCTTCCAGCACGTACACGCACGTCAAGGGCACCGTGTGTGCTCGGCCCATGAAGCAGGGAGAACCGGTGTACCGATGCGAAGAGTGCTCATTGGACAACACCTGCGTCATGTGTGTATACTGTTTCAATGAGGAAATGCACGCCAACCACAACGTGCTGATGTACTTGAGCTCGAGTTCCAGCAACGGCATGTGCGATTGCGGCGATCCCGAGGCGTTTGTCAACGATTTGGGCTGCAAATGTGAGGTGCTGCCTCTGCAACTGAGTGGCTTGGATCCGGAGTTTGAAAAATCCATACGAACCACCCTTCGCATTGTTTTGGACTACGTGTTGGACGTGCTGAACTTCTCCATTGGCTCGTTGCCGTTCATTCACAACAACATCAACAAAAGCCATAGTCCGTTGAATAGCCTGGACTTATCGGAGCTTTCGAATTTGCCCGTGAATAAATATGGGGTCGAAGATGTCAACAGTCACGAGTGGGTGTTGGTGCTCTGGAACGACGAGGTGCACAATTTCGTCGAAGCTACCGATGCGATTTGTGCCGCTATTGGCGTTGATCGAACTCAAGGCGATATTTTTGCTACTGAAGTCAACAGGAATGGCCGGGTGGTTCTCACCGACAGCAACGATTATCACCAGCTTTTGAAGCCCTTGAGTGTGGTGGAATCCAACGGGTTGGTGGCTTCGATCATGAGCTCCAGAGATTATGCTCGGGAAGAATTGGTGCACGTGTTTCTTGAGTGGTTAATGGAGATTGTTGATTTCGAGTCGCATGATGGATTCAAGATTTATGCCCGGAAAACCCTTTGCCAATTGCTTTTGGAGCCAGGGTATAAGTTCCAGAAATACTTGCCCAGTAAGTTGTTGGATTCGTTATCCATTAATGTCACCAGAAGGTGCTTTGAAAATAGTTTACTTTTCAATGGCTCGATTGTGAATTATGGCTTTTCAAAGTTGAACAACATCAAATCTCAGGATCTCACCAAACCCAGCAGCCAGATTCTCGAGTTGTCAAACGACGGATTCGACAACTCCAGAATCCAATTTCTTATCTTGTTTTCCATCAGATTCAAATCAAGTATTAGAATTCTTTTGTCTAAACTTATTATTCCACAACTCATTGCAAATATCGATATCAAAGTTGAGTTTTGCAAGCAATTCATTCAAATCTACCCTCAAGTTCTAACCACGTTAGCATTATCTGATAGAGAGGAGCATTTAAGTATTTTGGGCGATATAAGCAGCCAAATCATGACTTGTCCCACAAGCATTCAGTGGATCTTGCTGTCAGGGAATGTCGGTAAGATCATGGGCCCGCTTGCCCAGATTATAGAAGAAAATGCCAGTACTTGGAACTATGACACAGGATACCCCAATTTCACCAACAAAGTCATTGACGCTAGTTCCGGCAAAGAACGAGGCATTTTCGAAGCGATTTATAGAGGGCTCCACGATTTGGAGTACATTATCGATCCCAAAATGGCCCACCAGGCATTATGTGAAATGTACAAGAAAGAAAACCTTGCATTGCTCATTTTAGTGCTTCGAAATTTCCAGGGCTTTTGGCCGGTTCAAAGAAAGTATGGTGATCATGTAGAACGAGAAGTGTTCGATTATGTGATCCATGTTCGGTATTCCCAGAGAGTGTTGAAACTTACAAAAAACATGGCATTATCGACGGTTGGCAGTATTGAATCTGTCAAGTCAGCTGTCAAGTTCTTAATCAGTTTCTTATTTCTTCGGAAGCTCGATAAGGCCTCCAATGGGATTGCTGATTTCAAAGTCAGTAAGAATCCCGTGTCATTTGTTCATCCATTAAACTCGTTGTTATCGTACATTATCCAAGCCCATGATCTCGATACTCTTCATCCGATTTTACTGGACTTGAGTATGCCATTCATGAACATTTCCGACGTATCTTTGAGAAGCATTGTTCTTGCTTCACAAATCCGGGTGGGTTTTTGGATAAGAAACGGAATCTCCGTGGCTAGACAAGCTTCACTTTATCTTGACAGTATACTTATGGACTCTGGTTACAGAAGAGACTTACATCTCCAGCAATTGGCACTATTGTTTGATGATCCTGGTGTTTCATTACAGAATTTCATTCACAGATGGGAGTTATATGAATGGTTTAGCAACGATGTGGCTCATGATAAAACCGTTTATGAAGAAAGATTTGGCACTATCGTGGAACGATTTGTGTTGTTCATTTACAATCTATTGGCTGACCGATCGTGTTTTATCAATGCCAGTGAAACTGAGAGAAAAGATCTTGAAGGACAGAATTTGATCAAGTATTGTTTGAGTTCAGGCCCTAAAGCGTATTCGGAACTCAGAAGGCTTATCGACAGCGAGTTGATTGACGATCCTTTGTTCGATACCTGGCTCGAACAATGTGCTGATTACCAACCACCTACAGGAATGACCGATTCTGGAATCTACAGGTTAAAGGTGACGAAAATCGCCGACTTGGATCCGTATTGTCTCTATGCCGATACAGTGCACTCTCAGGAAGTGATTGAGACCATTGTCAGGCATAAAAAGGGCAGCAAGAGTGAAGAAGATGTTGATATTGCACCAACCATTTTGAAAAGTGGTAATTCATTTGTTGATACTCATCTTGGGAACTTCACCAGAACCACCTCTTTTGCCAAACTCGTGTACAAGTTGCTCCAAGTTGCTATATCTACGGGCGAAGAGACGTTTTTGGGCCCTCTTCTCCATGTAATCCACGCTTCGTTGTTGGATTGTGAAGCTGTTGGGGAGCAAAAACTTCCAGAGACTATGGTCACAATCCCCATTGCTGATTTACTTCTCAATGTGGTTGAGTCCAAGATGTCGAAAACCCATGTCAAAAAGGCAGAACGACTCCTCAAAAGATTTGTTTCGTCCGATGAAAGAGTGGTTGAGTCATTGACCGACTGTTTTGGAGAAGAGCATATCAAATCGTTTCTCCATGAGACTCTCAATCAGTTTGAATCCAATCTCGACAAAAAAAAACGGTTGGCCATGAAGCGAAATGCCAAAGTGATGCAGAAAATCGCCAACCAACGACAAAAGTTCCTTGCCAACAACGAAGAAATGGACATTGATGAAGAAGAATCCGATCAGAACATCGAATTAAGAACATGTGTTTACTGTGGAGAACTTGAATCTGAAACGGAATTGTTTGGATTACTTGGAAGTTCTTTGAGTCCGTCACTTCTCTGGAAACTCAACCAACATGGAAAGCTTGTTCCCGGAGCCATGGCTCCGTATTATCAGAAATTGGACCACGACTCGGAGACCGGGTTCCATTACCGAGAAAGCCACTCGCCCGAAGACAACGCGTTGTTCCCTGCGTCAAGAGAGAGCTATAAAGCTCACGTGGTGTACACCTGTGGACATGGGCTTCACGAGAAATGTTTCCAGCGTTCGTCAGGAGCAGCAGCGTATTTCCCGTGTCACTTGTGCCACACGATCCACAATTTGTTCATTCCAAGCCTTCTCCCACGGCAAACCAACGAAGACCCTGAATTCATTGATCTGCCCCGAAAGCTCGACAGTTATACGAAGATATTGAATTCCACCAATGGTTCGAAATCAGCTCAATTGCTTGCCCATTTTTGCAGCAATCCCACGGTGCAAGATTCGGTTGCAGATATCTATAATGCCGCCGAGAATGATGGGAGGTTCCATCGCACGTCGTTCGTTTCAGGCCATTCGTATGGAGCGGTTTTCTTCAACTTATTGCAAAACATGTCATTCGCAATTGCTGATACGCTCAAGATGAAAGAAATCGAGTCGAGATTGAATGGCGAAAAGGGATACTCCGAGTTTCTTGGGGTGATGAATGGCTCGACAAAGACGCTTTTGAAGTCGATGATCCAACTGAGAGCCATGGTGTTTGAGTATTTGAAAAAACCCAAACCTCTGGGCAAACAAAGTGAACTTAGCGAGGAAATCGAGCGATTCTGGCAATCGGATTTCTTGATTTCCGATGTGTTTCGAGAAGTGGTGGTGCTTTTCTTCCAAACAGACGAATCGTTCACGACATTGGCCCGGCTCGGCACCATCAAAATGTTCACCTTGACCCTTTGTTCGATGTTGAAGCGATTCGAAAACAAGCACTTTCGCATCGCCATGCTTAACCTGAGTCACCATCCGGTGCACTTATCGCCCCAGAATATGGCGGGGTTAGCGGGGCTTTTGCAGGAATACTCGCTTGACTTCGACGCGGAATCGATGGCGGCGATGCCGGTGGTTCTTGAGGCCGTGGAAACGTTCATGCTCCCATTTCTCAGACAGTTGGTGATGCTCAAAGATATTTTAACGTCTCGCAGCACGGGCGACAATAATCATGTGAGCCGGCCGGAATTCGCCCATCTCGCCCAGCAGATCCGCAAGCAGGATCGGGCTGAGAACCCAATGGCGTTGTTTGAGGTGTTGCACGTGCCAAATATCTCGAGAATCGTGGGTTCAATTGTCAAGAAACACGGATTCGCATACCAAACTTTTGACAATATTTTTCAGTCGAAAATCACCAAATATCACCACCAAGGAGTGCTTTTTTTGGAGTATCCCGGCGTCGTGCGATTGAGCTCTTTTCCCGAGGACTACAAGGACACGTTTCGCTTGGTGCATCACGAGGGCTCAACGCACGAGGGCTCAACGTACAAAGGCTCAACGTACAAAGGCTCAACGTACGAAGGCTATATATGCGTGCACTGTAACCATAAAGTGCCATTGCCTAAATACTACAAACACATGAAGACATGCTCGAGTCTCACGGCGATCTTCTACCACCCGCACCAAAACACGTATCGCGTGGTGACGCACATTGGCACGAGTCCCGTGAGTGTGATAATTCCGGGGCCTTATTTGACCAAACACGGCGAAGTCAAATCCTCACGAAGCACCAGAAACATGAGGCTCGACGAGTCACGGGTCAAGGAATTGACGCGGCAGTGGATCAGCCAGGATCTCCATGCGTACATCACCCGGACGTTGTACGGGACGGGCACCGATATTTCGTTGTTTGGCAACGCAACCGTGTATGTTGATGTTGATGAGGACACTGATCCCGAGAGTGAGGATTTCGACTTCATTGGGCACGAGGACGACGAGGAGGAGGACGACGACGAGCACGAAGACGACGAGGAGGACGAGGAGCACGAAGAAGACTCATAGCGTGGATTCATAAATGGACTCATAGGGTGTCCCAGCCTCCCGCATCAATGACGTGGTCGAGCTTTCGGACTATGTAGTTTGGAATATTATGATTCAACCAAAGGCCCCGAATCAAGCCGTTGTAGCGAGGCTTCATGAGATGGAGCGTGTTGTTTCTCTTGCTCTCTACCGGAAGCTCGCCGTGCAGATCGAGGTACGGAGCTTCGATAAACGACCCTCCGTTTTTACTCAACAAAACAAGCGCTTTATCTTTGGGGAGTAGAAAAATCCCAATGTTATGACAGCACTCTTTGGTCACATGCGTGGTGCATTCTCCGTAGGCCGATCCGATGGCACACTTCTGGATGTCGATGACTTCGGCACAGAATAAGCAAATGGCCGGGTCTTCGATTGTCATGTGAGGCTTATTGTAGCGATCTGAATAGTAGTATTTGGTGAAGAAAAAATCCAATCTTTCGGGGAGGTCAATCAACTTGATGAGCCCGGGATACTCCAACTTGTGGCCTAGGTCATCGGAAAACGCCATGAGGTTGGTGTTTTTGAAGAAACTGTGGAAATGGGTCGATTCGTACGTCGAATCATGGGCCATGAATTTCGTCATGTGTTGCATCAAGTTGTCAATTCCGAGAAACTTGCAGAGCCGGTCGGCTTCTAGATAGATCATGTTGTCCATTTCCGTCACGCCCGTGGTCTCAGGACACAACACGTACGCGTAGATGGCTGCACGTCGAAGAAAAGGGGTGCATGATTTGAGAAGCATCGAATAGAAAATGTGGCCAAACGACGCATCCTTCGCCACCAGCAGTTCAGCCGTCGTGTTGGTGGATAAGTACGCCATCACGCAGTGGAATAGCTGGGCTGCGGTTTGGGCCCCTTCGTCATCAATGATCGAAACACTGGGGAAATCCAAAATCGAATACGGGAATTTCTCGAAAAAATTCGATTCCACCAATTGCTTGGTTAGAATGAACACGTTCTGGATCACATGGCAGCAGAAGGTGGCTCGCAACAACACATTGAACAGGAACCCGGCGCTGGGAATCGGGATGATTTTCACTAGCAATTCGAAAAAATCTTCTTGAATAATGCTTTTATGGACCTTCTGCGTTTGGTTCAACATCTGCAATTGGGCCAAAAGCCGAACATAAACATTCATGGCCGAGCTGGCCGAGTGCTTGAGATTCATATCCGTGAGGGTGTTTCTGAACTCCGCAAGGCTTCGTAAATTGAGCAACGAATTGTTACTCAATTGGTCGGTGATCAAAGTATCGTTGGAAGACTCGCCTCTCAAGGCGATTTCACACGATTTGATGTTGTTCACCAAGAGTGTACAGTCATCGGGACGGAAAGCTGTGGGGAAAAACATCACTTGCACGTCGAAAAAAACGTGGTTCATGATCTTGTGGAACTTCTGCATATTGTCTTGGTTCAACATCTCCTCCGGCTCATTTGGCAGAGCAATATTCATCTGCCCCACGTCTTGAACAACTGCTTGTTTGAAACGAGGAAGCCACGTTTCTTTGGACCGATAATACCCATTGAGCGAGTCAAACACTTCGAGACTCGTGTCGTTTCCAGCGCTCAAAAACGACGACAACAGCCGGTCGTTGGACTTCCACAACACGGGGATGAACAGATTGTTGATGGCCTTGCACAACGGACAAAGAAACTCCTTTTTATGGATATCTTCAGGTATGTTTCTGGTGATTTGGTTCTGCTTGGTTTTATTGTTGTTCAAGAAATTTATGTAGCAATTGAAATGCATTCCGTGTCCACAACTCAGCGAAACCAACTTGTTATCAACGTTTTGTTCGGCAGTGAACCCGGGTCCAATCACGTTTTCCTCTTTGATCCGTCGCATGTACTTGATCCATCCTTTGGGATAGATGTTTTCTCCTTCGTCCAATTCGTCTTCATCAAGATTGCAATTGTCGGAAAATGCTTTCAAACACCAATACTCATCATCAAACGGAACGGTTCTGAACTCAGAAGACCGGCTGATATACGACGCTATTCCAAATAGACTCTTATTGGCTTCATCTTGGCACAAAATACAGTGTGGTTTGGGGAAACTCCATCCATCTTCACTGATATCCATCATATCGCTCTCAACGCTTTCTTCCGAAGAGATTTCTTGCTTTTTCAAGAAAAGCGACTGTTGTTTCTTGAACTTAGCAATGAGCCTTTGTTGTTTGGATTTAGCGAGTCGTTTTTTGCGTTCCGACTCCGTTTCCCGTTGCTCTTCATCTCCATCCAACTTTATCTTGCTTAGATCCATGAAATCCTCGGACGTGTTGATTGTATCTTCAAAGTTATGATTTTCGGCCAATTTCCGGAATATCGCCCGGATTTTACAATGGTGTACTTTATAAGTATCATCAGAAAGCAACTTGTATAGAAGCTCGGCCATTGAAGCTCCACAGCCTGATTCTCCGTCATGGGAGCTCGATTTCGTGAAGTTATCAAAGAAACTTCCATATTTTTGCATGTCAATTCGATTTTCAAACGAGCAAATGTGAAGCAAATGCAACAACACTTCGAGGATCGAGTCGGCTTTCTCGAGTCCAACAACCTCAACATACAGCAACACTGCCACGATGAAATCGCTGAAATAACCAGAAACCGTGAAATTCCCCACAAATTTGTAGATTCCTAGCTCATTGGCATCTCGAAATTTCGGTTCAATCACAATGTCTTGATTGGTCTTATGATGATGACTGGCCTTTGATTTCGCCAATTTGACCGCATCATCCCTGGTATTGGTGGTATAATTGAAATAGTACGGGTTCATCCGGGAAAAATACGAGTCTCTTAGTCTGTAAGAGCCAAAATCCTTACTGGAGTTGGGAGGTGTAAATATCGTAAGTTCTTCAAGAATAATATCAAACCGCTTTTCACCGGTGATATGATCAGGAATATGCCCGCAGAGCTTCGTATAGTTCATGGGCCCGAAACAAAGGTTCTGGATGATTTCCGTTTCCACTCGTATTCGACTCACAACATCGCCAGGAAGTCCTCGTAAATAAAGATCTTCGGTGAGCAAATGGATAAAGAAACTCAAGCATTCCTCCAACATGTATGAGAGGGTTCTGATATCGTAGATTCCATCTTGCGGGTTATTCAGATGCTGGTCAATCATGTGCATGAGTTTTTGTCGGAAATTCAAGCCAGCACCAGCTTCTTGATCAGAGGGATTAGAAATCCATTCGTCAAAAAGGAGCCATCGTTTCAAAATGACAAAAGTCACGGCTTCAGGTGCAAGCAAATTGCAGAATAACTGCACCATGAACAAATCTCTCATGTATCCACTTTCTCGGAGACTGGTGTTCTTATATAACTGGAGTTGAGATCGGATTCCATAGCCATTTCGAACCCAAAATCCCGACTTGATTTGAGACATGAGTACTATTGTACGGATGGAATACTCAAAGAATGTGGTAGCAAACACTGTAGAAGGATGGGTGTCATTGAATTCCACAATGGTTTCTTTCAAAAGCTCTCTTACTTGGTCGATCGACTGGAAATGTGACGATTCCAATAACCACGTCAAAAATGAATGGAGTGGGTGAAGAAAACTCACTTTGCCCGTGTCTATACTGAACTTGGGGATAACAATGCCACTTTTGGGATCGGATTCTGTTTCCACACTCGTCAAACACACATCGATATTGTCATCGGAGAGATCGGGGTATTCTTTGGCCTCGATTTTCAAGAGAAATTGACAAACATACTTTATGGCATGTTTAGTCAAGTTTTGGATTCTTTCGTCGGGAATGTTCCGAAGACTATTGAGACAATGGGCTGAAGATTCGGCAAATTGATAAATCACCAGAACCGATTGGAAAAACGAGCTGTATTCGGGGTTTTCGAACTCAACGTGATTCTTACTCTCTCGTTTAAGCACTGGTCTTCCGTGGAAGAGAGCCAAAATATCACAGGCCATGGCCACGATCTCGGGGGATAAAATGATCTCCGAGTACTTGCTTCTGCTCAAAATGTAGCCAATATCAAAGAAGATCTGACCCCACCGACGGTTTCTGAGGCTGCTCAACGAGACTTTGTGGGTGACTTGGACGTTCTGGGGCGATTTGATGCAGTTTTCCGTGAAAAATCCGTATATGGAAGCAAAGATTCTTGCCAAATCACCATGCTCCACGATTGAGGTTGAATTCGAAGGACACGTGAACAACTGGGTTGAAAGGGTAAGCATGATGTTAAGCTCTGGTTCTCGATCCCGTAAAAGATACATGTCTGTCACAGCCGGATAAATATCCACGTACTGAGAAGAAATCATTTTCTTATACTTCAAATTCACAATGAGCGACGTCGAGTACATATCATGGAGCAATGACCGGATGGATTTCCAGAACCGCACGTCCAAATACACCATGTACTGGAACCGAGAGCCTATGTGGCTTTTTTGGGGGTCGTAATCGGCATCAGTGAGATTATAGTTGCATTGCAGGCATAATTGGGGATCGAGATTCCATTTCTTGGGCTCGAATCGCCAATGTTGGGAGTCCAGAGGTCGTTGTGCATCGGTCTGATTGGAAGGAACCTTGGGAATTCTGTTGTAATAGTCAAGACAACCGGTATTATAGTGGATTAATTTCTGGATTCTCAAATCGTATTTCAAGCCATTTCGCCATTTGCTACAAAACGCTTGACAGTACAAGTTTTTAGCGGACGTCGAGAGCCGGAACATCTCGCTCTCGGTGATGCTGTTGATCCACAACAAGATCTCGTCACACATGTCTTCTCTGAACACGTCACGTTGGCTTCGGATGGCCGTGGCGATTCCGGTGGCCGCAAGGATTCGTTGCCGTTCTTGAAGGAGCTCGATGTCGGTGGACGTGACCACCACGGCCTTACCGTAGCTATTGGCCCGTTCGGCCACCATCACGGCGAAATTGTGGACTTTTTTGCTGGCAAGATGCACGCGTTGAATTGCTTCTCGATAATGCCGATTCTGATCGTTGTAGAGCACCAAGCAGAATTCCTCGGAGTTGATGTCGATCATGGCGTCCTCCTCGTAGATCTCGTACTTGCAGGAGTCCAACGCACTGTTATCGGAGTAGTACTGGAGGAATTTTTTCGAGAAATCCTTGGGATTATGGAACTGGAGATCGCTGTGGGTCATGATATCGACGACGTAATCGAGCGCCGTGGCGATGGTGTCCAAGAACGCCGCGGCCAAGGCCGGCGGAATGGGCGAGTCGGCGAACCGGGCGGTGGAGTGGTCGCTCGAAGCGTACGGGCAATGGAAATCGTTGATCCAAGCTTCGGGATCCCCACAATCACACACGCCGCCGTTTTCCCGGGAGCAAATCAGAATGTGCACGTTGTGGTCGGCGTGCACGTCTGGCTGGAAGCAGTGCGAGCAGAGAGCACAAGTGTCGTCGTAGCCACACGTCAAACATCGGTAAATTGGTTCGCCTCGTCGAAAGATCCGAGCACACGGCACTCCCGAATGGAACGCGTGGTGGTTGTGGCGGTTGAACGGCTCGTCCGGCAGCCCGTCGATGCGCTGGTAGTACGTGGCGTAGCTGGCATTGAACTCTGCCTCGAGAATGTGCTCAATTTCGTCAGCAGTCATTTGGCTTACGTCTGGAAAGGCCTTGGGAAAAAACCAATCCACGTACTGAAACTGGCTGGAAATGGCCCTGAAAAGCTGGGACCGGATGTGGCGCCGGGTCTTGGCCGAGAACTTGAAGTCGCTCTGTGCTGGGAGGCAGAAAAGAAACCTTTTAAGTTGCCTGGATGTGTTCAGCACTCGAGCCATTAGTGAGATTTGTGAAGTGCGAGTGAAATCAAAAACTGTAATGTCCAAAGACATCATTTACTATGGGCCTACGGTTGAGGCCAATAAGAAGAAGCTTGGCCGTGTGCACAGCATCATGTGCCTCTGTCTCGGGGTGTGTGCCGGGGCGCTTTCTTTGGAGTCCGTCACGGGGTTTTTGTTGTTTTTGGGGGGCATGATTGCCTGCAACGTGATGTTCGTTTGGGTGTGTTGTGACGGGCGGGTGGGGCAGTATTTCCGGAACCCGGTGCTGGAGGTGGTGTTGAGCGGCTTGGATAACGTGGCGGGCTTTGTGATGATGTGGTGCTTGGTGTATGCTCTCGTGAAGTAATGAACACGAGAATGAAAAGGAGAATGAACTTAGAGCAGAATAGAGAATCAGAATACGAGAATCAGAACACGAGAATCAGAACACGAGAATCAGAACAATTAGAATGAACACTTAGAATGAACACTTCAGAATGAGAAACACTGGAGAGTGCTTGAGAATACTTGAGAATCCACTCGAGAACCAGAAACCTTAGAATCAGAAACCTGAGTGCTAGAGAATACTTGAGATGCTTGAGAATACTGAGAATGAGAGACAACTAATAATTGAGAATGAATGAGAATGAATGAGAATGAATGTTCGATATGTTGAGAATCAAAACACTTGAAAATACTTGAGAATGCTGACAATACTTGAGATTGCTTGAGAATCAGAAAAACTTCAGAAGGAGAAACACTTGAGAGTGCTTGAGAGTGCTTGAGAATACTTGAAAATGAATACTTGAGAATGAATGCTTGAGAATGAATGCTTGAGAATCAGAAATACTTGAGAATCAGAAATACTTGAGAATGAATGTTCAATATGTTGAGAATGAGAAAACACTTGAGAATGAGAATGAATGCTTGAGAATGCTGAGGGTGAGAAAGCTGAAACTTAACTGTTCTAGATCGCAATTACCATGGTTGCCATTGTGGATGAGTACGACATTCATACAAACAATGTCTGGATCTTGGAGATAGATTTGCGAAACCAAGAACAGATTTCGAGTCTATCAAAAATGTAGTTAAGATATGAGGAATGTAATTGAACCACGAGTGAACAATGGACTTTCATTACAGTTCAGTTCGTTACAGATCAAATAGTTACAGATCAAATAGTTACAGTTCAAATAGTTACAGTTCAAATAGTTGCAGTTCAAATAGTTACAGTTCAAATAGTTACAGTTCAGTTCGTTACAGTTCAAAAACACTTGAACGTTTAGAAAGTTCAAAAGTTCAAAAGTTCAAAAGTTCAGTTACATTAAAAGTTCAGTTACATTAAAAGTCGTTTCTCATCTATTCGATCTCACAGACATCATGTTCTACCATTTGCTAGATTTATTTACATGTTCTATAGATGTCTATTCAGATGTTCAATTGTCAGACGTTCAATTTCAGGTGTGCGTGTTAGATTACCTGTTAGATTTCTTATGTTCTTTTAGATTTCTTTGATTTCTTTCATTTCTTGATTTCTTTCATTTCTTGATTTCTTTCATTTCTTGATTTCTCGATTTCTTGATTTCTTAGATTTTATTTCTTTCTCGCGAAATAATCACTCAACAACCATGGAGAAAATCGATTTATCCACCAATTCCAAAGAAATCGAAACCGTGTACTCAAAGGTCGTCCGAAACGACGGCATCAACTACCTCGTGTTGACGGTCGACAAAAAATCCGTTGTTCTGGTCGAAGCCTCGGGCAATGGAGATTTGCACGAGTTTGTTGACCATTTTACGGACGGCCATGTTCAATTTGGTTTGGCCCGGGTGACTGTTCCTGGCTCCGACGTCTACAAGAACTTGTTGCTTGGATGGTGTCCGGACAACGCGCCCGCCAAAGCTCGGTTGTCGTTTGCCAGTAATTTTGCTGATATTGCCAATGTGTTGGTGGGCTATCACGTTCAAATAACTGCCAGAGATCAGGACGATTTGGATGTTGATGACTTTTTATCGCGGGTCAGTGCTGCGGCTGGCGCCCGGTACTCCATTCAGAGCTTGAACGCCTCGGCAAAGCCCATTTCCAAGCCGATTTCCAAGCCGATTCCCAAGCCGATTGCTTCCCATCCGGTTTCTTCCAAGCCGATTGCAAAAGAGCCGATCGCCAAAGAGCCCTCCCCTATTAAGCCCAAGCCTCCTGCCGCTAGTAAGCCGTCGTTTGTGCCAAAATCGACTGGTAACCCGATTTCAGTTGGTGGATCGCCTTCTATCATTAGACCCAAGTCGAACTCTTCCACTCCAAATCCAATTGCGGCTGCAGAAGATGATGATGATGATGACTGGGCCGGAGAGAAGGCCATTGAGGAGCGGGACTTTGCGGAAAAACCGTTGGAAGATGTTCCTTCTGCCTATAAACCTACAAAGGTCAATATTGATGAATTGAGAAAACAAAAATCAGATACCATCAGTTCTCAACCTAAGGTGTCCAAACCCACCGAAGACGAACCGGAAGCTGCTGCGCCGCAATCGTTCAAGGAGAGGATGAATGCCTACAAAAAAAATGGCAGTCCTAGTGATGACGGAAGATTAACATCAATGCCAAAACCTAAAGTCAACAATAGTGTTGCATCACGGTTTACTCCTCCTCAAGCTTCTGCGGGCGCAAGATTTGGTTCCAAACCTAGCTTTGGGCAATCCTCTTCCAAGAATTCCGATAAGTTGGTCACTGAGCAAAGAGACTTTGCTTCTGAGAACGGGAAAACTCCCGCTCAAATTTGGGCTGAAAAGAGAGGTAAGTACAAGACTGTGCCTCAGAACGAAGAGCCTGTTGTTTCGGGTGACAAATTGGCAGAGGATTTCGACAAGAAAATCGCCGTTAAGAATGAGCCAGAAAACATTCCTGAGCCTGACGATGCGGAATCTGAGTCCGAACCGGACGAGCCTGAGCAAGAAACTGCCGAGCCACCTATCATCAAGCCTGTTTCCAGACCTGTTCCACCCGTGAGACAACCAGAGCCTGAACAAGAGCCTGAGCAAGAGCCTGAACAAGAACCTGAACAAGAACCTGAACAAGAACAAGAACAAGAGCCTGAACCTGAACACACAGACAAACCGTCCGCTGTGGCCGACTACGCCTACGACAAAGACGAAGATAACGAGATCTCGTTCGAGGAAGGCGATTTGATTGTGGAAATTGACTTTGTTGATGACGATTGGTGGTCTGGAAAACACCAGAAAACCGGCGAAGTTGGATTATTCCCGTCATCCTACGTGATTCTACAGAACGACAAGAAGGACGCCAGCCCTGCACCAGCATTGCCGTCAAGAACCCAAGCCGAAGAGCCGCAAGTTCCCGAGAAACCAAAAGCAATTGCCGAGTATGGATATGAAAAAGACGAGGACAATGAAATCACGTTTGAAGAAGGCGATTTGATCGTGGAAATCGACTTTGTAGATGAAGACTGGTGGTCTGGAACCCATGAAAAGACAGGCGAAATCGGGGTTTTCCCAGCCAATTATGTCAAATTGGTGGAATAAAGTTGTTTTCTATAACGCGTTATAAATACTAGACTATTGCCTCAAATACTGCTTGACAGCTTCGCCCCAAGCTGGCCTTTTCTTATAGAAGGACAAGTCTTGGGGCAATCCATCGATTGCTCTGATCAATTCGTCACTCAACCCTTCCTGTTTGATTTTTCGAATGGGCGTAAGATATGTTCGAACCGTCATGATATTTGCTCTCAGCTTGGGCAATCTTGTTAGAACCTGTCTCTCACATCTGAGAAAGCATCCGTTCTCGAAGTCGATGTCTTCGTACTTCAATTGCTGGATTTTGTCGCCAACTCGGGCATGGTTCATATCCAAACTGAAATGATTATTGTGGGCTTGAATCGACCAATTATACCTTACCCATAGATCGTTTGGTTCCAACCGGTTGAAGAACCGGCCCATCGACAATTTCAACCGTTCCTTGTACTGAGGAACCACGTCGTGGATCTCTGAAATCACCTTATCGTGATGATGAGATGGATCAAATCCGGCTGGGAATCCAGTAATGGAACACCTCAAGGTATATTCCATATCCTTGTCTTTGGGATCGTCTTTGAGAAAGATCACCACGTCCTCCTCGATGGTTCGGGCAAGAATAAGCAACAATTGCTTGGGATCCGTGGTTTTCAGAGATCCAGGAATCGACTCCTGTTTGATCTTATTGAAGATTTGATCACCTTTCCGAACAAAATACTGCGGATACCGCATGACCATGAAGTTCACCACGACGTCGTAGTATTCTCGGGCAGCAAGAACACTTCGGGGACTCGGATTGACCGAAATCGTCTTATCGGGGAACTGGAGGGTGATTTTGCGTTTTTCATTGGTCACTTCATCGTAAGTGTTTTCAATCAAGAGCCAATCCTCGGGATTTTGGCAGAGATTCTTGATTCCCATGTTGGGCTTGAAGTCCTTTTTGCCTACAAAAGGCCGAATCTTGGCAGGATCGGTTTTTTGCCAATCGAAATCGATATCTATGGGTTTGACATGATGCAAAACTGATTTGGGGCCCGATTCAAAATATCGGCCAAAACCCCGGAAAACTGCTACAGAAACCACCACAATAGCGAGGAAACATCCCCAGTACATCAACGACATGTGACCGGCAGAAATTGACAAAACTTGGCAGAAATTGACAGAAATTGAGTATAGGGAGGGTTTTATTTTGACAGCCTTATCTTATGTATTAGTAACTAAAGTGCGCGATTGGCTTACCGGATTTGGCAGGTGGTTCCGGGCGGAATATTTTCCAAATACTTTTTCACCAAACGTTGCAGCCATTCATCTGTAAGTTATTGTCACTTGACAATTCTATGCATTCGATCCGGGGATAGTTACGTAATAAGCAGTGGATCGGGAAGATTCTTTCGCCCTTCAATTTGTAATCGTCAATCATTATACCTTTGATGTTGCCAATCATGAAATTGGCCTTTTTCAACACATCATTAATTATCGTCACCACGTAGTTGAAACTATTTTCGATCTCAACATCTTCACTGTTGAAAATACTGCTGTGGAAATAGAAATAGCAATTGGATAATTGGTCGTATGGAAGATGCTCGGGGAACTTGTTCAAATCAAAGTCCATGTACTCCAAATTATACATTGCTTGTAAATAATGTTGGGCCTTTCTGGCTATGCACTTTTGATAATGGTCTATTACCTCAGATAAAAAATTCTGGATGAATTGCAAGCCTTCGAAAAACATAAAGAAGATCTTGCCCTTGAACTCAATGTTGCCATTTTCGCCTCTGAACTCATTGAGAAAATCCGTCAAATCTTTGAAACTCTCGAGGTAAACCAATTTATGTTTCAACGGCAATGAATAATCGATTTGGCTGCTCATTTGCTCAAGAGTTTTTTCAACTTGCTGTACAGTACCATTCGTAAAGATAAGCACATAATATTCATATGTAGGAAGGCACGTAAATCTTTGGATCATTTTCTTATCTTTCAAGCTGGGTTTGATCCTTGGAATTTTATTGGCCTTTGATAACGTATTTATATCTAAAATTCCCCAAATGCCATACGTAATTTCTGTGGGGTCAATACGCTATTTTATTATAAATACCCGCAAATTCCTCGATTTTCTCCTAATTCTGGACAAAGGGGATGCTATTAACATCCTCTTCTATGTAGGAAAGTCCAGTTCGTAATGGACTTTTCGCCTTAAGTTTCCTTATGGTTATATTCCAACCCCACAAAATTCACGAGCATCACCAAAAAATTTTCACTATTTTCATCTTCACCGTTTGATTCACTAGCCTACAATCGTCTATTGGAAATCTACCACAATTGTTTAATACTATTTGTCCTATATTCATTAACTAACCCAATCCCATTACCACCTTTAACTTCGAAACCCAACAAAAATAATATCCAACTCTAGGACCGGATCTCCACAATTAAATGGGTGATACACTATCCCCCTAATGGCCCGAAAGCTTAATATTGTTTTCATTTGCCTTGAATCCCTCAATTTTCCGCCGGTTCAGGGATGTGCAGTTCGATATTGTTGTCAGAGATGTGTTCACTCACCAGGTTTTCCTCACCAATCAAATTCTCTTGTTCCTCGCCATCCTCCGCATCAGCATCGGGATCGGAATTAGATCCTTCATCTGGGGAAGATTCCGAATCGTATGAAGGAGGTCCGGCGGGCGGAGCCAAACTGTTCAACGTGATTCTTTCGGCATTGTCATTCAACGTATGTTCGGCGTTATAACTGAACTTATCTCCATTGTCGAATTGAATATCACTTTCATCTTCCGATTGCACTTGCCAAAAATCAGGAGGAAAATCACTATCTCTATCACTGATTTCATTGTCATCGATTTCTGATCTTTCTAAAAGGATATCTGAATTAAACTTATTATAGGCTGGAGGTGCAGGTCCATTCCCTTCAAGAGGTGCAAATCCCCATTTTTTCACTTGAGCCTCGATAAATACGAATCCCATCTGGCCCAAGTTAACATGGATTGAACACTCGTTGTTTGCTCCAATGATGGGAAATATCTGTCCCTCGTTGGGGATCTTGAACTTGATATGCCCTCCAAGCCTTGATTCGCTTAGTTTTTTCCCGTTTCTTGTGAAGAAAACCGACCCATTTCTGACCCTATATCCAATACCCACCACGTCCCCTTCTATGAGTCTTGGAAATGGCGAGTCGTTGATGAATGGGAATGGCTGATTATGTCTTCTGTAACCGTCACTATCGTAACTCAAAGAATGTGCATGTCTTCCTGGTAATCTGAACCATGGATAAGGTTTGATACCTAACCCAATACTGATTTTGGTAGTTTCTGGATTGGGTAAATTGTAGATTTTGGTCTCAAAGTAGTACACGTCGTTTTTCATGGGGATAGGAAGATTAGTTTGAGTTGAACATTCGATTTTTTTCAAGAAATTCAACTCAGTTTTATTCTCTATAATCAATTCTGTGTTGGCCAACATGGAATCCTTGACAAACTCCCACGCATGGATGCCCTTTTCTTGAATAAGCAAGTTCTGTGATAGCGTGAGATCGTTTCTGAAGTATGGATTCTCTGATAGGTAATCTCGAGACTGGAAATATAGTTCTTGTTCATTCGTATCCAACTCCAAGTAAACATGGTTTTCTTCTTCCCGCAACAAGTCCTCTTCTGACGCCGCGAACCGACGTTTTACTAAGAAGATCACCAACGACACCAACGACGCTATCAAAGATAACGAAAAGAATGAAAAAAGAATGATGACAAACACAATGAATCCGTCCAAGCTCAGGCTTCTATTGTCTGGATCCAAGCCACTGAACGGCTTTTTCGGGGCGGAAAAATCCCCCTGACGGCGGAGCGCCGGCGTTTTTGTGTCACTAGCTTGCACCACCGCGCTCAAGGCTAACGCCACTATCACAGTCATCATTTCGATTGCTTGACTAAGTCCTTGATTTTAAAAATGATATGGCTGCGGAAAATAGATAATGGTAGTGCGCGAACCTGGCGATGTGAAAGGGCTTTGAAACTCGAGAGAAATCGGGCATTGGAGGCGTTCCGAGAACCGTGGGCTGGTGGACCGAGTACTGGGCCGAGTGTTGGTCACGAGATCCACGGCCTCGGCCTCGGCCACAAAAAAGTTACAGGGTTCCCAGATCCAGAACCACAACGATCCAGATCCAGAACCACGGGCCAGGGCACACGTCCAGGGTTTACGGACGTAAATTGAAAGCAGGGCCAGCCGCCATGTTCGAAAACGAACGTGATACGGAAAATGTGCTGGTTTCCACGTCCCAAATCAGTTCAACCAGCCATCGAAAAGAGCGTAAAAAACTAAAAATTCGTTTAAGTGCGTGAAATTCACATTTTGGATCACTGCCTAAAAATAACCTTACGATTTGGACATGGAATTTGCCTGATTTGGAACCGAGATCACCAAGTGGGTCTGCGATTGGCAATTGGGATCATGACCCCATGGCGGCTGTCTATATAAATAGGACGGTTTGGAACGGGATTTCCCAACAATGAAGTTTCTTCACAGTTTATTATATGCTGCAAATGTTATACCAGTGGTGTTTAGTTTGCCTTGTAATCCGTTGACGAGTCAATGTGATGCGGTTCCAGCATTGGCGTCGTCGTTCAAAGAAGACTTTACCTCCAAATCCGACCATTTCGAGGAGCTAGTGTCAAAGGGACTCGAATATTCTGAAGATGGCCTTGCGTTTTCATTAAAAGACCGATTCGATAATCCTTCGATCAAATCGAATTTTTATATGATGTTTGGGAAGATCGAGGTGGTGATGAAAGCATCGCCGGGCCAGGGAATCATCTCGTCGTTTTACTTACAAAGTGATGATCTAGATGAAATAGATATCGAATTGTTTGGAACTGATACTACTCAATTTCAATCCAACTATTTTTCCAAAGGTGACACTTCTTCTTACACAAGAGGGGGATACCACGACATTCCTGCGGATCCAACGCAAGAGTACCTTACATACACCATCGATTGGACCGAGGAATCATTGTCTTGGGCTTGTAATGGCAAGGTTTATCGAGTGTTGTATCCCGATGATCCCCAAGGGTATCCGCAGAGTCCCATGGCTATATTTGCGGGAATATGGGCTGGAGGTGATCCTACGAATCCTCCAGGTACTATTGAGTGGGCTGGCGGTGAAACAACCTATGGTCCGACCTATACGATGAACATTAAGTCGTTGATTGTGGCCGATTATTCCACTGGGAAGGAGTATAAATACACTGATACTTCTGGCGATTGGACTTCCATCGATGCGATTAGTGGTCGTGTCAATGGAAGAGTCGATCAGGCCAACAAGGATTTCGAAAGATTGTCTGGGGCCCAGGTGGCTGTTTCGAGTTCTACCACGAGTAGCACGAGTTCTACCACGAGTAGCACGAGCGCCACCACGAGTAGCACGAGCACTACCACGAGTAGCACGAGCACTACCACGAGTAGCACGAGCACTACCACGAGTAGCACGAGCACTACCACGAGCTCTGTTTCGAGCACCAGCTCTGTTAGCACTACCAGATCTTCTACGTCTACGTCTACGACCACAAAAACAACCCCAGAATCAACGATCTGGTGGTCTGCTTCCCAGCCAGTTTATTGGACAGCATCGAGTAGCACGAGCGTGAGCAGCACGAGCGTGAGCAGCACAAGTGTCAGCACGAGTGTCAGTACAAGTGTCAGTACAAGTGAGAGCACCAGCCTCGCCAGCACCACTTTCGTCACAAGCACCGTCACAACCCCAAAATCAAGCACCTCAAGTACGAGCACCTCGAGCTCAAGCACCTCGACCTCAAGCAGTCTTGCGGAGATTCTCGGGTCGCTCGACGACTACGCCAACGCCGGAAGCCACGTCACGCCGCTCGTCGTGCTCCTCGGCACGCCACTCTTGTCATGCTTGTTGTTTTAAGCCCCACGAATCTGCATTTTCCATTGTCATAATGATCTTTAAATATAAATTGTACGCGAAGTTTTTCAACTCTTAGGAATCATGGACTCAACGTTGTTTAGGCAATTGGTACATGACTTTGACAAGGCCCAGGTGTATCACGAGCTTGTGCTATTGAACCGGACACTCGACAAGTTCAATGGGCGTGACGTGACGTCTTCGGTGGACTGTGAATTGTGTCTTGCACAGCTCAACGAGATCATTGACAAGTTTAAGGTCGAGCCACGTTTGAAGAAAAAGACCAAGGAAGTTGAGCCAACGGTCGATGTCAAACAGTACTGCTCGTCCAATTTGTTCCGGCTTGTTTCGAGAAACTTGGTTTTGGTGCTCAATCGACTTCCAAACAAGGTTTATGATCAGGCCAATCAATTGTTGAATCATCTTGGGGTTAATTCTGACAATGAACTAAGTCCCATCACCGAGTTGGCGATCATCGTGTTGATCGACTTGTATGATCACTTCCCGCAGTCGTTGGGCTCATTGATCAATTTCTCCATCAGCCAAATCTATAAGATTCTCAAGAAAGATCCTTTGATTAGTGGGAATTTGATCTACTTGTTAGCTTGTTTGACCAAACATTCAACCCGAAATGATCTCGATGAGAAGTTGCAGGGCAAAATCGTCAAGATCATCACCAAAAACCTCACGTCAATGCCGGTCAACTTCGATTTGAGTGGGGGTCTGCCCGAAAAGTCAAATGGTGTCACCATTTCGTTAAAGAAAAACTACATCTTGGTGTTGAAGAATATTTCCATATTGTCTGTGAATGCCAACTACGAGCACTTGTTGTCGGTTTCGGCCTCTTCCACCACAGGAGCCAAAATCAAACCCGAAAGTGTCATGACCCACCAAAATCAATTCCAAAGAACTTTGTTGAATTCATTGGAGAAACCCATCATTAACGGACTTTCCAATTATTGCAGAGATATTCGCATTACCATGGTTGAAACCTTGGCTCATGTGTTGATAAATTTGATTCCCACTGGTAAATTCAATGCTTTAGAATACTTGATTGGATTATACAAATTGCCAGACTTGAACCAATGGAACCCAACTTTGACAAAAATCGTTATAGATGACCAGGAGGTTGACAAGAGCGAACTAGTTCCAAATGATATCGGTGATATCATCCTCAGTAATACTGACAGATCATGTTTCAACGCAGGAATTATCGAAACCGTCATCTTTTATATCCAACTCGAACAGTTCCAAAACCTCGACTACTTATCAATGAATCTCACGTCAATTTTGGACTCGATATTGATGAAATTCGGGGCCCTTTCTTCGGCTGAAGGCCATGTCCAGAGTTCTTGTTGGGTCAAAGCATTGAATCAATGGCAGAAAGTAATCGAGTTTCTCATCAAAGAAGGCGGGCAAACGTGCCATGAAATACTCGCTTCTTACTTATCGAGTAAATTCAACAACGAAGAACAAGAACCTGAACAGTCAGGTTCTAATAAAGACAAAAAATCCACCAACTTGTTCTCATTAAAAGCCCCAAGAAGTTCAACAAAGAACAAGGATTTGCATGACATAAACGTTTTCCACAACCCATATCAATGTGCGCTTGTGTTGTCGATAATCGAGGAGCTTCTTCCGTTTGGAATTGATTTCAATAGTTTTTTCAATAAGGAACAAAAACCTCAGGAGAACGAAATGGAAATTGAAGAGTCAAAAAGAATTGGAAAAAAGGAGAAATCTCCAGTGGTCGAGTTACTATTCACATTGCTTATCAACAAAAATGACTACATCCGGAACTATTCATTGAACACGCTAATGAAATACTCCCAAAGAAATGAAGTGGAAGTCAATGATATTGTCTTGACATGTTTCAAGTTGTTCAACAACGAATTACTGGCATTGGCAGAAAAAAAGATGCAGATCACCAGCAATTCCGCTACAAACACCAACCCATCTATTCCTGTACGATTGTTGAGTTATTCTTTACTATTGGCCACGTTGTTGAGACGCATTCAATCAATCCATCTTCAAAACTCCACCATAGTAAAGATTTTGAGTTTCTGTACCCAGACTTTGAAGCACAATACCACGTATACTAAAGCAAATAGCTTGAAGAACATGGCGTGCTGGATAATCTTGAGTGCCTTGGTTACATTGTACAACGATTCGGAGTTTGTAAAGTTGAATTCGTCCCAGTTTCTCATATTTTGGAAAAGCTTATTGACATCCCAATACATTCCATCTTCAATGAGTGGAGCCACTGATGATGGCCAAGAGAAAGAGATCTTGGATAATTTGAAGGTTCGGAACGTCAGTTTGGTGTGCTTACTGAACTATATCAATACGGTAGATTTGAACCTCGAATCACTGAAACAAATCCAATTCTTGTTGACAAAATCGTTCAATTACATCACTTACCTCGAGAGTAACATTGAATCGATCGAAGACATAACCAATTTCAATGGGTCGATTTTCGACGACCAGTCATTCAATTTCGCTGGTGCTGGGAGCTTATTGTTCAGTAATTCGGGCTACAATGATCAGTTATCATTGAAGGATAGTATGATAAGCTCTATGTTGTACAGTAAGATGCTTATTTTGAAGAATTTTGCCAAACTAGTTCCTCATTTGAAAAATGATATCAATTCTTCCATGATTGTTTTTCTAATCAAGATTTTTGGCCGTGCTGATATTTTCAACTTCAACAATAAAGATAAGGCCAAGACCAAGAGCAAGGTTGTCTATAATAAGGCCATTGACCTCGACAACGATCTCATACTCCTCAATGATGATCTCCATCACCATTTCGGTGTCACTAGCAAGTTTTCCGATTTCGATGGGGCAATTGATCAGTTATTATGGACACACAAGCCTCCTATGGGACTGACTGATGAACTCTCCTACGCAGACCCGTTCCAAGGAGCATCTGAAATCGTTGATGCTCACAATGGTATAAAAGAGATCGAAACACCAGCCATAGCATGGTTTGATGTAATTGAACCCACAATCTTTGAATCAGCAGCACATTCCATCAACTATGACCCAATGGTTCTTGTGAGTGGCGAATATTCTTACAGCCATATGTTCTCAACCAACATTCTCACGAGCATTGTTGATGTGTCAATCGAGCTATTCCTGCTTGTATTTCCATATTTGACCGAAAAAATCCAATCGTCCTTGTTGGAACAGTTGAGAAGCTCTTTGGCTTCGGGCGCTACTAGCAAGCCCCGTTACAAGGCCATTGTCACCAACATATCCGTAGCACTTCATGGAACATTGGATTATGCGGTGCGTAGGCAATTTCATTTCGATCAAGAGATCACCAATGGGTGTATTGATATTTTGAAGAAAATGGAGGTCAGTAGTGCTAATTTGATCAGCATCAACACCGACTCCATTGGACTAGCCATATCGTTATGTGAAAACAAACGTCTCATCAATAATCATGTGGATGCTTATGTGAGTTCGATAGTCAACGATACCGATCCACTAGTTCGAGGGAAAGCCATTCTTTCCATGGCCAAAATCTATTCTCATACCGGTGTGGGATCTGGTGACATCTACAACGTGGTTTCCCAACTATTGAATGATCCTAATCCAATTGTTTATTACTATACGTTGGTTTCCACTAGTATTTTATTGGATAACAATATGACCACCACTTCCTGGATATCACCTTTGTTGACGCAATTGTTTGACTCATATCTCGACGATTCCTTTGGATACGATGTCCAGGCCCCGTTCTTTGTCAATCTCAAATATAAGTTTGGAAGCCTTGGCCAAGTGTCGAAAATTTTGAAGGTTATCACCACCTCTTTGGGTCCAAATCTTCGGTCGTTACCGGAAAACAATAGGAATGAGTTGAGATCCTTGATTGTGTCGTTAACTTACACCATTGGTTCTTGTTCAGTCAACGACGACATCCAGATTATGAATGAATTATTGAGATTATTGCAAGAGTTGATCATCTTCGATTCCAGCTTGATCCCTGACCAAGTCAAGTTCTATTCTGACACTTTGGTGGTAATGATTTCCAAGAACTTGAAGATTGGATTGTCGTCGGTTTCACCAACGTCATTGAATTACGAGAGTCTCTTTCCGTTCAACTCGAGTTTCGAGCTTTATAAGTTGAGTTTCGGGTGTTTGACGGAGCTCGTCAAGGTTTACGGAAACGATATACTCACCAAAGAAGTTGTTCAGTTGATATGGGTATCATTGAACATCAAACCATGCGATAAACTGAAGAAATTGGTGGAGCTTTGGATGGAAACCAGTTTGGAAATGAATTGGTTTGCTACCTTGAATTCATTGTTCAAGATTTCCTCCAAAAAACTTATTCAGCCATACATCGAAGTGAATTTTCAACAGAAGCTTTTACCTCTCGTGCAACGACAGAAGAAAAAGAATCAAACCACCATTGATTTCAAGGACGAGGAGATTGAAAGTATTGTTGATGGAACTGGAGAGACTGATGATAAGAGCGAGCCAATTAGCTGGGAATTGAAGCTGTTCATCTATGATTTGCTTAACAAATTGCTCATTTTGGCCAGCAAAAACTCTGGTTTGGCGGACCGATTGAAACATAGAATCGGAGATCTCGTGAAGATTGCATTTTTGGGCTCAACGTCTCCAATTAATCTGATGAAATTGAAAGGAATGAGTCTTTTAGATAAAGTGTTGGGATTGTATGGGGATATGGAAGATCCCATGTACCCAGGAATCTCGATTCTTGAACAACAACAAGCACAGATTATTTCCGCCATTGTGCCTTGTTTCAACAGTGGCAGCACGTCTGAAGTCATTGTTCACGCAGTAAATGTGTCTTCGAAATTCATCAATATTCCTAGAATCAAATTCTATTCCAAACAGAGAATCTTGAAAACGTTGATTTTTTTCCTTGAAGAATTATCATCAAACAAGTTTGTTCGGTTTGGCTTCTTGGAGAACATGTCTGAGTACAGTAAACGGTCGATCCAAGTGTCGATTTTGAACTGTTGGGCAATAGTTAGGTTAAAGACTGCACGAAATGGGGTGCTTCTTAAACACCAACATCAAGAAGAGTCTGGATCTGAATCGGAATTAGAACCAGAACCAGAACCAGAACACGAATTGATCGAAACTTTGAACAAGTACTCGACGTTGCTAATTTCGTTGTGGATCGTTTCTTTAAAAGAGTACAGTACATTGAAGTATGGTGGTTCGAATACAAGGGAGTTGGAAATATACCAAGGCTATTGGGTGAATTTCATCAGCGTATTGAGCATGGAGTTGGAGTATAACAAAACGTTTGTTGATGAATACTTGGGTGGGGATGCATCCACGTTTTTTTTCATCCTATTCAGTCATTGTGTTGAATCACTAATCAAGAATAAAAACGTTGTTGAAGTTCTTGATTCCCTAAACAGTCTCATCAAAAACAAGGAGCTCGTTGATATTTTGTTCCACGATGAAATATTTGGTGAAGTGGTTGATCTATTGGACCGGTTGATATTGGTTGACGATGAAACCGAGATCCAAATCAAGCTCATTGAGATTGTCAAATCACTATTCCAAACGTATTTTGACAGCCATAGAGATTTGGCTCTGGGTTTCGATAAGCTTTTCGAGCTCATACGACTCTGCATGTTGCCATTGTTCAATCATTTGCCATTTTTGAAGGCTGATTATGATGCTAGTGATAAGCAAGTGCAACTTGTCATCAAAAAAGTCGATTCGGCTCCGAGCTTGATGATCATTAAGTCGGTGTTTAGCAGTCTCGTGGATATGATGCCACGATTCCCAGATGTCGTGAAGGTGGATTTGTATGCATGTTTGTTGTTCATCACCTGCAAAATGTATGAGTTCAATAATGAGCTTATTATTTCAGCAGTGTTGCCATTCATGAAACAAATCATTCAAGAGTCCAAAAGTCTCAAGCCCCAATTGGTTGAAAAATTCAACAATATCATCGAGGACAAGTACCCAATCAAAGATACCAATTCGTCGGTGCTAACGTACATGATATTGGTGACCGTGGGTGATATGAAATTGAATGAAAGCAACTCGATATTTATGAAGGATTGCTTGATTAAAATGGTGTGCAGTCCTGATACCAAGACCATGGGATTCCAGTGCATCAAGTCGTTGGTGCAAACGTCGGGAAACACCAATCGCTTGATCATGAAGTTGTTGCTCAAAGATATTATCACGTCGATTGTGGGTGATACGATGGATGCCAAAATCGGAATTGAGATGCTAATTCTCTACTTAAAGAACCAAACCGACCCCACGAACATCGCCAAGATATACACGCTCATGATTCCAATCATTCTCAGCTGTAACACCAAGGTCAACCAGTATTACCTCCATGAAAAATTGCTCGTGTTGATCAGTTTGAATCAAGAAACTTTCAAAACCATAATTAACGAAGTGCTTGATTCGGACCAGAGATTACTTACAGAGCATTTGGTGAAACTCAACGTCGAGAATGCCGATTCCAACACCGTGGACGAATCGGAGATCCAGCTCAAGACTTTTGGTTAATCACAACCGGTATATTTGATCGTAAATAATGCCTAATTGGAGGCTTTAAATTGATGAAATAGATAAATGAAAATTCTCACGCATTTTTTTTTCACTAATTCGTAAAAGCCAATGGTCATCGTCAATTTGGTTACTATTTTTGCAGTATGGATGGGCATGGTGCGTGCTGCGACGCACGTGTATGACTTCAATGTCACGTACGTGAATGCCAATCCAGACGGGGTGTTTGAGCGCCGCGTCATTGGCATCAACAATCAGTGGCCCATTCCAACCATCAGAGTCAAGCAGAATGATCGGGTGATTATTCACGTGGACAACCAGCTCAACGACTCCAACACGTCGTTGCACTTCCACGGGCTTTTCCAGAAGGGCCAGAACGCCATGGACGGGCCGGAAATGGTCACACAGTGTCCGATTCCTCCCGGATTCAAGTTCACGTATAATTTCACCGTGGATGATCAGGTCGGGACGTACTGGTATCACTCGCACAGTGGGGCGCAGTACGGCGATGGGTTGAGGGGCTTGTTCATCATCGAAGACGCCGGCGAGCCGCCGTTTGTGTACGACGAGGAATTGAGTTTATCGGTCAGTGAATGGTACCATGCGGAATCGCCCGTTTTGAAGAGCAAGTTCTTGAGCAGATATAATCCTACAGGAGCCGAGCCGATTCCTCAGAATGCGTTGTTCAACGACACCAGAAACGTGACCATGAAGTTTGAGCCTGATACCACCTATTTCATTAGGCTTGTGAATATGGGATTGTTTGTCTCGCAATATTTGGTGATGGAGGATCACACATTCACGATTGTTGAAGTTGATGGTGTTTACGTGGAGCCGTACGAAGTGAGCTCGCTCTACATCGCGGTGGCCCAGAGATACGGTGTTTTGGTGAAAACCAAGAAATCCCCCACGAAAAATTATCGGTTCTACAATGTTTTGGACAAAGATATGTTGGATGTTTTACCGCAAGACTTACAATTGGTTTCAACCAACTACATTATATACGACGACAAGTTCGAAACACCCAAGGCGTATCCATTGGGCGAGGACAACTACGATAAGTTTGTTGATCAACTCGAGGAATTTGATGATTTCACCATACTCCCATTAACCAAACAAGAATTGTATGGAGATCCAGATGTGCAAATCCAGCTTGATTTTGTCATGGATAATCTTGGAGATGGAGTCAACTATGCATTGTTCAACGGGATCACGTACACACCACCCAAAGTGCCCACACTCTATACAGTTAAGAGCAGTGGTGAGTATGGGGAAATGAGCCAAATCTACGGGTCCAACACCAACTCGTTTGTCTTGCAAAAAGATGAGGTGGTGGAAATCGTGTTGAACAACCAGGATCCCGGTAAGCACCCATTCCATTTGCACGGGCATGTTTTCCAAGTAATCAAAAGAAGTGAAGCCGGAGAAGATGATGATCCCATCACATACGATCCCACGAACCCCAGCGATACCCAGTTTCCTGAGTATCCGTTGATGAGAGATACAGTATTGGCGAATCCCAACGGGTTTATTGTTCTAAGATTCAAGGCCACCAATCCGGGAGTGTGGTTTTTCCATTGTCATCTCGATTGGCATTTGGAACAAGGATTGGCGGTGACATTTATTGAGGCCCCAATGGAAATCCAGCAGCAGACGATCCCAGCCAATCATTTCGACGCATGTAACGCGGGCGGGATCAGTAGCCAGGGTAATGCCGCAGGGAATCGTGGCGATTCAAAAGAGGCATGGTTGGATTTGACCGGTGAAAACGTCCAATCGGAGCCATTACCCCCGGGATTCACGCCAAAAGGGTACTTTGCCTTGGTCCTATGTACCACGATCGCCGTCTATGGGCTTTTCACCATCTACAAGTACGGAATGGAGGACGTCAAAGCCGATAACAATCAGGAGATGCTCGATAAATTGCACCGAATTTTAAGCGAATATGGTGCAGGAGAAGCTGAGGGTATTAGTTTAAATAGTGATATCCGTGCAACATCCGCCTCGCCTGGGCCTTCCAATTCCCGGAACTGAGCCATGAGTCATTTTGATTTTTTTTCAACGGTGATTAGTGGGGTGATAAATTTGTAGATAAGCATTTATAAAATCTTTATAGTTGATAAAAAATCTTCATAGTTGATAAAAATCTTTATAGTTTTTATCAAAATTCACTCAATTTGACCATGAAATACGTGATTGTAGGGTACGAAAACCAATAGCACCAGCGAAATGCAACCAAATACTGACAATGCGCAGATCTGGAATCGTGGGGCTCTACACGGCCTTGAATCTCGTGCAAAAGCACGGAACTGGTGAAGATATTCTTGTGATGGCCGAGTTTTTACCGGGAGACGAGTCAATCAATTTTACTTCACCTTACGCGGGAGGAAACTTCAGTTGTATTACAGGTGATGACCCAGACACCATGCATTACGACAAGTTCACGTACCAGAACCTTGACAAGATCATGAGATTGATTGGAGGCCCTCAAAAAGGATTGGATTATTGTAATTCCACGGAATATTGGGATAAGAAACCCTCACCGCAAAAGATCGAGTCATTATCATCGTATTTAAGAGAGTTTAAGGTTTTGCCAGCCAGCCAATTGCCCGAAGGCGTGGAGTACGGAATCAAGTTCCAGTCCTTCAGTTTCAATTGCCCCATCTTCTTACAAAACGTCAAGAAGTATTTGGAATCCAAAGGGGTTTGTTTCAAGAGACAGAAAATCACCCACATCACCCAAGCTTATTTGCCCGACACCCAAGCTGTTTTCAACTGCACGGCCTTGGGCAGCTTTAAATTGAGTGGAGTCAACGACACCAGGCTCTACCCCACCAGAGGACAAGTATTGGTGGTCCATGCGCCTCATATCACTGAAAATACCATGAGATGGGGCAAGGATTATGCCACATACATTATCAAAAGACCTCATTCCGGAGACCAATTGATCTTGGGAGGATTCTTACAGAAAGACTGGTGGTGCAACGACACTTTTGTCGATCAAAATGAAGATATCCTCCGAAGAACAACCCAACTTGTGCCGGAAATCATCACCAACAATCCATATGGCTCGAGAATCGAAGATTTAAAGATTATTCGAGCAGCGGCCGGTTTGCGGCCCAGCAGGTACGGAGGTGCTCGAATCGAGAAGGAAATCATCGACGGCAAGCCGCTCATCCACAACTATGGTGCTAGTGGATACGGGTACCAAGCAGGATACGGAATGGCTCATCGGGCCGTGAATTTGTTATATGACAGTAAGTTGTGAAAATCTTAAGTATATTTAATAAACGTAAGGTTTAAAACGTGAGATAACATAAGATAGTGGAACGTCAGACAACGTAAGATAGTAAAAGTAAGATAGTAAAAGATTGAAAGGATAGTAAAAGATTGAAAGGTGAAAAAGATTGAAAGGTGAAAAAGATTGAAAGGATAGTAAACAGATTGAAAAAGATAAAGATTTCGCACAAATAAGGAGCAATGTCACAATTGTTTGAGTGGGCATTTGGAAAGAAACTCACGCCCCAGGAACGGCTCCGCAAGAACCAGCGGGCATTGGAGAAAACGCAGCGAGAGCTCGGCAGAGAAGTCACGAAACTCCAGCAACAGGAGAAGAAATTGATCTCAGACATTAAGAAGTCAGCCAAAGCGGGCCAAATCTCCAGTGCCAAAGTCCAAGCCAAGGACCTCGTTCGAACCAAAGGTTACATAACGAAGTTCAATTCCATGAAGGCACAACTCCAGGCCATCAGTTTGAGAATCCAGAGTGTCCGTAGTAATCAACAAATGGCCACGTCAATGAGAGATGCAACTCGAGTGTTGGGAGGGATGAATCGACTGATGAACTTGCCTCAATTATCGAGAATCGCCCAAGAATTCCAGAAAGAAAGCGATATGATGGACCAGAAACAGGACTTCATGGACGACGCAATCGACGATGCAATGGCCTTTGATGAAGATGAGTTGGGAGAAGAAGAGCAAGTGGACGAGATTTTGGGTAAAGTTTTGGATGAGATTGGCGTGGATTTGAATGCCAACTTGAAAGATACTCCCAGTGGTTTACCAACCCAGGAGACCGAAACCCGAGTTGCGCAGGCCATTGGAGGCGGAGGAGGCCATGGATTAGGCGCTGATGATGAAGATGACTTACAAGCAAGATTAGATAGTTTGAAAAAATAGTGTAAAAAGCAGTATTATATGTAATTTTGAGCCTTCAAGTAATCGACAATTTGTTGCGCAGCGTCTTCAACAGAAATATCTTTGTTAACAACGTGGACTTCAGGGGCTTCAGGAGCTTCGTAAGGAGCAGAAATCCCCGTGAATTCCTTGATCACGCCCTCTCTGGCCTTCTTATATAAGCCCTTGGGGTCTCTTTGCTCAGCAACTTCGATCGGAACATCAATATACACTTCAATGAATGGCAAGTTATCGTTTTCATGTAACTGTCTGGCCAATTGTCTATCTTGTTTATAGGGACTGATAAACGAAGTGATGGCAATACAACACGAGTCATTGAACAACTTGGACACCTCGGAGATTCTTCTGATGTTTTCGTTTCTATCGGCCTCGCTGAACCCCAAATCTTTGTTCAAGCCAAACCGAATATTGTCTCCATCTAATCTATAAGCGTTGCGGCCGTTCTTCAATAAATATTGTTCTAAAGCACAGGCAATGGTTGATTTCCCACTGGCAGATAAGCCCGTCAACCAGATCGTGAGGCCCTTTTGCTTGGTCAATTCCGTTCTCTCTTGGTGAGTTAAGTTTGGGTGCCACGTAATGTTGGTTGCCATAGTGTGAATAATTTTTCACCTTGATTTCGAGATTCTTATTTCGATGAAACCATTGCACGTGAGGCGGTAATGGTACTACCTCCCGATTTTGAAATGCCCAACTGCTGGAGGAGCTCGACTCATGCTCCTGCTGCAGGTGCCACAAGCCATGGTCACGTGCTGTCGCTGTGGGTGTGGGTGGCTGTGGTTCAAGCTCGTACAATGTTGTTGCTTATCTTAGGCTCTGGTTTATTATCTGCGCGATTCTTCACTTTATGGACCATGATGGGCTTAACGTGCAAATAAACCATTACGATTCGTACCAATGGAAACCGCTGTGTTTGGACAATCTTGGTTCGCAGGTCGTCCAAGTGCCGATCATTCGACTCTATGGGTGCCTAGTGTTCTACCACGAAAACCACAAGTTTTGTTATAATACTTTGATTCACGTACATAACTTTTATCCCTACATATATTTATCGTGTGACTACGAGTATATTAAGAACAAGTCCCGCTCTTCACACGTGCATGAGCTCACGCAGTACTTGGAGTCGGCCATGGCCCTGTCTTTCCGCAACAAAAAGCCCGCTAGATTTGAGCAAGACAATGATGATGATGGTGTGGACATTGACAATTATGTGGGGGGGAAAAGACGCTTCATTGGCATGATTAATGTGACAAAAGCGGTGCCAGTGTATGGCTTCAATGTGGGGTACCGCTTGTTCTATAAGATCAGCTTTCTATCGCCGTTGTACAAGGCGAGATTCACGTCCATGTTCAACGATGGTTTGATTGATCTTTCGAGTTTTAGAACTCGTCGGTTTATGTTTGAGATTTACGAGACCCATATTCCGTATTTGTCCCAATTTTTGATGGATTTCAACTTATTTAGTTGTAACTGGATCAATTTCAAGTCTTGTTACTTCCGGTATCCTTTGATTCATGCAAATTGCAAATTGAATTGTCTTGGTGAGTATCTTAAGCCGTTCATCGACAATAATGTTCTTCACATGAGGCATGAACGAATGGGCAAGGGCGTCTTGGAAATCGATATCAAGACCTGTCATATCCAAAACCGTAATGGGATATCTGAAAGGGCATTAAATAAGGATTTTTCTGCTTATGGCACTGTGCCAAAAGATATTAATTTGAGTTCGGTGGATCTTATTTTCAAGGAACTAAACTATCAGGCGAGTCAAAATAAGGTGCACTTCGATGTTAATCATCACATAATGGATACCAATACGGTGAGTGGCCCTCGGTGGCTGAATAATCAGGAATTGGTCAAGTTGTTGAACTACAGTGTTAGTTTGACGCAGAAAATCAAGGACCCCAGTATTGAAAAATACTCTCTGACGTTTTATCAGAAGTTTAATGATTGCCTCTCCCTGATTCCCACTGCTTTCAAACTCGTGGATGTGGAAAAAATGTACCTTAATTCGAATGTTTTGATGGCTGATTTATACCAATTCCGTGATGTTGAGGAACTTTTTATTGGCCACGAGTCGCTGGTTTCTCAACAAGGTGATGTAGAATCTCCTGTTGACAGTGGTGATCGGGTTGTAGAGCCCGAAATCGATCGGGAACCGATTTTGCCTGCCGATGAAACTGAAAGTGTCCCTAAAGAAACTGACAATAATCATAATTTCCCTTTGAATCTAACGCAACTGACTTCCGAGGATGAAGATCTACCAAACAATGCTATTGACGATAGCCAGATTCTTTTTGGACTAACCCAAAAGACATCTTTGAAAAATAGCAATTCTATGAGCCAAAAAAAGTTATTATCTGTCAGTAACATCTTGGAAGAATTTGATTCCACAGGCAAACTCAAAATCCAGTATCCTGATCCATTCTACGACAATCTGAACGATATTCCTTCGAGACCATTGATTTTCGCCAACAAAAAAATTAGAGTTCCGTTATCATCCAAAACTTCGGTTCCAGAGCTCAAATTGAAGTTTGGCTCGATCTCCCAAAGGCTCAAGGAGAATTTCGATATCAGTGAGCCAGTAGGATTTCTGAACTGGGAATACTCAGAGTATCCCCCTGATAAACACCAAGTTAGTATTGAATTTTTCAAACAAAAGAACAACATGAAACAGAAAGTCACCTCGCAATTAGAACTTCCGTTCTCCAAGTCAAATGACTTCAAATTCAGTAATTTCGATGTGATAGAACGACGGCCCGATGACTTTGTTCTGTTGAGCAATCTAATCATGGAAATCCATGTGAACACTTCAGGATCAAAGCTTCCGAATCCAGAAACTGATGAGATCTCGATGATTTTCTTTAAGTTCGTAGATGTCAATATCATGTTTCCAAATGATATCAAGAATGGAGTTCTCATCAATAAAGAATCTTTTCCCAATAGTTTCGATGTTGACCAACTTCAAAAGGAGATTCCCAAAACAAATTTTGAAATAATTACCAGGGAATCCGGACTCGTGAACCGCATGTTAGAGATTGTGAGTTATTTTGATCCCGACATTTTGTCAGGCTTTGAGATCAACTCTTTGTCATGGGGTTATGTTATTGAGCGATTCAAAAAAACCTTGAATGTTAATATTCTTCCCCAATTAAGCAGATGTAAAGTTAAAAATGCCGGGAAACTCGGTGATAGATGGGGGTTTACTCATACTTCAACCATCACTGTTACCGGAAGGTACACGTTGAATATCTGGAGACTCGTACGGAAAGAACTCAACTTGAATAATTACAGTTTTGAAAACTGTTGTCATCATATATACCATCAAGAGTTTCCCAAATTTTCAAACAGGAAACTAAGTACCTTTCTAACCAGCAAATATCACTTCGACAAGGCGTTTGGACTCAGCTATTATCTCAACAAGTCGAATGTGATTGAGTATTTCATTGAGTCTCAGGATCTAATAGATAAAAATGTCGAGATGTCCAGGTTGATTGGAATCGATTTCAACTCCAATTTTTACAGAGGCTCTCAATTCAAAGTCGAGTCGATTCTTGGCCGGTTATGCAAGTCGGAGAACTTTTTGCTTAACTCCCCATCAAAAGAAGATATTCATCAAATGAAAGCGTTGGAGCAAATTCCGTTGATATTAGAGCCTGATTCGGGGTTTTACAAATCGCCATTGCTTGTTCTTGACTTCCAGTCGTTGTATCCTTCAATAGTCATTGCATACAACCTATGTTTCACCACATTGGTGTGTCGACTCCATGGATTCACTCCAAATAAAAATCCCGTGGGGTATTTGAAACATATGAGATTATCACCCATGATCATTGACCTTCTTAAAAAGAACCAGTGTCTCAATATAACCCCCAACGGAATGGTTTTTGTGAAGGACAAGATTCGCAAGTCGGTGTTATCCAAGATGTTGCAGGAAATCTTGACGCTTCGGATTAACATTAAGAATTTTTCCAGTAAGCTTTCTAAACAACACAACTCACAGCTTTTGAAAGTGCTCAATTCTCGTCAGCTTGCACTCAAGTTGATTGCCAACGTCACTTATGGGTACACTTCAGCGACATTCAGTGGCAGAATGCCCAACTCAGACATTGCTGATTCAATTGTATCGATTGGACGAGAAATTTTAACCCAATCCATCAACCAAATCGAACAAAGCAATTTCGGGGCCAAAGTGGTGTATGGAGATACCGACTCGTTGTTTGTGTATGTTCCGGGGAAAAGTAAAGAAGAAGCATTTGAAATTGGCGAAAGTCTCTCGTCCATGATAACCAAAATGTTTCCTGATCCAATTAAACTCAAATTCGAAAAAGTGTACCTTCCCTCGGTGCTTTTGAGTAAAAAACGGTATGTGGGCAACATGTACGAAACGAGAGATCAAGCCAAACCCAAATTCGATGCTAAAGGAATAGAAACCATTCGGAGAGATGGGATCCCTGCACAACAAAAGATTCTTGAAAAAGCATTGAAGATTTTGTTCGACACTAGTAACTTATCCAAGGTCAAGCAATTTGTTGTGGGAGAGTTCAAAAAGATCCTTGGCAATGAAGTGGTGATAAAAGACTTTTGTTTTGCCAAAGAAGTCCGATACGGAACATATAAGAACGAAGCATATCTTCCACCAGGAGCAATCGTTGCCCAAAGAAAAGTCGAAAACGACGAGCGAAGTGAGCCCCAATACCGGGAAAGAGTGCCATACGTGGTGTATCGAGACCCCAAGAAGGTGCGGTTGAAAGATCGGTGTATATCGCCCGAGGAATTCATTGATAGTTTGAGCACTCCCTCACCGTATCAGTTGGATTATGAATACTACATCACCAAAGTGTTGATACCGCCATTGGAACGGATATTCAACTTGATGGGTGCAGATATCCAGGCGTGGTACAAGGAGATTCCCAAGCCCCAGATCGAAGTGATACGGCCGGAGAATATCAAGAACTTTGATTTCATACAAAACAAAGCGTGTTTATCATGTGGGCAGAAAACGGAAAATGAGGCGCTTTGTGACGACTGCCAGGCAAACGCACCCCGAGTCATGAACGACATCAACTCCAAGGTGCGGACTTTGCACATTAAAGACAGCAATTTGACCCGAATCTGCAATAGCTGTGTGAGTCGATTGAGGGCCGGAACCAGAACCAATTCGACGTACACGAGCTGCTTGAACCACGATTGCGTGACGTACTTCAAGCGGATCAAAACCACGAGCCAGCTTCTGGCCATCGACCGCGCCAACGACGCTATATATCGTGCTCTTGATGCCGAATGAATTCGTGCTGTTGATGCCTGAGTGTTAAACAATGTTAATTTTAACAAATGTTCGCGGTTTTTATTTATGGCATTTGATAAACACATCTCGTTACCTGAAGGATACACATTCCGGCCATTGGAGAAGGCCGACTACCACAAAGGAGTCGTCGACACGCTCCGGGTGCTCACGCACGTGGGAGACGTGTCGGAAGAGCAGTTTTCGGCGTTGTTTGAACACTGGGCACGATTGTCTGACATTTATCATCCTCACGTCATCACCAATGCAAACGGACATGTGGTTGCCACAGGGATGGTGTTTTTCGAGAAGAAAATGATCCACGAGTGTGCCACGTACGCGCACATCGAGGACATTGCGGTTTCCATGTCGGAACAGGGCAAAGGGCTCGGATATTCAATGATTGTTGGGCTCACCAACGTGGCCAAACACGGTGGTTGTTACAAGATCATATTGGATTGTTCGGAACATAACGTGGGGTTCTACGAGAAATGTGGATACACCAACGCCGGCAACAACATGTACGTTAAGTTTCACTGACTCGTGTATTCGGTTCATATAGAAATACATAATGTTAAACTGTTCGTATAGAAATACATAATGTTAAACTTGTTCAAGTGCCTACAAATGTTAGTACGAATTGGGACATTGGGTTGCTTGGAAAAACATACCTCTAGAGAAACGATCGAGTTTCCCCTGATCACCGCCATGCCTAGGTTGGTCTTTTCGCCACTGTGCTTCTGTTCCATGGCCTCTGAAACCGTGATGTTAAGAAATGACTGCCATTGTTAGTAATGTATCATCGGTGTACTCATCCTCGGGAAATACATACGTCAAACGCCTCGAGCGTTCCCACGACAGTTCTGCTGCCGTTCAACTGGATCGACACCCTTTTGTGAAGAAACTAGCATCGTTAGTAGCGCTCGCAAGCCGCCGTGTGGTGTGATTTGCATACCTTCTTTAACTCAGGAACTGATACCATTAGAAAATGAGTCGCGTTATTTGACATTTGAGTATGAGTAGTGAAGACCACATCACGTTTTCAGAGCTACTAAACTCGCCGGCCTCGGTCGAGCGGCGTGGTGATGGCGATGGTTTTGCACGAAGTCCAGGCAGACCCACTGGCAGTCCATTGAAGGCCAGTGGCGTGGTGGATCGGGATAGTGAAAGGATCAAGAAACAACGGTTGAAAATCGATTTGTTGAAGCAAAAGGAACAACTATTGGCCGATCGTCAGCAACTAGTCGACCAAATCGACAAGTGCAAGCGGCAGAACCGAAGGCTCAAGCAAACCAAGCAGAAGCTTCTCAATCAAAAGACATTGAGTGCATTAATCCAGCAGAATAACAGCGAATTCGCAACTGAGTTCGATAAGAACCAGGCTCGAAATAAGCAACTGGAGCTGGACGATTCGTGGGCAATATCCAAGGATCTCTGTGTGCAGCCGTCCAAGGACTGGGATCTACGGTTGAAGTACGTGGGGAGGTTTTTGAGCTACATCTCGTTTTTGAATGCTAAAGTATTTACGGAGATCGACAATGGCAAACAATTCCGAATATATTCCATGTATATATACTCCAAGGGGCTCTTCAAGGTTCCGCTAACATTGACCATTGATTCGGCGTCGTTGGCACTAAAGAATATCGATCCGTTCATTCACCACGGTCCCGTGACTAATGATAAACGTTTACGGACAGTCTCGAGACTATCTCCACATTTTTACTCCGTCATGACCGAAAACTATATTCCCAACGGCAATATCCAGTGCATAATCCGGGGATTGAACTCATTGGCCCGGGCAGTACACGAAAGATCCAAATTGATGGCGGAAATAATTGGCAGATTCGCCCGGTTCGTTCACACCAATTCCGAAACTTTGATCTCCGAGGCGTCGAAACACTCGGTAAACGGCTCCATAGGCTACCTTAAGCATGTGGATCGGCTTGAGTTAGCGGCGTGTGACTCCAAAACCTCTGAACAATTCATCATCTGCATCTCGTGGAATTTATTTTTGAGCGATGAAATATCCGGTCAATGTACGTCACAAGTCACGGTTCTGATCGAAAACAAGCACGTGCTTCAAGATGTGACGCTGACATTCACGAAACTCATGCAAGACAACGGGGTGGTGGGCTCGTTATGTACATTATTTAAGTTTTTATTTGGTATCTCTGTATAACTAATTGAAATTGATTTCGCCATTGGCCAAGTCAAATGACCATTTTTCTTGATGGGTTTTGGGTCTAAACCACTTCTTACTCTTGTGGACCAATGCGTATATGTATTCTGACTTTTGCCCAAGAGTTTCGTACTCATAAAGTGGATCATATTCGGTGGTATCATTCTTTTCTTCGGTCGAGTGGTATTGATTTCGATAGAGATAATCTTCGATTCCATGGAGCATCTCATATCTGAGTGCCTCCCACTCCATGTCAACCAATCCATTCCTCACAGACTTTTTATACTGGAAGAATTTGTTGATCCAAGTGTCAAACGTTTTCAATCCCGTTTGCACTTCTTCGGTATTGACTTTCCGGTTCTTCATCGACAACTGGACCTTGTTGATGATTTCCTTCTTGTAAGCCTTGGACAATCCGTAATCTGGATTCACGTGTAAGTCGTTTTTATGGTGCTGGTTGAATTGTTTAATTTTATCTAGATTCTTTAGTGGGAACTGGACATTTGTTCCTGTCAGCTCAGAACCAGCGGCTGACCTATGGTCGAAATCAAAATACATCGTGGATGCTTTTAGGACTGGAGATGACGAACTGTTGTGCTTGGTGGGTTTCTTTTTCTTTTTATCGGGTTCTGATTTCTTACTTTCTTCGTCATCCTCTTCTTCTCGTTTGGACTTATTTGTTTTTCTGACCAGATTGGAGTGTTCTTCGTCGGCAAGGTACTTCAATCTTGTTCTAAACATTCTTTCGGAATATTCAATCTCGTAGTCAGTGTCCTTGTCGAACTTTTCGATTTCCGATTCGGGAATGTACTCAGCGGGTGGAATGACATGGGGATTGAACGGGTTGGAAGCCAACTCCTCGGCCGTGAAGCTTGTTTCGAGGTATGTATACATGATCCATAAGAATCGTTTTGCTCGATTGGCAGGATGAATGTTGGTTTCAAGGAAGAATTCCATGAAAGAATTGGTGGTGTGATGGCATTCTGGCGTATGGATGTGGTGGAACTTGACACCATTGACGTTATTGCTGAGTAAAAACAACAACAACACGAGATTGGTGTTTGGTTTTGAAGCTGGAGGCAGATCCAAGAGATCCTCGATGGTTTTGAAGTCTTCTTTGAGATCACTTACAGCCTTTAGAATCGACTTGAGCCGCGGAGTGTCCTGCAACTGCTTGGACGTGCCTGAGTAGGGATCGGCCTGCAACGAAGGAATCGAATGGTAGGTTCGAAGAGTGGATCTCATTTCGGGAACAAAATTGATTGTGGTATTCATTCTTCCAGTATTCACCAATAAGCACACTTTGGCGACGGATTTGCCCATCTCTGCGTCTCTGAGTAGTCTTTCCTTCAAGACCTTTGAGCATTTGGGCGATTCAGCCAAGGTCCGAATGTACAATTCGGCAAAAGTATACTTGGGCCCATTATAAAACGTAGCAACACTGCAATAAGTGAACGGATTGGTGAACACTCGGTGCTGGTCCGAGAACAACGCGTCGAGAAAGTCGTACTGAATGTCTTTTCTCCAGAACGGTTCGCCATCAGACTTCTTGAGGTATCTTACACCCTTTGGAATCGAGGCACTCACGGGCCGTTTGGATCGGGACTTTTTGTCGCTGGCATCTCCCGAGCCAGAAATGTCGTGCTGGGAGTCGTTGTGGTCGTGGTCGTCGTCCATTTCGTCCGGCCCCACGGCGTTCACGTTGCCATTCGACGTCAAGGGATCCACGTGAGAATGGGACAACAGATTGGGTATTGAGTACGTGCTGGAACCATTATACCCGTTCAGACTCGACGTGCTGGCGGGTTGGGGGTGCTGCACGTGACGGGGCTCGCTGGGTGGTGGCCCGTTGGCGACAGAATCGTGGATTGGGTCGTAATTCATGGTATAAAAGGTGGGTGAATTTCCAGGAAAATTTCAGTCAACGATTTATTTCATGCTTTTGGTGAAAATTTCCTTGCGTGTCTTTGATGGTTTTTTTGGGGGTTTTGATTGTGATGGAGCCATGCTTCGTGGTACGCTTGCGGCGCGCGCTCGTGCGAATTGGGCCCCGTTTACCACCATTGTTATCGCCATGGTGCGACAATATATTTCATAGCTATCATGCCATTACCATTAACCTGGAGACAATTGCAGCTTTTTGACGTGATTCCGATCCGGGACCCGTGCCTTCATACTGCCACGCCGCTCTATTCGGCCAGCACGTTGACGTCGATTCTGGCCACTCGCCATTACATGGCAATTTCCTATAATGGGTGTTACTTGCAAGTGGCTTCGAAACTGTTTGAGAGAGTCCTCAATTTCATGGCTTATGATGCCGATTATCGAATCACGTTCGTGCGGGCTGTCGAGGCGTCCGACTTGCTCTTGTCGATTGCCGAAAAGCAGGGCTCGCCGTCCATATTGAGACTATGGGATCTCAGTAAACTCGTGGACGTGAAGGCCGATCAAGATCACGATTTGGAGGTCCTTTTGGGCACAAAATTCCAGACTCAAGTGTTGATCAGTGATAACAGTGACAATGCGTTTCCCATCAGCTGTTTTACGTTCAACTCGGACCTTTCGTGCTTGGGAATAGGGTATACTCATGGAAAAGTCATATTAATACGAGGAGATTTGGTTCGTGATAGAGGCTCAAAACAAAGAGTTATCTACGAATCTTCCGACCCCGTGACGGGCGTGCACTTCAATGAGTATCATGAGCTACTATATGTGACGACCACGTCGAAGATCTTGACGGTTACAACTACCGGCAGAAATCAAGGCAAACCCTTGACAGTGTTATCGAAGAACTCCGGAGTCTCATTGGACTGCTCGGTCGTTGATAGCCAAACACAGGACTTGGTTGTGGCGGACGATGCGTCCATTCGCTACTTCAATCATCATACGAAGAGTCATACCATAAATTTTGAAATCGGCAAGAAATCGATTTTCAGGTTCAAATCAGACTACTTATTGATGATTTGCCCTACCGATGAGGCCAGTGGCACTAGCTCTAAGTTCAGCACCCGAGTGGTGATTCTTGACTTGCGGTATAAGCATATATCATTTACGCTTACGATTCCAAACACCTCAATACGATTCATTTTTGAAATGTGGGGGGACCTTTACTTGTTGAGCAGTGACGGAATGTTGTATAAATTGAACGAAAAGCCCGTCAATCAGCAAATAGAGTTGGTGATCCAGAGAGAATTGTACCAATTGGCATATCTGTTGGCACAGCAATATAAATTGCCGGCAGAAACCCTTCTTCGAATCTGCAAACTCGAAGGAGATCACTATTACCAGCAGCTGGATTATGCCGAATCCGTCAAGTCATACATCAAATGTCTTGATTTCTATCAAGACTTCAATCTTCAGCTACAAGAAGACGAAGATAAATTAGAGGATTTCACCATAAACATTATCACCAAATTCAAAGACGCTTCCAATATCAGTTACATGACCGAGTTTCTTTATCAGTTGTATCGATTGAAAATGGCAACCAACGACCATGTAACGTTGCTATTGTGTTGTTATTGTAAGTTGAAGCTTGTTGATAGGATTCGGGAATACATCAAAGAGTTGAATTTGAACACTCCTGATTCAATTACCGGTGAAGAGTCTGCTAAGTCCGAACACAGGGTTAAAACCGACAATCTGGATTTGGACTTTGCGCTTATCATCAATTTGTTCAAAGAATGTGGCTACTTCAATGAAGTCATAAGGCTTTTGTTCAAATTGAACCAACCACAGTTAATTGTCGATATTCAATTGAATGATTTGAAAAAGCCCAAGAAATGCTTGAGTTACATCAAAACTTTGTCGATCGAAGAGCTTCTTTTGATATTGATTGAAAATTCAAATACTCTTCTTGAAAATGCTCCTATTGAAACTACCGAATTGCTCATCAATGTTTTCACAGGCAAATATGTTCCCATGGATAACTCCAAGATGTTTGATCTGAAATACGAAGCTACGGCAAAAGAAAATGATAGCTTTGAAGGTCTGACCTTCAATTTTAACAGTTACAAATCATTCATGGCGTATTTATCGGGCAAACAAGTGGAAGATGATCAAACCACCGTCACTTCCCAAAGCTATAATGAACCTACGTACTTGCCTCCCAAACCCAGCTTGATATTTCCGAGTTTTGTTAATAACCCCAATGAGTTTGTCATTTTCCTAGAAGCATGTATTGAAACGTTTGATAAGTATCAAGGAAACGTCAATGACAAGAAGGAGCTTCTCATCACGTTATTTGAAATATACCTTTCGTTATCAGTGAAGGAGCCAAAAGCAAATCAAGAATGGACTTCAAAGGCACGAGACTTGGTTGTGGAATACTCGTCTTTATTGGATGAGTCTTCGGTGTTGTTGATATCTCACATGTATCTGTTTGATTGCAGCGATGTCATAGCCAAAGAAGGTAGTGAAGAGGAAACATTCCGGTTTGCTCAATTGAATGGTGATACCCAAAAGTGTTTTGAAATTGCCCAAAAATTTGGAGATGAAAAGCCCCAACTATATAAATCATTATTGCGGTACGTTGTGTCAACGGAAGCCATATTCAAGCTGGTAGACAAGAAGAAGATCGACGTGATAATCAACAAGCTCAAACGAGGAAAACATGCGTCGCCTCTAGAGATCATCAAGATTTTAACCACCACTGAATATGCCACAATAGGACTCATTAGAGACTATTTGATCGAGATTATCGATGTGGCCAACCAGGAAATCAGCAACAACGAGCGGCTCGTGGAGTTCTACGAGAAAGAGTCGATCAAAAACAGTTATAAGATCACCGAATTGAAAACCAAACCGTTTGTCATGCAAAATAACAAGTGCAGTGCATGCAATTTGAAGTTGGATTTCCCGGTGATTCATTTCCGATGCAAGCACTCGTTCCACCAGCGGTGCTTGAACGACAATTTCCTCAGCAAAAACGAGGTGTTGAACGACCAACCAACGTGTTCCATCTGTATAAATGATATTGATCTGATTCAAACCCTAAGAGACGAACAATTCCGGTCAAAAGATGACACGCACGTGTTTGAAGCCACACTCGAGGAGGCTTCAGATAAGTTCAAGATCCTCTCAAACTACTTAGGGCGGGGAGTGATGGAAAACGAGTACGTTCAAGTGTCCAATGATATGTGAAACAAATGTGAAACACCCAGTGAAACAAAATATTTTCTAACCGAAAAATATTTAAGGAACAAGATTTCCATTTTTTCAAAGGAAAAATTTTATAGTTATAGCAATGGTCAGAAACAAACGTGACTTGGCACTCTGTTCTCTATATTCGGATGATGAGTTGGGGCCCACTTCTTCGGCCAAACGAACGGCCGTTACTCCAAAGGGCTTGGAATATACCGACCAGTTGGTCGTGTGCGTGGGTGGGTTTCTCCTACAAGAAATAGATGCTTATACCAACGTCCAGAACGTCATTGATGTGTATAAAACGATGCTTCGAGTGGCGGACTATCACCACATCCTCACGAAAGCTGAACAAGCCATGTTATTTGACGATGTGGACTCGGTGATTCTTCAGCACCAATGGTTCTTGAAAACAACAATTCAAGCGATGCTTCTGGAGTCAAGTTTGTCATATTACGGCGTAAAGTACTCCGATAAGCTCCTTCTGAGCACGTACGTCGTGGGGTTGGTCCTGAGCTGTGATTTACGGGCGTTGGGGCTCGGAAAAGTGTTCAACGAATGCTTATTTGATAGCTGCAAATTCAAAGATGCCTTGATTAGATTGGCTCAAAAGAGGCTGCACATGGCACAGCTCCTCGCCACAAGAGCCAGGCGGCCCGGCGTGACTAAATGGCTCGAAGAAAGTGCCAAGCTCGTGGCTCCAGACCTAAAAGTCCGGGATCTTTTACGAGCAGTGGACATTCCCATGCAAAGAATGCACAGATATCCGGGGTTTTTGAAGCAATTCGGCGAGGTTTCGGGGCGAACAAAGGACTTTGACCTCACGTTGGCGCTCATGAAGCTGAACCGGCTCATAAAACTCACACAAGAAGCTCCAACGCCGGGAGTGGACCCGGTTTTGGGCGAATTGGATAACAACTTGGAACACCACATCGACACCAAATACCAGATGAGTGTCACGACGCAGCCCACGGCGCCACAGCGGGCCGTTGATCACGCGAGGCTCCAGCGGGTGATTGGGACATTTGACCGCAAGTATCACCACGTCAAAAAAGTGGTGGAATCGTTCAGAGAATTCCAGAGGCACGTCACGACATTTACCAGGCAACAACTCGAGATATGTGAGAGCTGGAACAGCGTACTTGAAGAGGACGAGTTCTTTGGGCTTATCCACGGCCAGTACCGCGGGAAACTCGAGAATTTGGCCCGAATCACGCATGAATTCACCCAACAACTCGAAACGAGCATCGTGAACCCATTGGACCTCGGAATCGGGTATTTGACATCAATCCATAAAAAGACCAGGAAACTCCGGAGATCCAAGTACATGGGATCGCTCCACGACACTACTCGACTCGAGACGCAAGTGCTCGACCAAATTCCGGTGGTTTTGCAGTTGTTAGACCAGTTTGTAAAGCACATTCTCATGAATCATCACCAGCTCAAATCCAAATGGATGCAAATGTTCATTGGACACGAAAAGATCAGAGAGTACCAAAAACTCGTGGCAAGCCACCAATGGCATGATCACGAGGATATCACGGCTTTTTACTACCAAAGATGTCCGTAACTATCACAGCAACAATCGGTTCGCAATCCCCAGTTGTATACAGGGAGAAGTATTCTTCTTTGTTTCGGATAGGTTTTTTATTTTTTCCATCAACGAGTGATTTTTTTTTCCTATCCCTTAATTTGAAATATTTCACTGGACTGCTATTATTCAACTAATACGAAATGTCTACAATTCCTAACAAATCAACCACTGCGTGTGAATTGCTTACCTGGAAGGATCCGGTTAAGACTGCCAAGGTCTTTGGAATCTCCGTGGCCAGCTTGGTTGTGTTTAAGAAGATCAATTTGATCAACATTTTTTTTCACTTGTCTTACATTGCCTTGTTATGTATGTAAAAATTTTGGCTGTGGTGCCGGCTGTGGTGCCATTTTACAGGCTCTCTTACTAACATTCCAGTCTCTGCTGCTGCGGAATATGCCGGCAAATTGGTGACTGGCGAAGGATTTGTCACCAAATATAAACCCGCCACCAAAGCCTACGCCAAAACCATCAATGATTCGCTTTTACCAGCAATTGGCGAGGGTGCTAGCTGGGTGGAAGGCGAGGTCCAAAAAGTCATCTATAGTCATGACATTGAAACCACCTTGAAGGCTGCCGGCTCGTCGTACGTGTTGTATAAACTCACATCATGGTTTTCGATCTTCACTTTATTGGCCACTTCAATTGTGTTGTTATTCACGGTTCCGGTGATCTACCTCAAGTACCAGAAGGAAATCGATGCTGCGGTGGCTCAGTACTCCAAATTGGCCAAAGATAAATCGTCCGAATACGTCAAATTGGCCCAAGATAAAGCAGCACCTCATGTTCAAAACTTGGTTGAGAAATCCGGACCTGTTGGCAACTTTATCAAGAGCAAGCTTCCTACCAGAACTGCTGGCTCGACTGTTGGCGAAGACAGATCGGCTTCTTTCGGAACCCAGGCCGATGAAGCTACTGGAGTCAGTACCGGAGCTTCGAAGTTTCCTGAAGTCCCAACCGACTCAATTAAAGATGACAGCACTTTTGAAGATTTGGTTGCCGATGCTAAGGCTGCTTCAACTGAAGCCGTGGCCGAGGCTCAAAAGGAATTGTAAGAGTTGCTTATTTATGTAGGATAACAATATATACGTATTTTCCTATATGTCCTGGGTAGGCAATCTTTTATAGCATGCAATCCACTTTGACCCATTATTTCTATCGACTTTTTGCCCTTCTTCGGTGGCATTGTACATGATTTGCACACAAGTGTCTTGCAGTTCCCATTGCTTATCTAATCGTTCAAATAACGGGTGGTCTTCCAAATGTTCAACCATCCATTTATGTAAATCCTCAACATCGGTTATGGTATATATGATTCCACCTTCTCTCAAGGCATAAGCATATTCGCTTAGTAAGGTGGTTGTGATGATTCTAGCCTTGTGCTTGCGTTGTTTGAAATGGGGGTCGGGGAAACAGAAAAACATCTTGGATAGTTGGGCTTTTTTGAAGAAATTCGGTAAAAACTTCATGGCATTGCCCCGAATTACAGCGATATTTTGATAGTTAACCGCATCTTTGGAGTGTTTTTCTCGCAAGGCAATGATCCGGTCTTCCACGTACTGTGTGACTTGGACCCGGATCTCCATTCCCAACATCAATTTCTCGGGGTATTGTTTAGCTAATCCAAGTAATAATCCTCCATAACCACATCCAATATCTGCTATTTCAACGTCCTTGGTCATTGTTTGCGTGGTTTTGTCAAAGTATCCCGGATAGAACCGTGCCCAGTCCATTTCGCCCGGGCTTTTGGGATAATCCAATCGATGATCACTAAATGGATTCGAATGTGCTCGTTGTCTGTAATATCGTTTTCTGGGTAAATCAGCCTTTGATTTCGAAACCACGGGCTTTTGTTCGAACTTGACCTCTTTGTTCTGTTTTCTGAGTTGCTCTTTCTTCTCTCGATAGGCTCTTCTCTTGGACTCAGCCTCTTGTTGCTGCCTTTTTTGTGCTTCCTTATCAGACATTGGCTCGATGAGATGTTTTGAGAATTTTCACTGGTGAAAAAAAAAAACCTTACTTTTATTTAATCTATGTACAAGGGGATTATTCAAATGTCTTTGCCGTCACTTCTATCCAAAACAGACTGCTTCAAACTGAGGTATAATGCTGTTTGATTGTTGGATAACGTTTGCACCAATCCAGCCCCTCCCAAAACGGTCAATAACCCGGCCAATTGACTCTGCAATTGATCTTTGGGTAATAACTCTTTGAATTGATCCACCTGCTCGGTGTTGAAGGTCGAGCTTTCGATCTTGGCTCCCACCAAGATTAACTTTTCTTGAGCGGTTTTCAATACTTTCAACACTTGGGCCACGATTGTTGGATCATTCGTGGGGATCGTGATGATTCCCGTGGGTCCATTGAGCAATGGGAATGCTGGATGCTGGACATCTTTGTTTTTCTCACTGGTGGTCCTATCTGCTGGATCAATTTCATTCTCTGATCTAAGATATACCTTGTATAATGAGCTCCGGATCACTACCAAATTGGCGTTGATTTTGCTCAAATCTCCACGTAACTTCTTGTTTTCTGCCTTGTTCAAGTTGTTGTGATGCACATACAAGATGATTTGGTTGGTATCGTTCAAATATTTATAGTAATCGATCAAAAATGTCTTTTTGGAAAGAAGTCCTTTTGCTGGGCTTCGTTGTTTGAACTGCGCCAGGAGTTGCTTCGAAAGCTCGGGATTGGCGGTGCTGTACAATCTAGATGGCTGTATTCTTGGACTCGCTCTCCAAATATGGCCTCCTATCACGCTCAACCGCCCTAATGTCCTGATCATGTTCATTTCCACAGTCTTTAACAGAGTTTTTTTTTCACTTTTTTCACTGAGGGTTTTTGATGGTTCTTGCACACTTTCAAACCTCTATGGCCTTCTTGTTTTGGCCTCTGGCAGTCTTTGATTGTCGGGTGGTGAGCGGCTTGCACTCCTATATCCCGTGGCAGCTGCTTTTGTGCCACCTATTCAAACATTTACCCATGTCACACGCTCTAAATGACGAAACGTGGCGGGTGCCGGTGTATTTTTCAGCACGCTGCGTATATTTCATCCCAGGAGTTAAAACTATGGCTGCAAAAGGGCTTTTCGTCGCCGTTTGTGGGTGCTAATTGGCGTACGGATGGCCTCGACGAATGGTGGATATTTAAGAACAGACAGGCCGAGTTTCGCTGAAAACTCTGTCAAAGAGAGACGCCCCCACAAAGCGAAACACTCACAAATCAGTCAAGTGGCCGCAAATCCTAGCTCCAAAGGCCCTGCCACACGAATTCCCGTTATATTTCACGCTTTGTGCCCAGAAAGTGGACTCTACGGCAGCTCTGTGCTCAAAAATGGACAGAACACCATTCACAAAGGGTGGTTCAGCCATGCAAAAAACACGCTTCAAATCACACGAATTCGTGGGTGCTGGCCTTCGTTCTAAAGCCCCGTAGTCTTGTCTCTGGCTGGCTCAGTACAACGCCATCTACGACCAGAGCCAGCACCAAAACAAGCCAAATGTGTTGAAGGTTCTTCTTCTTGAACCCACGCATTTTTTCATGTTCAGGAAAATTTTATCACTTTACATCACCAAAAGGTATTTTTTATTCATTTTGTAGGGTGATGGACAAAAGCCTATTGAGTAGGTCTATGAGCAGCCCAGCCAGAGATGGGGAACCATTGGCGGAACGTGTGGGCGACGAGGAGCAAGAAAAAGTGGGTTTAAAAGCGAAGAGAATGAGCCCGTGTGAAGCACGTGAACCCAATAAACGGACCCAGCTAACGAAACAGCAGGACTTGGGCGACTTTGCGGGGCGCAATGGGGAGCATGCCACTCTGGAATGGCCTGCGGGAGGAAGAAGTTTGCAAACGAACAAGTTTGGGTTCGTGGACATCACCAAGCTAGAACATAGTGCTAGAATCCTCCAAAGAAACATGAAATTGATAGTGGAAGAGGCCCCTAACTTGCTGGCGTTGAACCACATGATCGCTAGTGGAGAGAAGAGCATGGATTCGTTGACTTATGGCAATTTGAAAAAGAATAAGTTGGTACATTTAGCGTCTCAATTGAGAAGTCTTCATGAGATGGGAATGTTGAAGATTTTCGATGAGGTGATGGACAATAGCATATCGACACCGGGCTTGGGGCTTGTGTCGACGGAGAACGACTCTGATCCCGAACCGGACCGGGCCGTTTCGGTTTCTCCGGTCAATACTGACCATGAACAAGTCGAGAGTCCTAGTAAACCATCTTCGGGTCATTTTCCGGAGATTCGAAGACAACCCAATGAAGAAGCTTTGGCGTTGGAGTTGAAAAATAACTACCCAGAGTTGCCGCTCATCAAACAACCTCACTTGTACTCACGGGTGTTCATTCATAAGTCCACCATCAACAACAAATCTTATTTATATCAGTCAGAATTAATCAGCAGCCATAACGAAAGACTCGAATTTCTTGGTGATTCTGTATTGAACACCATTGCCACATTCATATTGTACGACCGGTATCCTGCTGCTCCTGAGGGAGATCTATCCAAAATGCGGTCGATTTTGGTCAATAACGTCACGTTGGCAGAATTTTCCATCAATTATGGGTTCGACAAAAAACTAAAATCAAATATAAACGATGCCATTCTTAGACAAGGCAAACAAAAGATATTCGCCGATATCTTCGAAGCTTATGTTGGTGCTTTGGCCATTGAGCATGAGTTCAAATTCGATGTGATCAGAAGTTGGCTTTACAAATTGTTTTACACCAGACTTCAACAGTTCGATGCAGATATAAGAGACACCGAGGAGGTCAATAAGGACGCAAAGTCGGAGCTCTATTCTTTGGTGGGCACTGCAGCTTTCCATCCCATTTACAACGTGATCAAAACTGGCGATGGTGCTTCAAGACCTTTCAAAGTCAATTGTGTCATGGGAGACGATATTCTTGGGACTGGAATAGCGCCCGGTCTCAAGGAAGCCGGCTTGCGTGCTGCAATGATGGCTTTAAAGAATAAACCGTTGCTCGAAAAGCTCATTCAAAAAAGAGTCAATACTGATCGTGCTCAATCTATCGTTCCCCCCAAAACCAACGAAATTAATTCTGCTCAAGAACAAGAAATCCCCGACATCAACCCTACAGATTACCACTTACCTTTGAAAGGAGACTCCATGGAATTTGATAGTGATGCTAGGAATAAATTGTATGCCATAATATCAAAGAATTTGAACGCATTTCCGGAATATATTTGCACTGAAACTCAGGAAAAACTTTTCGTGGCAGATTTGATAGTCAACAACATCACCCTCGCTCAGGGCACTGATGTTTCCAAAAAAAAGGCAATGGCAAAGGCGGCCAAATTGGTGTTGGATAATCCGGGGGTTCTAAATCTTGTTAAGTCTGTTTGATTCGACTGACTATTTTTCCATGCAAAGCCCTATTTGTCCGTTGATCCAGAGTGTCGGCACATTTTCAGTGATCAGCAGTGGGGAAGTTCTTCCGTGTTGTGGTGGAAAAAATTCTAGACGGGTTATTTCAAAAGGGCATTTCGGGAATTCCAGCAGTGGGGAAATCAAGACGGTTATTTATCGTAATGTACTCATTGGCTTTGTTCGAATGTGGATGGCTTGATAATTTTCGAATCATCGATGCTTTCATCACCTTCATCACTTGTATGTCGATTGGATATAAAAAATCATTCAAATAACCCAAAAAATGGGATTTTTCCGGCAGATTTGTGGCTGATGGTTCTATCATTAATGGAATTTACAGGTTGGGTCTCATACCATCTTTGTTTCGCAACCAATCAGGTTGTTTGCTTCGTATCGGTGTGGGGTCGACTAAAACGAAAATGCCCAAGTTTCATAACCATGCATTTCTTGGGTACTTGAAGGTGAAAAGGACTGCATATATTGCGGAAGAAAAACCAATTTTGTGGATGGAAGGAGTGCTTGGCTTGTTTGTATGACGTATAAGTTTGTAATATTTAATCCATGACGTCTTACAATGGATAAATTGTCGCAAAAGATTAATGGATCAATTATTTTCCGTCATTAAACAGATCTTGGTAGTTAACACACCTTCAACTTTAAAGGTAAAAGGAATGACCCCACTTATTGAAAAGTGAGAAAATGGTTACGGTTAGGCTAATTTGAGATTTGGAACAGTGGGGCTAATCCAACAGAAATTATCCGAATGCGGGATCTCGGAACATTTTTTTTCCAGGTTGCTGCAATTTTTTGCTTAGCGCCTTAATCGAGAATTCCCTAAAAGGGTTAATCTGTAAAATTGCGGTTCAAAGTTTCTCCATTTACCCCAAAGCCATGTGGTGAAAAATAAGAAACTAAACGTCTACCCCATTCATGAACTGGCTTAACTCCAAGCACCATAAATTTCAAGTATAAATTGAAAGGAAAATCCCAGGATTCTGATCCAGTTTTTCATCACTTAAAAAACCTCCATTATGGCTTTAGAAGATTACGCTATAGTTAAAAAATACATCAAAGTTGGTGAAAAGAAAGCTGGATCCACTACAAGAGGAATTCTTGTAGGATTGTTTGCTGCCTTTGCAGGTATTCTTTTTGGATATGACACTGGAACTATTTCAGGTATCATGATTATGGATTACGTTAGAGGAGAATTCCCTAAGGGAGCCACTCATGAAAACCCTCTTGATTTCAGTGCAAGTGAAAAGTCTTTGATTGTTTCGATTTTGTCGGTTGGTACCTTTTTCGGAGCCGTTATTGCTCCACTTTTTTCCGATACTGTTGGTAGAAAACCAACATTAATTGTTTCGGCCCTTGTTGTGTTCAATCTCGGGGTTATTTTACAGACTGCTGCCACTGACATCCCATTATTATGTGCTGGTAGGGCCATTGCCGGGTTTGGTGTGGGATTAATCAGTTCTTGTATTCCATTATACCAATCTGAAACCACACCAAAGTGGATCAGAGGAGCAGTTGTTTCATGTTATCAATGGGCCATTACCATTGGATTGTTGTTGGCATCATGTGTCAACCAAGCCACACATTCTAGAAACGATTCGGGGTCGTACAGAATCCCCATTGCCGTTCAATTCTTGTGGTCGTTGATTTTGGGGATTGGAATGATTTTCTTACCCGAATCCCCCAGATTCTACATTTCCAAAAGAAAGAATGAAAAGGCCCTTGCCGCATTATGCACATTAAGAAAATTACCCCAAGACCATCCCGATTTGCTTGAAGAATACGAAGAAATCAAGGCCAATTTCGAATACGAAAGCTCAGTTGCCAATCCATCTTGGTTCAATGTTTTCAGTACCAAAAACAAACAATTGAAGAGATTAGTCACCGGTGTTTCGTTACAGGCTTTCCAGCAGTTGACAGGAGTCAACTTCATCTTCTATTTCGGGGCCAGTTTCTTTGAAAATGCCGGGGTTTCAGGATTCGTCAATACTTTAGCTGCCAATGTCGTCAATGTGGGAATGACCATTCCTGGAATCATCTTGATCGAAAGTATCGGAAGAAGAAAATTGTTGTTGGGAGGCTCGGTTTGCATGTCGGTTTCCCAATTGATCATTGCCATTGTTGGAGTCGCCAGCTCCGGTGATAGTAAAGCCACCAATCAAGTGTTGGTAGCATTTTCGTGTATTTTCATTGGTAGTTTTGCTGCTTCTTGGGGCCCTACTTGTTGGGCCGTGTGTGGAGAAATCTACCCATTGACCACTCGTGCCAAATCCATTGCCTTGTGTACTGCTTCCAACTGGCTCATCAATTGGGCTGTTGCTTATGCCACGCCATACTTGGTGGAATCTGGACCGGGAAATGCCAATTTGGGCACCAATGTGTTTTTCATTTGGGGTGGCTGCAACGTCATGTGTGGAATATTCACCTACTTCATGGTCTACGAAACTAAGGGCTTGACCTTAGAACAAGTCGATGAGCTTTATGAAAATGTTTCCAACGCCTGGCAATCGAAAAAATACACTCCAAGTGACTTTACTTATAAGCAAGGATTGGCTGGCGATGAGCTCAAGGCCGTGGCCTCGACAAAGGAGTACGCTTCAGTCGACTCTTCCAAGGAGATTCTCAACGAGTCGTCCTGATTTAGTTACGATAAATGATAGCGAAATACAGTTTGAACTGATACTGATACTGATACTGATAACTCTGATAACTGATAACTGATAACTGATAACTCTGATAACTGATAACTGATAACTGATAACTCTGAATAACACTTATTAATACCCTGATTAGTCTAGAAAGAGTCTTGGGATTTACACTGATTAGTCTAGAAACAGCCTGTATTGATACACTGATTAGTCTAGAAACAGCCTGTATTGATACAATAATCGGTCTAGATACAGCAGTATTGATACACTGATCAATCTAGAAAGAGCCTGTATTGATACAAATCAGTCTATAAAACGCTCTAATACAGTTTGTCAAATTGACAATACGCTTTGTCTAGAAAACACCCTAAATAATCACGTTGATTAATCTAGAACAGCTTAAGGTATGTTTGATGAGTCAAGACAAATAGTCTTGAGGATTCATTTTGTCTATAAAACACTCTAATACACTGTCAAACTACAATACACATTGTCTATAAAACACTCTAATACACTGTCAAATTACTATACATTTTATCTATAAAACACTCTGAATAATACACTGTCGAAAACACTAATACACTGTCAAACTACAATACACATTGTCTAGAAAACACTCTAAATACAGTTTGTCAAACTACAATACACTATACACCCACTTTATACACTTTCAAGTTGATGTTCTATTACTCTATCAGACTATATTACATATAAATAAACTACCAACCAAAAGACTCCGTGTGAAGAAACACTTCTTCCACATGGGTGTTCCCATTGAACACCAACGGTTGGAGTTCGGAAACTCCACTGCTAACAGCCATTTTCATCGAGTCACTGCCCGAGCAAACAAAAAAGTTTCGCTTTCCAAGAGAAAATTTGAATGAGTTTATAAGGCTTGAAATATCTGGTTTCATGTGGGCAATGTTCAAGTTTTCGGGATCACAAGAACCAAAAGCTTCATCCTCTTTGCTCAGTTGTTTTTCGGCGCTTTTCCTCGACCCATGGGTCACGAAGATCTGGACGTTTACTGCCTCACACTGCAACGCGTTGGAGATCTCTGTTTTGAACCAATCAATGTCCTCAACGTATCTGACAATCCACACAAAATACACCTTTTGCGTGACGGTGTTCGAGCCCGACTGAATTCGCTTGGCCACATCAGTCAAGAAACTGATAGTGGCGGTGATTCCACTTCCGGTGGCCATCAAATACAAATTTTCGAAGCTGTTGTGATTTCTGTAGGAGCCTCCATAAGGACCATCAAGGTACACTTTTTCGGTAAGAACCGACTCGATTTTCTCGTACAAGACTCTTGAAAACCCATTTTTGGGGACAATGATGAACTTCAACTCGTCATCGGCCTCATTGGGTAAGTTACTTATGGAAAAAGGGTGATTGTCCAAGATTCGAGATTTGAATCGGAGATACACGTGCTGACCCGGTCTCCAAGTTAAATATCTATTCTTTACATTAACTTGATACGCATTTGAACCCTGAAGTTTGAAAAGCTTTGCCTCACACGGTCTGAGGAAAAGAGAATTGGGTTTCAAACATGTTTTCATGAAAACTCTGTAAAGAACTTGAGCCCCCCAAAATGCCAATGCACTCCACATGTAATTGGTGGTTCCAAGTTGGCCAAACACGTGCCACGTCAAAGTGGCAAAGTACGCCATGCCCATGATCCAATGCAAGTGCCAGAAGCCCTCGTAGAACCGTTTTCGGATGCCAGCCTTGGAAAGAGTACATAAAAAAAATAACAAAATCAACGGAGGAACACCGCTCCAAAAGTAGAAATTCGTATCGAAAAACAACTTGAGGTTGGCGTACCCGCCCTCTGCCAACGCCTGGTGGAAGAACGGGACCGTGTGGATCACCGAAAGAATCAACGCCGCCACGCCCACGTACTGGTGAATATAATTGAGCTTCTCATAGCTGATGCCGGTGACGAGAGTAATGAAATTGGCTTTGCCGGCCAATATATACACAAACGGCGTCAACGCCGTGGCCATGATGCCGGTCCGAACCGCAAGCGGCGGCGACCCAAAGCCCCGGCACCCCCGGTACCAGAAATGGGGCACGAACGAGTAAAGGGCAAGGTATAATGTGGAGCCAACAATGAACAACGTCGATGCGAAAGACACCGGCAACGACGTGTAATAAGACACCGAAGCCGGGAGTTGCTTGTAGCCAAGGAACCGGCAGTACCCCGTGACCACATCCACAAACAGCGTGATGCCATTCAGCGTCCTGGTCCGGTCCCGGTACTGGTAATAAATGTGTTTGATCAAGCTGAAGATGATAAACGCACATCCATAGTAAATGGTGTAATAACCATATTTGACCTGGTCCGCCCAAGGAACAGCAGCCTGCAGAGCCATTTTCAACGCCATATACTCGTCGCTGTCCATGTCCGCTATGCAGTCGAGGCCCTTATAAGTCACAGTCATGTTTAAAGTCTGGAAATTTATTGGGCATCCTGCTTATTATATAGCCATCTCGATTTCCCAAAACATCACACATATTTGCTCACGAGTGTGATTTATTTGCTCATGCTCAGATCGCCCTGATAAGCAATGGGGATTCTATACATTCATGTATCCTATAAGCGCCCATGTATATAAGCATAGATAACCATAGATATGCTATGTATTTATACCATAGATTCTCATGGATTTTATTAGATTTTATAAGCTAATTCCCCTTAAAGGCATACATTTTAAAAGCATAGATTTGCTCATAGATTTGCTCATTATAAGCTCGTTTATAAGCTCATAGATGCTGTAAGCATAGATTAGATTCTGTAAGCATTGATTCGCTCAGATTTATAACCAATGATTTGCTCAGATTTTATAAGCATAGATTTGGCTCAGATTTTATAAGCATAGATTTTATAAGCATATATTTTGCTCATGGATTTTATGAGTATAGATTTTGCTCATTATAAGCATAGATTTTATAAGCATAGATTTAAGCTTCATTATAAGCTCGTATAGATTTTATAAGCTTGCTCATAAGCTCGTGTAGAGTTCATGGGCTCATAGACTTTATAAGCATACATTTTATAAATTATATTGTGCTCAGATTTTATAACCAGATTTGCTCATGGATTTATGAGTATGGATTTTACAAGCATAGATTTCATGAGCAAGCTCATGAGCTCGTGTAGATTTCATAGGCTCCTGGAGTGACCCGTTTTTCATTGAATCCCTGATCGCCACTCGCGGTAGGCTCTCTAGGTCCATTTCGATGGCTGACCCAGCCAGAAACAGTGGCATCAACGCCCTGGAGCGTGGTGAAAATCTCCGTGGTTTTGTCGATGATTTTCACCTCGTTAACCGGGTCCAAGCCGTGCTGCACAATGGCCTTGAGGTCCGTGTGCTGGTCCTGGATATAGTCGTGCATGCAGCAGAGCCCATGGGCCTTCACCACCATCAACACAAGGTCTAAAAACAAGTACTGGATGGAAATCGAAGATGTCAAATCGATGGCCTGCGCAATCATCGGAACAAAATCCATGTATTCGAAACACCGCACGCCCTTCGTCACTTCTCGCAAGAGCACCTGTGTCTTCAACTCCAACAGGTGTCTGGAAGCGGGGGCCAACGTCTCGAGGCCATACAAGCCGATTTTCAAGTTGCAGAGGACTCGGAAAACCGTGACTCGGCTCTGGACATGGAAATCCTCCGTTGGTTGACAGGTCCAATGGTCCCAACAGTAGTTCAAAACCATTTCCACCACCAGCTGCTTCAACGCTTGCGGCGCCACCGCCTCGATCATCTCAAACACAAGGCCCGTGTCGGTGATGAATTCCACCAACTCGTTGAAGCAATTGAGAAAATACGCCCGGTTGCAACTGCCGGTGTTTTTATGCCCCATGCAAACAAGCCTCACCAACGCCACCGTTTTGGTGGCGATGTCCAGCCGGGGGTCGTGCACCAACTCGGCTCTGATGTCGTTGACGGCCTGGTTGGTCTTCCAAGCCCCGTCAAATGTGGTGCTGGGAATACAGGTGCTGAAACAAAGAATCTCAGATAATCGGATCGTGTGAGATTTGGGGCTCGAATTTGGCTGCAAATTCAATTCATGGAGCTCTTTCATCGTGTAAACCACCTTGTTTGAACGAGCCGCCTGCAAGTATGCGCTGATCGTCGCCGACTGCCCGGAATTGGCCTCGTCGTACACCACCTGGATTCGCCGGAAAGCCTCGACCTCCTGAAGCAATTCACTATCGAGCTCACTCGAGACTCGCAGCCCATTGTTGAGAAAACTCCCCACCCGAATGGACTCCAATTTCACAGTGCCCGTCGACACACCGTGCTTTTTCAACGACCCCAACGCCTCGAGATCCACGTGGCTGTGCGTGGCCTCGTCCTCCCACTTCTCGTCCACTCGATCATCCTCTTGAGTTAACGACTTTGCTCGCTTGATGAGCGAGATCCTATACTCTCTGAACCCGTAAATCGCCACTCCCAGCACAATGTACGAGAACAACAACACCAAGTAGATGTACACTGTGTTGGAAATCAAGTCCACTTGCGTGTACTCGTCGAATAAAGGCCCCGAACTGGCTGCTGAGTCCATACGTTTGGGTGGGTTTTTTTTGCACCCAAATCACAAACGGTTTTCGCGCGCGGCGCACGACCCGGTTTCTGGCCATTGAGACGTTTGAGAAATGTGATTATGAAAAACCATTCGATGTTCAAAGCTCGGTCTTTTTTCACCAGAAACACCATTTTCCGGGGCTTGAACGCCACGAGTCTCATGCGGCTGCAGCGCAACTACTTCGTGCACAACCAGAGCTTCAGAAAATACACCACTTTCGCCCCACCAAAACCGTCGCTGTCTTTTTCAGGCCCGAAACCGTTTCCGGTCATCTCGAACAAAATCGTGGGTTATTGGTTGTACGGAACATCCACGTTGGTGTTTGGGATCGTGGTGCTTGGAGGGCTCACGCGGCTCACGGAATCGGGCTTATCCATCACCGAATGGCGGCCTGTGACCGGAACTTTGCCTCCGTTGAACCAAACTCAATGGCAGCAAGAATTCGATAAATACAAGCAATCTCCCGAGTTTCAGCAGTTGAACAGCCACATCGACTTGGACGAGTTCAAATTCATCTACAGTATGGAATGGGGCCACCGGTTAATGGGCAGATGTATTGGAATGTTGTTTATCTTGCCAGCCGTCTATTTCTGGACCTCCAAAAAAATCTCGCCCCACATGAGAAGCCGGGTCGTGGGCTTGACGGGTCTCTTGGGATTGCAAGGAGCCATTGGATGGTGGATGGTGAAGCTGGGCTTGGACCAACAACAGTTGGACGAACGGAAATCAAAACCAACCGTTTCTCAGTACAGATTAACCACCCATTTAGGAGCAGCCTTTTTGATGTATTTGGGGGTGTTATGGTCCGGGTTCGAGATCATCAACGAGAACAGGCTCGCCAACCACGCCAGATCCAACCCCGAGATGGTGCGTGACCTCTTGAGTAAATTGAGCTCTTCCAACTTGAACAAATTTAGAACCATGGGGTTTGCATTACTTGGATTGACCTTCATGACAGCCATGTCCGGAGGCATGGTGGCGGGTTTGGACGCCGGTCTCATCTACAACACGTTCCCCCACATGGGCGATGATTACCTTCCAAGTTTGAACGAATTAATGTCCGATACTTTTGCTCGTCAAGTGGATAAATCCGATCTTTGGTGGAGAAATCTCTTGGAAAACCCCACCACGGTCCAGTTGGTGCACCGTATCATGGCCACCACCACGTTCTTCAGTGTGTTGGCTGCCCACACGTATGCCATAAAGTATAAATCCATCATTCCTCGTCCGGCCATGAAAGCTTTAAGTGCAATGATGGGAATCGTCACTCTCCAAGCTTCCTTGGGTATATGCACCTTGATTTACTTGGTTCCTATCCCTTTGGCGGCCTTACATCAAGCAGGTGCGTTGGTGTTGTTGACCACGTGTCTTTCATTCTGCGCTAGAGTAAAGAGAATCAGACCTGATGCAATAAAGTACATCACCAGACTCTTGAAGAATTCCTCTTGAAATTCCTAGCCTTGAAATTCCTAGCCTTGAAAACTCCTTAACTTGTAAATAGACATGTACATAGTTCTATCAACCTACCATTTGTTTGGACTACATAGTTCTATCAAACTACCATTTGTTTGGAACATACTTCTATCAACCTATTTGTTTGGAACATACTTCTATCAACCTACCATATGCGTTTGGACGACATCTCGTACCTCAGAACCTTGCCTAATCCTTCGTCATAAGCCTCCAGATACTTTTCATTAAACTCCAAATTTCGTTTTTCTTCGCCCGTTGGTGGCATATTTTCGCCGTCGTCGTACAAGAACGATCTTGTTTTGGGGTTAATGGTCGACATTTCGGTGTTTGGAGAGCCAGGAACAAAACTAAGCTCAATTGCTGGTGATCTGGGAGATTTGGGCGATAATGGAATAGCCTCAGTGGATGATTTTTTGCTTGAAGTGGACGATTTTTTGCTTGGAGTGGACGTATCTTCGAGATGAGGGTTTGAATCCTCCACCATCACGTCGAATGCCTGAGTTTCACGACGTTCGGTGTCGAGTTTTTGCTCATGGCTGGTCTTGATGACCGTAGCAAATTTCAATAGAACAATACCCATGATTAATCTCAAGATTAGTAGAATGAAAAAGCACGTCAGCACCAACAAGAGACTGAATATGACCGAGTATGAAGTTGAAGATGTTTGAACCGTCAACAAACTTATAAGATCACCCAGTGACATTCTTAAAAAGCACACTGTGGTGGCCAACAATGGCAAACCGATCCTTTTGGTCAAGGAAATGTAGTCCGAAAGTTCAGACGAAGTATTGGGAGTCGAAGAAGAAGCCTTAAAGATGTCCAAGTAATCCAATGCTAACACGTAGATGAAGTTGGAATAGATTCGAGGTTTAATTCGATTGAACTTGGCAATATAACAATGCTTTAGCCAATCCACGGCAATCTCACTGCCCAATACGCCGATCGTGGGCCCAAATAGCACGCCTAGCCATTGATTCCAAGCGTGCCATTTGGTAATTGAATGATCGGAGATACTATTTAATTGCAAGATATTACGCAACCCAATCATTCCTAGCATCAACGAGAGCTGATACCGCTCAGTAAGGTCCGACATCGACAACTGGAACAAGCCCTCCCGATCGAACTTCTTGAACACCGAACTTCGAAGCTCTGAAAACTGATTTGAAAAGAGTAATGTCAATAATGCGTTCGAATATGAGTTGGCCGCAACGTTCAACGACACGGTTTGGTAGATCAACACGTACGCGTGCACCGCAAGGTACGCCACGGACGCCACGAAGATCACTAGCCCGTTGTTACGCCCGGTTAACACCGGATCGTACAAGACGGTCAAGATATTTTGCCCTATGGAAGAACATAACTTATCAGCCACCTCAAGCACACCAAACATCACATACAACTTGATCTGGGCCTGGCCCCGCACGTCGTGGTACAACTTGGAGATGTCGATCGACGGAACAGAGAGCAAAATCAAAGAACATACCACGATCAGAACCGTTAAGGCATCGCGTCTTATGTGGGCCAATTTCACCCACACACCGGGCCAATGGCGGTGCTGGACGAGTGTTTTGAGCGCCATCACCAGCACCGCCACGATCCGGATGGGAACCAACGTGAAAAGCGTGAGAAACGTCGTGAAACATATCAACATCCCAAGGGTCATAAACCGCTCAAGAATCATGGGAATCCGAAGCATATCCACAATCTGTTCGACCGCCTGGAGATTCTCAGCACCCACGTGCCCGCGCGCTTCGTTGCTTTCCTTCAGGAGATTCAATTCCATCATCAACAACCGGTACAACGAAACAAACTTGGCGCCTGGATTGTAAGGGTTGTCGTTGGGCGATAGAAACCCGAGTAAAGAGGGCCGCCTAGAATACGCCGTTGTGGACCGCGACAGCGACCGCGACCTGCTGCGAGCCGTGCCGCCCGCCCTGTGCATGTGTGGCCTGTGCTGAGCCCGATTGCCGGCTTTTTCGCCTGCTAAAACGCCTGTTGCCCCCATCGCCTTCTCTATTCTGGTGAGATTGTGGTCGTGTCCCGCACAATCTCCCCCCCTGAAGCCCCGTTCATTCGGATTTTCGTGGCTAGCGCCACGACCGTAGCATTCGTTTATAAAGAAGAGACAATCCCAGCACATCATCACCAAAATTCCAGTACCAACACTGAAATTCCAGCACATCACCACCGAAATTCCACCATGGAGTTGCTTACATTACACGAATTCACACGCCATATCTCGCCCTTCGCCAACAAGGAGCTCTTGACGCCTCTTGAAGCCTCACAATTGACATTGGTCATCACAGAGCTTCTTCTTGATCACCACGTCGATTTACCATTACTTAAGTTTTTGAGTCGATTTTTGACCCAAGCTTCGTACGACGATATCATTGAGGAACGCAACATCGAGCACGAGTGTGGGTACATTGTTTGCAACAATTCCCCCAAACAATTGGTCAAAAGACGCTTGTCCAATAACAGTAATGGAACCACTTCGCAAGGATGTGAAGAGACCAAATTCCAGATCTACAACAGGAAACCTTCCATTATCTTGCCCAACACGTACTCGTCGCAGTACTGCTGCAAACAGCACTACCAATGCTCGTTGTTCTACCGAAACCAGTTGAATGTGGAGGCATTGTTTGCTCGAAAACACATAATGATTGCTGCACCATTTCCTGGTGAATATCCGTCCAATTGGTACGAAAACGGCATCACGTGTCTCGAGGAGGTGTTGGCCAAGCAGCAGGAGGCCCCCAACCACGGCATGTCGCTCCTGGAGATCGTCATGATGATGAACGGATTATCTGTTGAAGATGAAGATAGAGGCACGGCGGAATTGATCAAATTGATTGAAGATTTCGATTTGGTTGAACACGAGTCTCTGGTCGATCCTGACCTGCTGGCCACCAAGGACCTGGCCAAGGATCTCGCTCTCACCAACGGGTCCTTGAACCTTCAGCACGCCAATTTGGTGCCGTCAAATCCAAATTTCAATGGCTATGTTATCAATTGAGATTTGCATCTCATGCTTTTATGCCTTACGAGAAATGATCACTTCCCCCTGTACATTATACTCCATATATACGTCTACATACATATCTACAGTTTGAAGAAGCCAAACTTCTTTTCAAACTTCATTCCCATTCGAAATGGTCGAATGTTACACTCTTGCATAACATCTGCTAATCTTTTTCCTAGCCCGATTCTTTCCACCAACGCCACGCCTGTTCTCCGTCGTTTCAAGGTGACATCATTACGCTGGAGATCCGCTTCCATTATTGCCGGCCCGTCTTTTTTTCTTTCGGCCACCAAATCTGTATGGGGACCAATTTGCTGATTTTCAATGGCTTGAAAAACTTTCCCATACGATTCCACCTCTTTGTTATACCTTTCATGCATTTGATCTTGAACTGCTTGTCGTTTCTTCAACAACTGTTTCGTATAAGATGCATTGAACTCGGCCGTAGACTTTGAAACGTTCTCCCGCAATACTTGAGAGGTGATTTCCAATGCCTCGTTCCATTCTTGAGCGTACAGTTCGAACTCAGCGCCATGTTTGCCGTCCATTACATCTATCGTGTACTCCCAAAGGGCTTCCGCATCACAGAGTTCTTGATAGTATGGCTTGTAATACATACTGGCGGTTTTTCCATACTTTTTATACCAACTGATGTCAAATGCTCCAGCAGGTAACTTTTTTTGTTTTCCATTACAATTGCCTGACTCCCACACTTTCAGAAGCATGTCGGCACGTGTCAGGTTCTTGATGGCCAACGCAACGTTTTTCATCGGCACAAGTTGTGGAAATGGCACTTGTAGATATGGAATGGCAACTATTCCCGCATTGGTGTTTCTGATTTTAATTTGCACTGGTCCCTTTTTGTTGACTCTTTGCATGAGTTTCTGCACTTTATGGTGCATGTTGATGCGGAACTCGAGCTCTGGCACTAGAACCGCCTCGATAACTCCGGTGTTATAGCCCTGAACAATCGATTTCACCGACGTGGATTTGAATATCTTCTTTTCCTTGTCGACCGACACCGATGGAAGGTCAAGCTTGGTGTAAGGAAGTAGTCCTGGTATAGCTATCAAGCTCTGTTGCTGGAGGGCTTTCAAGTACCGTCGAAGTAGATGGTATTTGTGGTCTTTACTGGCGTTTAATTCTTGTTTAATTCGCTTTTCTCTTGCGTCGTTGGCCATTTCATTGAATTTTCGGGGTGGAAACGGAACTTTCTTGGCCACTGGCTCGGGGTACTTGCCGTTGAAATCCAACACACCCCGTTGCATATACTTTAAAGCTCTCTGCTCCCCCAATTCGAAGTCCTGTTGTCGTCTTGCAACCACCAATTCGATAATTTGCACAAACGACATGGCATTCTTGGCCTGCAACGCTTTCAAAAAGTCCACACCAGCCTGGTATCGCTTCACCAACTCCTTGGGATCGGCTGACGACTCTCGGAACTCGGTTTGGACCCCAAATGTCAATTCTGTTGCCAATTGTTCAAGGTACTCTATGGGATGAGCAGAGGCCAAATCCACTTCAAATTGGACGGCTGAGGACCGGGCATTGTAGGATCTGGGAACCCCAGTGTGATCCAACAGCTTCAAGCTTCGAAGAACCTGTCTATATAGAGAGACCACGGACTTAGCAAACGATCTATTGACCTTATATCTCATAATCTCATCACCTTTCAAAACGCGAGAATCTCAAAACTCCAACCCAATGGTAAGTTCAAAAATGATCATCAATGAACCATATTTCGTATACTAATTGGGGATGCAGCCGCCGAAATCTGTTCTGGGAAAGAGTGGTATCACCATATTGAAGCTCAAAAGGGCAAAAGCAACGTACATGGTGCCGGTAGACTTGACCAAAAAAAGCTCCAAATCAATCAAGTCCCTTCAAGAATTGCTTGGTAACATGATCAATTTATCGGGCGGACTCGCTACAGAGGAACCGGCGATGGACGAAGACGATATCGATGTGCCCAAGTCGGAATTCATCGACGAAGATGAGCTCGATGTTGCGCAATCGGAATTCATAGACCAAGAGAATAAACCTAATGTTGCTGATTTGGATCCACACCGAATTCGACTTGCAGTGCCTAAGGATAAGACCAAACCGTACGAGAATCAATGGATTGAGCTCAGTGATTCCTTATTGCAGGATATTGCCTTAAAGGACTATGATATTTTAGCGTTTGGTGTGGATAATGAACCGTTTGAAATCGTTGAATCTGCCTACGAAGAGTGAGAAGAGAAGATGAGAAGAGAAGATGAGAAGAAAGAGATGAGAAGAAAGAGATGAGAAGAAAGAGATGAGAAGAAAGAGATGAGAAAAAGAGATGAGAAGATGAGAAGATGAGAAGAGAAGAGAAAGAAAAGCTTGTTATATATTAGTCTATGTTACATTAACAATAATACAATTTGTTTTAATATTTCTTCCCACTACTCAACTTCCGGATCCCACCATTCGAATGGATTCTCACTGGGCTTGGATTGTACCGAGTGGGAATGGAGCTGACTCTCGATTGAGGTCTTGGTTTCGGCAGTTTGGTTAGGGGAGAAGAATTCGAATGCACTTGACTTTGGTTGGGTGACGAAGAAAACCCACTGATTGTCCTTGCTTTGGTGCCAGACTTGGAGATCTGGATATGGTGATGTTGATTGGCGGAAATCGACCTTAAAGCATCACGTCCTGGAGATGCCTTGACTTCTTCTGTAATACTGGTGGAGACTTCGATCTCGGACGTTTTCATGGCCACATCTATATCTTGCATATCATCAGCTTGGTTATCCATATATTCTTCGTCATCTGAGTTGTTGAATATCTCAACCACTGGTGAGTTTTCGTCATTTTGGTCGTCGAATTTTCGAGGTTGTCCCGGTGATTCTTGAGGCACTGCTGTTTGGATCTTTGCTGCCAATGCGCCACTGATCTTTCTTCTTCTTATGGGGGTTTGGAACGAAGAATCTATGTGGCTAATAGATGAATTCAATTGTTGTTGATTTTGATATTTCCGTTGTTTAGCTTCTTGTTTCAATCTGGCCTTGAATTCGTCATAAGGAACCAATGAGAACAAGCCTCCAATGAAAGTATCGGGTCGATTGTCCAAACACATGGTGTGTCTCCAATCTCTAAAATCATTTTGATGTAAATATAACCAATGTTGTTGGGGTCCAACCACCATACCAGGACGAATCATTCTCATGTACCCAATACATTCATTGGCGGTGAATCCATGCGTGTATATCAAATGAGCCCCTATTAAACAACCGGTTCTGCCTAATCCGGCTTTACAGTGTACAGCGATTTTCCCACCTCTGTTTATAACGCATTCGGAAGCCCCTATGAATTTTTGAACGTAATCCAAAGTAGGACATGTTCCATCATCAAAAATCATATCAATGTGTTGGATTCCTCTTTTGGTGAACTCATTGGAATCATAAAGATGAGAGTTAAGTCTAACCACTAATTGCACGTCATTTTTAATAAAGTAATTCAAAACTTTTTTGAACGGTTCATTCAAGGCTTTAGACTTTCGATGGTTTTGCTGGGGAGAAGCAAACGCAATGAAGTCTTTGGATATAACATTGAAATCGCCCTGATCTACCCGCTCATACTGCTCATACTCTTCCAAGTTAAACGCCGTCAAATCAATCATGCCTCTTTCTTTGGCTCTCCACATTCCATAAACCACATCTTGAATGGTTATTTCGAAGTCTGCCGACGAGTACCCGGCGTCCCGGAAACTCTGTAACGGCGGGTCGATCTGAGAGATTGGCTGAAGCACCTGATGAGGAGACCAAGATTGAATTAAGATCATATAACAACATAATAAACATGCGGCATTTGATCTCTCCTTGGGGCCCATCGAACTGTAAAAGACAATGGCCTTGCCCTGATTCAGGTCCTCGTTGAGAATGTTGTGCAAGATCACCGCAAATCGGTAGAGACTCCCGACATTCAAAGGACCAAAATCAAGGTGAAACGCATTGTAAGGTAATGCTTCTTCGACCGTAAAATAAACCAAGTCGTTTGTATCTTTGGGAGTATGGTCATACGCACCGAGATAAATCCGGTTCTTCAAGAACTCAATCAACGCTATTTTCGACATCCTCTTGTGTTATTTTCCCACAGCAATGATCGATAATGTCTGGGATTTAAGTTGCAGAATCACTGGGTTTATGTTTTGGTTTTTTGAGGGTGTTATTGAACTGGGCGGTGCACGTCCCACACTTGCCCGATCGAGCGAGGGTTTTCACTTTGGCGCGCGCAGGCCCATTCAAATTCGGTGATAATGGTATGGAAAACTAGGGCCACTTGTGGCCAATTCTTACGTTCATTGGTACTAATCTCGGTGTAGTCGACTGGCTTGTACACGTTTTCGTCCCAGACATTGTCGGGGCTTCAGAAATTCCGATTTTCCAGCGCCAGAGCCAAGGGAATCGAAGCGATTATTTGTATGTAACTAGACCCCAATCCTCCAATCAGTTTATACTAATGTTGATAGATCAAATCGATAAGAATACCTATGAGGTTAAACGAGAAGATGACACCGTGATATCTTCAATGGAAGAATTGAGTGATGAGCTCCCTCCAAATACCCCGAGATTCGTGTTATTATGTTACCCATACACTACTAATGATGGTAGATTAGTTTCTCCATTAGTATTGGTGTACTGGAAACCTCCGACTTGTGGACAACAAAGCAAGATGTTGTACGCAGGAGCATTGGAGTTGTTTCGGGATAAAGCAGGGGTTGCCAAGATGATCCAAATTGAGGAAGAAGATGAATTAGACCACCTTCAACTGCAGTTGTAGGGCCTAGAAAGAAACTGGTGTGGATCTGGTCCCAGATATACGCGTGTTGCCGCGGCGCCCAGCGTATGTTGTGGTCCGCACCGAGCCAGCCCGCCCCGAGCGAGCGAGCGGGCGGGTTTTGTTTGGCGCGCGCACGTTTTTCCGGTAGCGGCACTCCCCGCTGCTTCACCACATAGTAAAAAAATTTTCAAGTGAAAAATTTTTTTCTATATCATCCACCTTTTAATTAAATAAAATAAATTAGTCAACATGGGTCGTATGCATTCATCTGTATGTTTGCCATTTATCGATGTAGACTGCTCCTTACAGCACTTTGATAATAAGTGACGAGATGTTGTTTTTTAACAGGATTGAAACGGTTTAGAATATGCTACGTGATGGTCTTAATAAAAGTTTTAACATTGATGCTTTTATTACTTGAACATGCGAGGTATTCTTGTAAACAGGCTGTTCAATACCACTTTTTATTCAAGTTGAAGATCCTTGTGTGGATTTTCATTTGTTGTATGGTTCAAGTCATACTTTTGATTGGGATCATTTTTCCATACTAACAAGATTCTTTTTTAGGGTAAAGGTATGTCCTCATCTGCCACTCCATACTCAAGAAACGCTCCTTCTTGGTTCAAATTATCTTCTGACGAAGTTGTTGAACAAATCATCAAATACGCCAGAAAAGGTTTAACTCCATCTCAAATTGGTGTTATCTTAAGAGATGCCCATGGAGTCACTGCTTCCAAAATCGTCACCGGTAACAAGGTCTTAAGAATCTTGAAATCCAACGGTTTGGCTCCAGAAATCCCTGAAGATTTGTACTACTTGATCAAAAAAGCTGTGTCTGTCAGAAAACACTTGGAAAGAAACAGAAAAGACAAAGACTCTAAATTCAGATTGATTTTGATCGAATCTAGAATCCACAGATTGGCCAGATACTACAGAACCGTCGCTGTCTTACCTCCAAACTGGAAGTACGAATCTGCTACTGCTTCTGCTTTAGTCAATTAATTGGGTTTTTTTTTAGCTTAATATACCATTTATAATTATTCGCACATTTCCAATTATCGTTAACTATGGGACCCAAACTTTCGATTCTTGCTCCTTCGGCCCCAACAATAGCATTGTCGTCGTACGTGGACGTGCTAGATCGCATGCAATACATCGAGCTTCTCAACAACTCGAGGTTTTTGAAAACAATCAAAGCCGTGGACTTAAAAACCGGTGATGCAGTAATCATCAAAATACTCATTAAACCCAATAATGTCAATTCCATAAGCATTAATCTTCAGCACCACACCGAGTTGATGGTCAAGGAGTCGTCGTTGATGTCGCAGTTCAATTGCTTTGTGCCGACCCATAACTTCATTGAAACGGACCGTGCTGGCTATTTGATTCGTCAATTGGTCAGACACAATTTATACGATCGATTGTCCATCCGACCATTTCTAGAGCCCATTGAGAAGAAGTTCGTAGCGTTTCAGATGCTTATGTTGATGGATATCCTCCATAATCAATTACATCTTCGACACGGCGACTTGAAACTCGAAAATATCTTGGTTTCTAATAGTAATTGGATTATGTTAACGGACTTTTCCAGTTATACCAAGCCAGTTTATATTCCCGAAGATAACCCCAATCAGTTTTCATTCTTTTTCGATACCTCCGATCGAAGAGTGTGCAATTTGGCTCCTGAACGCTTCTATGGGACTCGCAATGGGCTTTCAACTCCTCAGAACTTTGATGATGCTGGTCATTTCATTGGATCCAATCAAATATCTCCGGAAATGGATTTATTTGGCTTGGGCTGTATACTAGGAGAACTATACATGGACGGTGAGCCGTTATTCACATTATCAGCAATGCTTAAATACCTCAAGAATCAATATGCTCCGGATTTGAGCGGCATCCATGATCCGGAAATCAAAGAATTGGTGTCCAGTTTGATTCTGTTTGATCCCAACAATAGAATGCCGGTTGCAGAGATCTTGAAAACCTATAAAAACTCGTTGTTTCCCAACACTTTCTATGGGTTTCTATATGACTTCATGAAGACGTTGAATGATGGGAATGGCTTTCAAATAAGCCTCAATGACAACAACATAACTCCCAGTGACCTACGCATTACATACATATACAATAACTTTGAAACCATTGTTCAAAACTTGAAACTCAACTTTGACCAATCTTCGGACGGTAAAGGAATGAAATTAAACTTACCAGGCATGCCCCCAAACTATCAAATCAAACCATCCACATGTTTCATCAATGCAACTGACCTGGAACAATCATGTTTGGTGATTTTGGACTTTATTTTCTCCATCACAAATACTTTGATTCAGCCCGACTCCAAAATCAAGGCATGTGAATTGATTGTAGCGTTGAGTGAACGGATCAATGACGAGTGCAAACTCGACCGCTCGTTGCCGTTGTTGTGCAGTCTCATAGACGACTACATCATTAACTGTTCGAAAAAAGGATTTGGTTCGATTTCGGGCGAAGAGAATTCGTCCACGGGAATCTCCGAATTAGTCAGGAGTCTGCAAGGAGTGTTTTCGTCCAAAGTCATTGTCAAAGCCATTGACTCCATTGTCACATTGCTTGGGTCGTGTTCTTACATAACCCCATTGAATGTTCTGATGATTCCTGAGTATCTTTTACCCAAATTATCGAAGCTTATGGCGTTGGACTCCACAATAATCGAAAACGAATTGGTTAAGATTAAGCTCGCTGGGTGCTTGCCATCAATTGCCGAAATCACCCACGATTTCTGGCTGATGTCAATATCCTTCAAGTCACGAGGAAATCAGTCGTTGGATAACATCAACACCTTAAAAGACACTTGTTACGATGCCATCGAGCAATTGACCACGGTGATTCTCACGGACCTGAACACAAAAGTTCGGGCTCTGTTGGTCGACAATATCGAGCCGTTGTGTCGATTTTTGGGGGTCGATAAGACCAACAATCTCGTGATTCCTCATCTTATCACATACTTGAATGATCCAGATGACGAGTTGAAGTTAAGTTTCTTGAACTCGATTCTCTTTTTGGGCCCCTACGTTGGTGTTTTGTCATTTGAACAATACTTTCTTCCATTATTGGTGCAAACGTTGGGAGATTCCGAGCAATTGGTTGTGCTTGAAGTGTTGGAAATCTTTGTTCGGTTCGTGTCACTGAAACTCATCAATCCCGCCACAGAATTCAATGCTTTGAACATCTACAAAGAACTATTGAGTAGTACTATCCATCTTGTTCTTCACCCCAATGAATGGATAAGACAATCAGTGATTGATCTCATTCTTTCTATCAACAACAGTTTACTGAACGCCGACCGGTTTTGCTTTCTATATCCGCAAATCAAAGGGTACTTGTCGTATGATATCACGGAAATCACGTGGGAGACGTTGTACCCGTGTCTTGTCAAGCCATTGACGAAGCTCATGTACGAAGTGTTGTTGAACTGGGCAAATAACCATTCAGAAAAATCCTTGTTCTGGAAACTGGAAGGGTTGGCAATGATGAGTCCGTCAAAGGTGACGACTTTCACCAAGGATTTGGGAAAATCCGTGTTCATTCCCTCCAAATATTCCACCCCCAGCCTCACTCCCAGTAAGACATCTTTGGCACAACTGTCGACTCCTTTATCGCACGATGACAAGCAATGGTTGTTGAAACTCAAGTCGGTGGGCTTGGATGATAAAAATACCTGGAAAATCTTTTATTTGAAGAATTACATTTTGCAAGTGAGTCGAGGAATGAGTTCAAACAATCATCGGTCAACCGTTTCCCTTGAGGATTTCCAACTGGTGCAATTGACCCCACGAAACGTGTTCTTTGACATATCCTATAAGTCAGAGATTGTGTCCAACAGTGGTCGAAAAGGATCATCTACAAATATCGAATATCAAACGTCGATACTCGAGCCCACCAAGCTGGAAAGCCATGAAACCACGCAACTTTTGCTTGGAAACTTCTCGAGAGTCACGGCCAGCATCCAGGCAAGTGAAGAAAATGTGTTTGGAGAACTCGATATCAATAACGACCATACTCATCATCACACACAACTGGTGACGAATTCAAACCAGCATGAAGTAGTGATTCATAAGGTCATCAGCAGCAACAAAGAAAAGGTGATCATGTCCAACATCAAACATAGTTATCAGGGCAACAATCAGTACATTTTGAGTTATCTTCTGAACTTGACCTTTGATTTGGACTTAGCATCATTTCAAGAGTTTGGTGAGGCTGTTAAAACCCATTCGACAAACCCCGAGACCTACAAGCCTTTGGGCACGATGATCGCCCAAATCAACGCCAACGGCAATCCCGGAGTCCCTGATAGCTTGAACTGCATAGCCGTGAGTCCCACAAGCGAATACTTCATCACGGGATCGGACATGGGAGTTTTGAAAGTGTGGGATTCACGAAAACTCGAAAAAAATGTCATGTTCAAAAACGCCAGTTTGAGTGGAAATTTCAAGTCCCCCATCAACAAGATTTGTTTCATGGCCAGTAGGGATGTGGTGGCGGTCAGTACGCAAGACGGCAAGATCCGGGTGTTCAAAGTGGAATATTCTCGAGGCAAAACCAAGAGAATCGTCAAGTATTCGAAACTACATTTAATCCGAAAATACCTGCTCACGGACCAATATGCAACGATGATGATGTTCCACAACGATATGACGTTGGTTATGACGACATCCAAGTCGCAAATCGTCGGGATAAACGTGGTGACGATGGAAACGGACTTTGAAATCCGCAATCCGTTGTTCAATGGAATCCCCACAAGCTTGATTGTGGATCCGGGAAAATGCTGGCTTCTTGTGGGCACATCGACAGGCCATTTGTGCCTATGGGATATGCGGTTCTTGGTGCACGTGAAGACCCTTCGTATAAAATACAATGACGAAGAAGAAGAAGAAGGCCATACACGAATATCGCAGCTTTTATTACTTCCAGGAAACGATAAGCAGACGAGTTTATTTGCGGTTTTAGGAGGAACTACACACGCCGACATCACGGTATGGGAGCTTCCGAGCTTCGAGTGTCGAGAAATCGTCTGTCCAGGAGACGTGACGCTGAAAATAAAGGGGTTTAAGATGCAAGAGATACCCAAGAGCTCGAACGATATCCACCAAGTATTGGCGCAATTGTCGGTGGATTTGGGCCGCGAGTCGATGGATGGCGGCACTTTGGGGGCCATGGCGGGCGTAGGCCGCTCGGCCGCGTGTTTAGCACATCTAAGTCCCGAAGGAAGGATGGTTTTTTGGACCATGAGTGATGGCCCAACGGCTGCGAAAAGCGGGCCAAAAGGCGGACCAAAAAGCGGACCAAAAAGCGGACCAAAAAGCGGGCCCGACGCCGATCCAAACACCAAACGCAACGGGCAGGCCAACCCCCACACGCCCATTTACGATATCGTCAACGATATAGGGGTCGTCACGTGTCCGGAACTCATGATCGTGGCCGTTGATAGGGCCGGAATTTTGAGCGTTTTAGTATAAAATAAAATTTGCGCATCTCGGAATTTCACCACGAGTATGCCGTTTGATGATCAGAAAGGAATGGCCATTGCCATCGAAGAGGCCAAAAAAGGTACGTTACCATTGCAAGAGGCCCACGTGCGCAGCAGCTACTAACACCAGCGCCAGGATACGCCGAAGGAGGAGTTCCCATTGGCGGAGCGTTGATTCTGGAAGACGGAACGGTTGTGGGAAGAGGCCACAACATGCGATTCCAAAAGAACTCAGCAACGCTCCACGGCGAGATCTCCACGCTCGAGAACGCCGGGAGATTGCCGGGAAGCGTCTACAAGAAGTGCACCATGTACACCACGTTATCGCCCTGCAATATGTGTTCAGGGGCCTGTATAATGTATGGAGTCAAACGAGTGGTTATGGGGGAAAACGAGACGTTCAAAGGAGGCGAGGACTGGCTTGCAGTGAAGGGAATCGAGGTGGTCAATCTCGACAGCCAGGAATGCAAGGACATGATGGCCAAGTTCATCAAAGAAAGACCCGAGGATTGGTATGAGGATATTGGCAAGTAGTGAGTGAGACTTGTTAGCTCATATGGATGATCTCGCTTTAGCCTTAGATTTAGCCTTAGATTTAGTCTTAGATTTAGCCTTAGCCTTAGCTCAGTCTTAGCTTTAGCCTTAGCTGAGTCTTAGATCAGTTCTTAGATTTAGCCCTAGCTCAGTCTTGGTTCTTTTGTTTAGCTTCTTTAGCTCTTTTCTCTTTTTTGCAATAAACATTATTCGCATTATGGATGAGATCACCGACAACAACTTCATCAACATCCACAGCAACGAAGGACAGGAAGACAGCCCGTCGTTGTTGACGTTGATTCTCGAGCTCTCGCCCAGCGGATGGTACAACTTGAAAGACGAAACGTCCATCACCGATGTAATGAAGGCCCTTTTGGTGTTTTTGAACGGCCATTTAGCATTGAACAATTCCAACCAAGTCTCATTTATACTCAGCACGCCCAGCGGGTCCCGTTTCTTGTATCCCGATCACGAGGGCGACGCTGTGCGCCAGGACGACGGGGTGGTTTCCGGGCTGGACGCCGCCAATTCGGGCACAGAAACCCGATATCACGGCTTCGTTAACAAGGGCATGTACCGGCCGTTTCGGACAGTTGACGAGGCAGTCATCAAGAAATTGAACGAGTCCATCGACAACATGCTCGCCTCCAGCCACCTCACGCTGCCGTCGCGAATCGCCGGCGCCTTGAGCCTCGCTTTGACCTACACCAACCGAATGTTGAAGTTGGACCTGTCGATTTCAACCACCACCGCTTCGGCCATTTCTTCTGCCGCCACCATCACCAACAAAGACTCGTCGGCCACGGTGGCGGGCAGCACCAGCACCGGCTCTGGCTACGGAACCACGCGCATCAAGGCCCGGATCTTGGTGGTGACGCCCAACGATACCGAAGACTTGAATTACATTTCGTTGATGAAAACCATTTTCGGGGCCCAGAAAATGAAGGTGCCCATCGACATAGCGAAAATCGGCAAGAAGGACCTGTCGTATCTCCAGCAAGCGGCAGACGCCACCAATGGAGTGTACTTGCGGATCGAAAGACCCTTGGGGTTCATTCAGGTGCTCAGCACCGCATATTTTATTGATCCTTCAATACGGCCATTTATAATTTTACCCACAACCTCAAACGTCAATTACCGGGCCAGCTGCTTCATCACCGGCAAGCCGGTGGAAATCGGGTACGTGTGCTCGGTGTGCTTGTGTATCATGAGTGTGATTCCCGACTCGTTGCACTGTCCCACATGCAATTCGAAATTCGATGACAAGTTGGTGGCCAAGTTGAAGAGAAAGCCCGTGGTCAAGAAGCGGAAGTTGGATTCCGACTCGTCGTAGGCCAGAGAACAAAGGACGACTCGTATCCAGAGAAACTTGTAGGCCAGAGAACAAAGGACGACTCGTCCAGAGAAATACTTGTCGCTGTAGAAGTGTGAATAAGATTACGATAAATAGATGGTCTACTATTCTGTCTACTGTTCTGTCTACTGTTCTGTCTACTGTTCTGTCTACTGTTCTGTCTACTGTTCTGTCTACTGTTCTGTGCTATTCTGTCTACTATTCTGTGCTATTCTAGTCTGCACAACTCAGTAAGCCCGTATCCACGATGTCAAAATCAAAGTCCCCCGGATACCCATGCTGGCCTATCAAATGCAATTGGCGACGTTTTCGACTGGAAAAAGCCATGCCACAGCCATTCTCAAAGCATCCGTACGAAGGGGCGCCGCGTTCTCGCGCCAAGTCGAAAAACGGGTCATGATTCTCTTGGATATGAAGATTCATCAACTCATTGGATGGAAATATCTTCCCACACGTTTGGCATATATATGTGTGATAGTTTTCAACATGAAGCTCGTATTCCATGTACGTTTTGAACTGCTTTCCACACGCTCCGTATGTGCACGTGCACGTGCACGTGCCCTCCCGGGCCCTACTGGTTATATGTTGAAGCTCATTCTCATCTCTTTTCCTCTTGCTCATACATTTGATGCGAAATTGTTTTCCAAATGAATCAACATCACGCATCTGAGTCTAAACCTGCGCTTCCCGTATCGTATGAGCTGTCCATTGATGGCATCGAGATCGAGGATCTGGCGGTCTTTGCATACTTAGATTCGGTCAAACGAGAGGCCGATTCGATTTCGTTCGTATCAGCTTCGTCTCACAATGGCCAGGCGACCCATTCCACCGCGACCCGTCCCACGACCCGTCCCACGACCCGTCCCACGACCCGTTTTACCACGAATGCCGCGGCGAGCGAGCCCTGGAAACACCACTTCTTGACGGAATTTCTACTGCTCAAAGCCGTGGTGGAACACGTCTCGCCCTGCGAATGGCAAACCCCTAATACCAGCGGCGAATGGCGAAAGTTTATGACCGAAAACCCCCCCGTTTCGTACGCCCAAGTCAAGGCGCTAGGCCACGTGACGTGCGTCCGGCTCATGGCCAATCTCACGAGCTGGCTTAGCTCCAAAATCAATGAAAACTTATCTCGGTGGATTTACGTGATGTTTCTACGGGTCGATAACGTGTTGGATTATAATGATTGTACGGTCGTGCGCGGCCTCGGGAAAAAGGCCTTGAAGCTTCTCCGGAACTCAGACTCCCACACGGCCACGGCTCGGTACACGTATGAGTTCATTCTCGTGGTGCTTGATCGCTATTATCACCAAAGAGACCTTGTGTGAAATTGGCGGTGCGCGCACGACCGGACCCACTCTTTTTATCGCGAAACTGATTATCGACAATTTGACCCACCAAAGATGTCAAAGGCCAGAGAAGATTTAGTTGTTCCGTACGTTGAACAAGCGCCAGTCATGTGACCTGTGTTAATACTAACAGAATGATGTTTAGATACAAGCACTACCCCGCCAAACCTCGGGGCGAGGCCTCGTCAATGATATCTCAATCATTGCCTATGGCGGCCATGTTCATGAGAAACAAAATGTTATCTTGGGCAGGGGTGTTTTTGGCCGTCCAAGCGTACTTGAACGAGCCGCTCCACAAGCCTGCTTCTGACTCCGACTCGCTGTCGCAGCCTCCGCTTGTCAGAGTGTTGTTTTCGTTTGTTTCTTTACTTACTTGTTACATGGATCTTATTTTCCCGGCTTCCAATCCCGTGTTAAGGAAAGCGTCCTCTGCTGCTGCCTCGGCCACTGCGTCAGCTGCGTCTGCTGTTTCTGCTGCTACTGCTTCCTCTTAGTACATGACAAGCTATTATATAATACATAATTACACCGTTAATATTACACTCGAAATCCCGTTGTTGGATACACTCAAATATCGATTGGTTGGGTCCCAATTCAAGAACGAGATCCCCTGATCTTTGTTGCCACCCACCTCTTGTATATCGTATTTGGCGGTGCAAACAGGCGTTTTTTCGATATCCCATATGGTTACTCTTCCAGAATCATCACCAATGGCCAAAAGTTTCTCGTTGCTACTCACATCATACGCATATACCACTGTACCTTTGGAATCGGGGTCCCGTTGATCTTTGAACACGTTGGTGGATGAAATCAAGCCATTTAAGTCCCAAACTCGAAGGACTCCGTTGATTGATAAACTCAATAATCGATCGTTATATATCCATTCGAGTCCCACCAACGGGAGCATTTTCACTTTGTCGTGAAGGGTGATGACATCTTCCGAAGTGGAATTCAGCAGCCATATTTTTATGCAGTTGTCAGTATTCGAATACGATGCAAGCCGTTTTAAAGATCCCGAAAATTTCAAGATCGTCAGCACTCCTTGGTGGCCCATAAGTTCCCCCAAAGTTTTCACTTTGGATCCCTCGATTTTGAACACTTTAACGTGGGAATTTTTCAACGAAACAGCAAATGTGAATTCCGTCAACCAACAAACAGCCATCGACCCATCTTCAATCACCACATCTACCATCTCAAGATCCGTTCCATTCCACACGACAATCTTCCCGTTGGTATCCAACGTGACAAAGTATTGCCCGTTGGAACACCAATTTATCTCCACAATAACTCCGATTTTACCTGAACTTGCACTGCCTCGAACAAGGTTTCGAAGATGGCCATCCGTGGACCACGAGCATAAATCGCCGGTGATATTTGCCGTGGCAATGAGATTGCCCAACGGAGACCATGAAATGCACGATAAATTGCCGGTTTGGTCGATTCCCGGGCTTTTAAGTGTGAATGATTCTGAAAGCTTCCCATCAGCTAGTACGCTTATTATGAGATTGGAGTCGTGCTTTATATACGCTAGTAGCTGTGAGTTGGGATGCCACTGCGACATTATACTTTGGTTGAATTGGATCGCTGTCTGAAGGCTTTTTGGTGGATCTGAACCCTGGTTCAGTTGTTGAGCTGGTGCTTCACAAGCATCAACCTTCATTTGATCATCCTCCAAAACGACTCTGGAGTCCGTTTCTTGCTGCAATAGAGCCCCAAAGAGCGACAACACCTCGGGACTCGTCTTGATCTTCGTCACTTCACTTTCAGCTAACGAATAAAGTATTCCTTTCTGGACCAAGCTCACCAAAAACCCCGGCTCAACTTTCGATAACACCTCGGTATTCTTGTTCTGCTCGTACTGCAGGCATTTGGCCTGCTTGTCCAACGCATACGCCGCCAATCCATGGCCACTTTCCTCCAAATATCTCCATACCAAGTAGTTTAGCTCTGTGCTTGACAATGACATGATGATGTTTTTTTTGAACCATTTTGAAATGCGAATCTTAATTGAAAAAACCCAAATCATTGATGGATTTCGAAACAAAGGCTGCACACAGGAAGAGCAAAGCGCCGTGGCAGCTTCCAGCAGGCAACTCCAAGAACAACAATCCGTACGCCAATGCCATGGTCAACGCTCCCAGTGAGCTGGACCCGAATCAAGCGAGTAATGGCAATCCGTACGCCAGCAAGTCCAACAACAAACGCACGAGAAGATTGAGTATTCATGCGTCTGCGTCGGCCGCAGCACACTCTAAAGCCATGGCACACGTCGGCAATCTTCCGCCGGTGCCGCAGATGCCGGACTTGGGCGGATTCAAGCCCGAAGAACAATCATTGCCGTCAACTTCGTTGGAAGACAAACTCAAAAAGGAGCTTGCCAATAGTACGGCCGGTGAAATCGACGATTACTATAAGATACTTCTCAAGAACAGGGCCACTATCACTCGAGATATCAAGGAAAACATCAATCAGAACCAAAAAAACATTCTTGAATTGATGACAGATTTGAAACTGACGCAGGACGAATTATTGCAGTTGAGAGTCACCACCAAAGATTTATACGATGTATTGGATCTGTTTCGAGACGCGGCCGAACGCCGGCTTCTGTTGGAGGAAGACCTGCCTGATAAGTCGCCGTATGCTAAAAAAGTTGTTCGTAAAGATAGATCTTCGATTATTATGCTTGAAAAAATGTGGATCACCGAATTACAATCGTTGTTTAAACACGTCGAGGGAGCATCGAAGTTCATCCAAAGTGTCCAGGGGCGTCATGTGCTTGCAGAGAGTGGGCGATGGTTCGAGGTCAATGTTGGAAATCGCAAGGCAATCAAGGCAATTCATATATTTATATTAAATGACTTGATCTTAATTGCTACCAAGAAAAATGGTTCTTCAAATGACAAGTCCAGCAAGGTACGACTCCAAGCCTTGAATTGCTGGCCAATTAACGAGATCCAGTTGGTGGTTGTTCATCCGCCAAAGGAGAATGAGAAATTGTATTTCATCCAATTGACTAGCAATTCGGTTAGTTATTTATTTCAAACTGACAGATACGATCATTTCGTCAAGATCACCGAGGCGTTCAACAAAGGACGGGATGAATTATTACGGAAAAACCGATTATTTGATGTGAGAGGATCAATGCATGAAGAAGGGTTTGAGACCGATGATGAAAAACGTCAATTGAGGGAGTCGTTACGGAATTCTGGAATATTGGACGAGGAATCCAATAAGGTCAAAAGGAGAAGCGGCAACCACCGGCATAGTGCCGAGATAATTCTCCAGGATATCTCAGCACGAGTGCACTCTCGAAATAAAAGCAATGATTTTTCAAGCCATGGGAAATTTCTGAATTTCACCAAAAATGATAAGGGCCAATTCTTCAATGAGTTGAAGCGAGTTGAGGATCGGTTGGACGAGGTGGATGTTGATATTTCCCACAATAAATTCCACGAAGCGGTGGGATTAATCACGTATATCGAAAACAAAGTCAGTAATGTGGAAACCATCATATTACGAACCGAACCCACGGACGCCGAAACTTTGGCATCATTGGATGAAATCAAACTATTGATTGATGTGGTGAAGATCAAAATCACCCAGAGGAAAAGTGAAGTGCAAAATTCATTGACATTCTATTTGGAAAATGGTATTGGAAAGTTAAAAACCACAGATATTGGAACAACCCTCGAGTTTTTCTACAGTTTTGGAGCATTGGACAAGGGAATCGGATGCTTTCTCCAAGCCACCAGCATCAACCTCTCGAAAATCATCAGCAAACTCGTGGTGACAGTACAAGGAAGTACCAAGGCAGATTTGGGTAATTACATCTCGAATCTAGCCATCGTTTATATCTCGATCATGAAAAAAACCATCCACACCTACAAGGCATGCATATTTCCGATCTTGGAGCGGGACAACGAAGGGTCAGTGGACTCCAGTGGACTCATCAATTGGTGTATTGAAGAAGGAAATAAGCTCATCACCACCATCAAAAAACAATCGCTCGGAACCCTTGTGATGGAAGAAGACGAATACGACGACAACAACACCAAGCTCGTGATCAAGGACGTGGTGGTGTTCGGGTCGTTTTTGACGGTGTTGAAGGACCAGCTCAACGACCTCAAATCGGTGGGCATCAACATCGATTACCTTTTTGATGATATTCTAAATTCATCCAAACCTGTATAATGGTAAGTCCGGAAAAGTATAAAAGTAATCATTTTTTCTCATTTGAATCTCACGGTCTTTGAACAAATCGAATATATAAGTAGTTAGGATTGCCAGGACGATGATGATGGACGGACTACGGATCGCACGAAACACGGCGGTGCTCGTGGTGTTTTTCACGGGATGCATCTCGATCGTTTTGACCCAGGTGGTGTTTCTCTTCATATTGAGACACTATCCCCCATATAAACAAAGTATGATCAATCACACCAAAAAGCAGTTTGTGCAGTTGATTACGTTTGTGTTGTCGATTGTCAGTGCCAGCAAGGTGTCCATCACCTTTGACCAAGACTTGCTCCCGAAATCGGACTCGTTCAAGTCCATTACTAATGAGATATTATCCAGCTGTATTACTCCGAATTCCATCATGATCTCCAATCACCAGATCTATATCGATTGGTATTACTTGTGGTTCATTTGCTACACGTCCAAGTTGGCCGACAACGTGTTCATAATCATGAAAGACCTATCCAAGTTACCGATTCTTGGTTACGGAATGACCAACTTCAACTTTATGTTTTTATCTCGCAAATGGCAAAATGATAAAGTGAAACTCACCAATCAATTATTAGAAATCGATGCCAACGCCAGGGGCTCGGGCCCGGCTGCGGGCGTCAGGCACGTGGCGTCGGCGAATATCGTTCAGGGCATAGAGGACGTGAGGTTGTGGCCCCAAAACAAAATATCCGACGATGTGTTCCCCTACGAAATCCTTCTTTATCCTGAAGGAACAGTTCCGTCCAAAAGAACAATTGGCAAAAGCCAGCAGTTTTGCTTGGACAACAATTATCCTCCGTTGAAACACGTGCTCTTGCCACGGGTTCGGGGCTTGTTTTTATGCTTACGCAAGCTTCGAAATACTCTCGAGGTCGTCTACGATATCACCACTGGCTATAGTGGGTTGAAGCCCGGAGATTGCGGAGAAGATATCTATACCCTCAAAAACATATTCATCAGGGGCAAGGGCCCCAAACAAGTGAGCTATCACGTGCGGTCGTTCAAGCTCCACGATATCCCATTGGGCAAAGAAACAATCGATATTGATGATGTGGACGAGCAAGATTTGAAACGGTTCGAGCAGTGGCTCTTCCAAATCTGGTACGAGAAGGATCAGTTGATGGAGAGATTTTACACGACGGGCGACTTTGCCTCCGACACGACCAAGACCGTGGTAGCACAAGTCAAGTTGAACAACATGTTTGAGGTGATTCCCGTGTACAGCACCCTTGGAATCGCCATATTGTTGGCGTATCTTTTGGTTCGGTTGGTGATTTTTTTGGTCAAATTAGTGAGGTGAGAAAAATATTTCCCCTGAAACATGGTTTCACATCCATCCAACATGAAACAAGGTGTGTTTCAGATCATTGTTAGAAGCTAAATCGTATAAATAGAGATCGAAATATATTCTACATATCTATCCAACATGTTGAACATAATCCCCCGGCTTCCAAGTATCTTTACGGTGGTGCTTTTATTCATCAACATTTTTCTTCTCAGTTTTCTCCTTGTTAGTTGTTACGACCCAGCAAAAGCATACTCAAGCGTTTTCCTCACGAGTTATGGGTTCAACCAGCAAGAATTGCTGGTGGTCTCGTTCAACAACACCAACACCAATCTCGAGGAATTGAGCAATTTCGGCATAAAAATAGGGTACCTCTATTTTTGCTTGGAGTTTTCAGACTCGGCAACTTGCAACACTTTTTCAAATCTTGACAAATTGCAATCCTATCCCATTATATCTGTCGATACCGGCACCGAATTGACGACAATCGACTTGGTCAAGTTGGCGGGCCGGTTCAATGGGATCTGCTATTCTTATATCCTTATGGTGGTGTTGATAATGTCGATGGTCACGTTCCTCATCTACATATGGGTGTTGGTGCCTCTTTTACCAGCGAAAATGATGGCCCGCAAAATCGCCGTGGCGATTTCGGGATTGAGCGTGGTGATATGGGGGCTTGGCTCGATGTTGCAGCACGAGGCCACCAAGGCAAACAAGGCGTTGGTGCCGGTGGCATCGATGAATTTGGTCAAAGTCACTACGGGATCTCGTGCTGAAGCCATAACATGGACCGCGTTCAGTTTTTTAGTGGTGATCGCCCTAGCAAATGGCCTTAGCTTGTACCAGGTCTCGCGCCAGAAATCCACGCCTCTGTTCAAATAGTGAATTTCACACTTCGCATTCACAATATGTCTGTCATTCTTCTCGAACATTCACACTTCTCAACATTCACAATTGTCATGTCGCTATCACAATTGCCATTCTATGGCTGTGATTCTTGTCCTGTCATGCTGTCACTCTTGTCTCTTGTCTCTTGTCACGTGTGTTACTGGTGTCTTATCTGGGGAACAGCATAATTATCCACACACGACCACCACACACCACCACACACACCACACGTGCCGCGCACGCGGATGTCACGTGGAAAAATGAAAATTGTTCAAATCGAGTTTCCAGTTTTCAAAAATAATTATTCACTGAATGTCTTACAAAGCACAGCTCGATACTTTTGTATCTCGACTCAAAGAAAATGCCGATTACAAAGAGGTGCATTCGGTCTTGAGCGAGTTGCTTGACATGATCGAGAGTTTCAATGGTGCTACTGAATACGAGTACTTTCTCTCGAACTTAATACCGATTTTGCTAGAGTATTTACAACAAGTTCCAATAGTATTTAATTCTCAATTGCCCGAACAGAAGCTTCGAAACTCGGTGCTCGAGATCCTTCATCGGAGCATCATGAACGACACGTTCCAGCCCTATTCCGAGAAAATCTTGGATCAATTGACCACGATATTGGTGGATGAAAATGAAGATAATGGTGTTTTATGTATGAAAATTATCACCAGTTTACATAAGGCTTATAAGTCGAATTTGGCCGAGAAATCCCAACTGTTCATCAACATAATCGCTTCCATCTACGACAACGTTCCTGAAACCGTTTCAAATGTCTTTAATAATGCTCCGGCTTCTCCTGATGATGATAATAAAGAAATGAGTCCTGCGTTTGATGAGAATTCTTCAAAGACTTTGAATAAAGCCATGTATTCGTTCAAAACGTTGGCCGAGTGCCCCATTACCATGGTCTCGTTATACTCGTCCTATAAAACCCTTGTGCAATCGTCGTTGGGCATTTTTTTACCCAAAATCGTCGACTTGTTGACGTTGCAAGTCGAACAACAAAAGATTTATAGAGAATCAAGTGGTAATGAAAACAATGTTGTCACGTCCATTTCCCCAGATATCACCGATCGACAAGCCTATAGTGATTTCATATTGGGCCAAGTTAAAGCCGCTTCGTTCCTAGCTTACGTATTTATTCGTGGGTATGCCAATCAACATTTATCGTCCGACCAAGCTTCAGTGGTTCCCGATGTCATCATAAGATTGTTACAAGATTGTCCTGCAGAGCTCTCTGTTGCTCGAAAAGAGCTTTTGCATGCTACCAGACACATTTTATCCACTCCTTTTAGGTCTCAATTTATTCCTAAAATCGAGTTGTTATTTGATGAAAAGATTCTTATTGGGGAAGGTTTGACGGCCTATGAGACTCTTAGGCCCTTGGCATACTCGACGGTTGCAGATTTCATCCACAACGTCAGAAATGAGTTGACCCCAAAGCAAATCTGGTTGACGGTGACCATTTATTGTGATTTATTGAAAGACGATTCTCTAGCATTAACAGTTCAAATCATGAGTGCCAAATTATTGTTGAATTTGGTCGAAAGAATCATGAAAATGCCCAACAAGCTCGAAGGTCGTCAGCTCTTTATGATAATTGTCGATTCATACGCCAAAAGATTTAACAGTTTAAATCGTAAATATGATCATATAATCAGAGTTCATGATGAGTTTGAAAAAAATAGAGCCCGAAAGGAATCAGAATCCAAGAAAGCCATCTTGAGGTACTCTTCAAAGAAGTTTGATTTGAACGGCACCTCCACGACCTCCAACAACAACAACAACAATAATGATGATGATAATGAGAAAAATGACGACGATGACATGCAAATTGATAAAGATTCCGATGAAATCGAGCCAGTTATTGATATTTTCAATCTCGAAACATTCTCCCCCATCAATTCATCAGGCCCTACCATTACTTCGGATATGTTGAAAGATGCTAGGTACCTCTTCAGAACATTGATGACGTTTTTAAAATCAGTGATATTCGGATTGAAGAGCTGTAATCCTCCAGTTCCACCTCAACCCACCGCTTCTGATCCAAAAAATGGCGGTCAAACTGTCAATTATGATAAGTGGAATGAATCTGCCAAAATCACTTCTTTCGAAGAAGTCAATATCTTGAGAGAACTCTTCAGATGTGGAATCAGTTGCTTGAGATTTTTTTCGATTTCCAAACCAAAAACCAGTCCCCAAGCCAAAGTATTTGATTTCTCTAGTGGTGGACCTAACCTACCAATAACTTCAAGCAAAGAAGAGAAAGATTTGATGGAAATCTTTGCAACTATTTTCATTCACGTGGATCCTGCATCTTTCAATGAAATTATTGGGGCAGAATTACCGTTTCTTTTCGATTCAATGTTGGATAACGCTGCCTTGCTTCACTTGCCACAATTCTTTTTGGCATCTGAAATCACATCGGCCAATTTTTCCGGCTTGTTGATATCATTTTTGAGATCCAAATTGGTTGAATTAGGCAAAGTTGACTTGATAAAATCCAATATCTTGATCCGGTTGTTCAAGTTATGCTTCATGTCGGTGAATTTGTTTCCTAATTCCAACGAAGCCGTTATTCTTCCTCATTTAAACCATTTGATCTTGGAATCTTTGAAATTATCAACCAGTGCTGAAGAACCTATAGTGTACTCGTATTTGGTGAGAATATTGTTCAGGAGTATCAGTGGAGGCCGGTTTGAAAGCTTATACAAGGAGATCATGCCCATATTACCGGTGTTGTTGGAAAGCTTGAACAAAATGATTGTCAATGCCCGTCGGCCTTACGAAAAGGATATTTATGTGGAATTATGTTTGACAGTGCCGGTTCGATTATCAGTTTTGGTTCCACACTTGAACTATTTGACTCGTCCCTTGGTACATGCGTTGAATGGATCACAGGAGTTGGTGAGTCAAGGATTAAGGACATTTGAATTGTGTGTTGATAATTTGACCGCAGAATATTTTGACCCCATGATCGAGCCAGTTATCGACGAAATCATGTCCGCTTTATGGAAACACTTGGAACCGGTTCCGTATCATCATCAACACTCCCACACAGCCATTCGTATTCTCGGGAAGCTTGGGGGAAGAAATCATAAACATTTCAAGCCATACAGTCATTTGAAATCACAATCGGCACTTGATCAAGAGGTCAATGCTTTATTCACAATCCACGGGTTGGACAACGAGGTTCCAGTTTCCATAACTCCTGGAGTCGAATCGGCCCTCAAATTGTTGGAAGATCCAAGAATCAAAGTCCATTATCGAATCAGTGCGTTCCAATACTTGACATCGATCTTTAAGTTACTTATTGACACCACACCTCCAAGAGAAAACTTGGCCCAATACATCTCGAAATGCGTTCAGATCTTGAAGGAAGACGGGTTGGATAATGATGTTGAATTAGAAGATGCAGACGTAAAAGATGCAACCAAACTTGATAATCAACAGAAACTTTACACTCGATTACTTGAAGCGTTATTTTTTGCGGTGACGATTCCAGAGCTCACCCAAGAGGCTAGCATGCTTCTCGAAGGCATTTCTCTTCACTTCACGTTATCATATTTGAGGATTTCTGTCATTGAAAAAGTCAAAAAGGAACGTCCTTTTGCTGTGGATGACAAGGAAGGCAAAGTGTTCATCAACGAGAATGCGTTTCTCAATGCCTTGATGTATGCCTTGAGTTTCTGGGACAAAGATGTACGTAACAAAGGGATCGAGATTGTTCGAAACATTCATTCTACCACCGTGGCCATATTTGGATCAACTGAAGATGCATTATATTCACCGTTTTTCCGGACTTTTTTCTACCGGTTCACCCATTGCTGTTACAGCGAATACTACTATACCAAATTGGGAGGTATATTGGGGCTTAAGACTTTGGTGGAAGACTTGTCGATTCCCACATCGTGGTTTCAAAAACGCCAGTTTGAGTTGATTCGATCGTTCTTTTTCATTGCTAGAGACACTCCAGACACTGCACCACTGAACGTGAGAGAAGTGACCGAAGAATTGACGTTGAAAGTGTTAAGAGACTGCAATAAAGGGGTCGATAAAGAAGCATTGCTCGAAAAACCATTCCAGACAATTGTGGGGGCTTTGGTGTACGATTTGGCCAGTTCAAATCCTCATGTCCGGGAGTTGCTGAAGAAATCGTTGAAGGTGTTATCTGAAACCACCGGAGTTCCTATTGCAACCATAATTGGCCCATGTAAACTGTTGTTGCTCACGCCTATCTTTGGAAAACCCTTGAGAGCCCTTCCATTCCCCATGCAAATTGGCAATATCGATGCCATCACCTTTTGTCTTGACCTTGACGACACGTTTTTGACGTTCAACGAGGAGTTGAATCGGCTTTTGTTCGAAGCATTGGTGCTTGTTGATGCTGAAGATGAATCATTGGCCAACGTGCATCGTCTCCACGAACATCGAACTTCGAAACAGTTGATTGAATTGCGGGTTGTATGCGTCAAACTCTTGTCTTTGGCGTTATCAAGACCGGATTTCACCTTGACGTCTGCCCCCGAAGCTCGAATCAAGATCTTGGGAGTGTTTTTCAAGGCCCTTTGCAACAAATCCACCGAGATAATCCACGCCGCCTATTTGGGATTGAAGGCGACTCTTCAGGGCAATGCTAAGCTTCCCAAAGACATCTTGCAGAATGGCTTGAGACCCATGTTGATGAACCTTTCCGACCACAAGAAATTGACGGTTTCAGGACTCGAAGCATTGGCCAGGCTTTTGGAACTCTTGATATACTATTTCCGGGTGGAGATTGGCCGCAAGTTGTTGGACCATTTGATGGCATGGGCCCAAATCAACACTTTGAGACAGATTTCCAGCCAGGATTTGGAGAATAATCATACGGTTAAGATCGTCATTGCGATTTTGAATATCTTTCATCTTTTACCTGCCAAAGCGTACACTTTTATGGAGGAGATCATCAACACTTTGCAGTACTTGGAAGGCCATTTGGATCGTCACCAAAGCTCTCCTTTTAGAGCCCCTGTAGCCAAATATTTGAATCGGTTTGCTGAGAATTCCGTTGAGTATTTTCTTAATAATTTCAAGAACAGAAAGCTAGGAAACATGTTGGCCTTCTTTGTGGGACTTGAAGAGTGTGACAATCTCCGGAGTATGATCAAAGACAAGTTTGTTGATATCAAAACCGATGTTTTGAGTGAAGGTGACTACGAAATCAAAGTCATCAAATTTGCCAATACCGTTGATATTCTTGAATCATTGATCAAAAACGACCCCGAATGGGCCAATGACCAGAAGGAAATCATCGTGGAACTCTTCAAAGCGTCCAAAGATGTCATCAACAAGGACGAAATCCTGGCGTCAGCATCGTATTTCCAAAGTGATCAAGCAATCAGCAAAATCGAAAATATCATGATCACGTTCATGGAGAACAATCCGGGCGAAATCGACATGTTTTTCAACGTGGTGGACACGGTTTTAAGCTTGAAAAAACGGGTTCCTACGTCGATGGAAGACCATATTTTCAAAACCATTGTTTCAAGCCCAGACTTACAATTCAAAAGTGAATACATGGAAAAATGCACGGAATTCATCATGAACCCCGAGGCCAATCTTAAAACCAAGATCTTCATTCTCAAAAGGGTTTTCAACTCGTCGTTGTTGTATGAAGTGAAAAAGAGCCTGAAACTCGACGGGTTTTTTGGAAACGAAGAAAGTCCCCAATGGCTCGTTTCAATCTGCGACGGGGTGTGGAAATCAACCAACGATATCATCACGAGCCATACGTCCGGCAGATTGGACCGATACAGATATCAACTCTTGGAATCAACGGCCATTTTGTTGAAATGGGCATCACCGTATTTGTCTGAATTCCGAAAAGATATCATCAAATTCAGTTGGAATTACATCAAGCTCGATGATAACATCACCAAACAGGTGGCGTACGTGACCACGGCCTATTTCATTGCGGCTTACGAGACTCCCAGCCGACTTGCTACCCAAGTATTTGTTGCCCTTTTGAGAACCCATCAAACTGATTCGAGACATTTGGTCAAACAAGCCCTCGATATTTTGGCTCCGGTGATGCCCGAACGAGTCGAAGGAGAGTCGCTGTTGAGTTGGTTGAAATGGCCTCGCCGTGTTCTTTCGGAAGATGGATTCAATGTCACTCAGGTGTTGAATGTTTATCAATTTATTGTTCACCATGCCGACATTTTTTTCGTTGCCAGAGAGCATTTCATCTCCAATATCATCACTGCCATGGGTAAATTGACGATCTTGGCCAACCCAGCGCTCGAAAACCAAGTGTTGGCCATTGAATTGGCAGAACTCATATTGAAATGGGATGAAAAAGCTCGTTTGGAACCCCCAAATGAACAAAGCAAAGATCCCGACCAGGATTTCACCACTTCGCCCAACTATCAAGTTCCTCTTGGTCAAAAGGAAGCATGTGTGACGTTCTTGATCCGTTATGTGTGCATTAGTCCTCAAAGAGCTTCGGAAAGTGAACTTGGCCAGAAAGCACTTGGGATTTTGAGTGACTTTTTAAGTCCTAATCATTGGCCTGAAGTGTCGGTCAAACTCACGTTTTTCGAGAAGTTTTTGTTATCCAATGACTTGAACTCGTCGAATTTGTTGGGATACTGTTTGAATGCGTTGGAAGTTTTGGGAGTTGTGCTTGAATGGAAATCTTCCGAATGGATCATTGAACATCTTTCAAGTTTCCATAAGTTGCTCGAAAAGTGTATCAAATCGGACAACCATGATATCCAAGAAGCGTTACAACGGGTTTTACGCACAATCTTACAAGCAATCAATGATCATGGCTCGAAGGATGAAGAAATGGATGATGAAGTTAAAGAGTTTGTTGATCTTCTTACCACCACGGTATCGGAGGATTTGAATGAAATGCCGTCGGTGGCAGCCGGAGTCACGTTGTCATGGACATTGGCCAACTATATTCCCAATACTTTGGATCTTCTTTTGCCGGTGATCATGAAAACATTCAGCAAATTATGCAAGGATCACATCACCATCACGCACCAGGGAACCCAATCGAACTCGGGGGACAATTCCACTTCCGAGACCGAAGCCAAAATGACCACTCGGTTGTTGGAACGGATTCTTAACTTGTCGTCGATGCGAATCTCGAGTTTGGGCGATCAAAGACGAATCTTTTTGTCGTTATTGGCCCAACTCATCGAGAGATCTCTTGACAAAGACACGTTGGAGAAGATCATCAAGATAGTCAAAGGATGGGTGTTTTCCCAGACCGATTTGTTTCCAACTACCAAAGAAAAAGCTGCTATTCTTGCTAAGATGATGGTGTTTGAAATCCGAGGAGAGCCGACTCTTTCGAAAGAATTCTACGAGATCATCGTCGATATCTTTGAAAACGATGCTTTCAGTTGTACTGAGCTCACGGTCCGTATGGAACAGCCATTTTTGGTGGGCACCAGGTCCTCAGACGTGGCCATACGCCATAAGCTCATGTCGTTGTTGAACAAGAGCTTGGAAAAAGATATCAACAAGCGATTATACTACGTGATTCGGGAGCAGAATTGGGAGTATTTGGCGGACTATCCATGGCTCAACCAAGCATTGCAGTTGCTATACGGGTCATTTGACTTTGAAAAGAAGCTCTGCTTGGTGGCTGATGAGTGCAAATTGGCGTCCATCAACTGTTTCCCGTTCACCGTGGACGAAGAAATGCAAATCGATGCTTCGGAATCGTTGAATTCAGTGCTCCAGAAACACCAGCAGTTTTTGAGCCAAGTTTCCGACCTAAAAGCCGGAGCCATTTTGGAACCGTTGATCGATATGTTTTACCAGAGCAGTGAAACCGTCCACAGAGCATGGTCTACGGTGTTCCCCGTGGCCTTTAGCTCGATTCCTCGGTCAGAGCATCTTGATTTCACCCGATTCTTGGTGGTGCTTCTCTCGAAAGATTACCACACTCGACAGATCGATAGTCGTCCGAACGTGGTGCAATCGTTGTTGGCCGGGATCTCCAAGTGTAAAGAGCTTCAACTCCCTCCATTTGCAGTCGAATGTCTTGCGTCAAACTTCAATGCGTGGGCCGATGGAATCCACATTCTTGAAAACATCGAACAGCAAGCCATCAATGGCAATGCTGAAGTGTACGACGTGACGCAGGATGCATTGTCGAAGTTGTTTGCCAGTCTCAAAGAAGACGACATGTTCTATGGAATGTGGAGAAGACGAGCCAAATATTCCGAAACCATTTCTGCGCTTTCATTCGAGCAAATTGGGCTCTGGGAAAAGGCCCAACAGCTCTACGAAGCAGCGCAAATCAAAGCCCGGAGTGGGGCCTTACCTTACGGAGAATCAGAGTATGCGTTGTGGGAAGACCACTGGATTTTATGTACGGAAAAACTCCAACATTGGGACATTCTCACCGAGCTTGCGAAACACGAAGGATTTTCCGATCTTCTTTTGGAATGTGGATGGCGTGTGGCCGACTGGAACGCCGATCGGGAGACCTTGGAACAGACTGTCAAGAGTGTGATGGACGTGCCCACGCCCAGAAGACAAATCTTTGAAACGTTCCTCTGTTTGCAAGGCTATGGGCAAGAAAAACAATCGTTGTCGGACTTGTCGAAACTTTGTGACGAAGGCATTCAATTGGCGTTGAGAAAATGGCACGGATTGCCTCCCAAATTCAACAATGCCCATATTCCTCTCTTGCACACGTTCCAACAGTATGTGGAGTTTATGGAGGCCAGCCAGGTGTATTCGAGTCTTGTTTCAACCAATGCCCAAAATCTCGACATCAAGTCCCAGGATTTGAAGAGAGTGCTTCAGGTGTGGCGTGAACGATTGCCCAATATCTGGGACGACATCAACATCTGGAACGATTTGATCACATGGCGTCAACATGCGTTTCTGGTGATCAATGAGGTTTACATGCCGTTCATTCCCGTGCTTCAACAGTCCAATTCCGGCAGTAATGCCAATTCGTATGCCTATAGAGGGTTCCACGAGATAGCTTGGGTGATCAATCGGTTTGCCCATGTGGCCAGGAAACATGGCATGGCCGATGTTTGTATCAACCAGCTCACCAAGATATATCAGCTTCCGAATATCGAGATCCAAGAAGCGTTTTTGAAGTTGAAGGAACAAGTCAAATGCCATTACCAGAACCCCAACGAGCTAAACACCGGATTGGATGTCATTAGCAACACCAATTTGGTGTATTTTGCTACTCAACAGAAGGCCGAGTTCTTCACGCTCAAGGGGATGTTTTTGAATAAATTGAACCAGAAAGATGAAGCCAATAAAGCCTTTGCCACGTCGGTGCAAATCGATCTCAATTTGCCCAAAGCATGGGCAGAATGGGGTGCTTTTAACGACCGAAGATTCAAAGAAAACCCTAACGATATGGTTTATGCCAATAATGCCATTAGTTGTTACTTACAAGCAGCAGGATTATATAAAAATGGTAAGACCAGAAAATTGCTTACCCGAGTGTTATGGCTCATTAGTTTGGACGATAGTTCGGGAACCTTGACCCAGGCTTTTGAAAACTTTAAAGGTGAAGTTCCTGTTTGGTATTGGATCACATTTATTCCTCAACTTCTTTCGGCATTATCTCATAAAGAAGCAGGTTTAGCCAGACAAGTTCTCATTAGAATCGCAAAGAGTTATCCCCAAGCGTTACATTTCCATCTTCGAACCACCAAAGAGGACTTTGCTGCTAAGCAACGTCAATATGCTGAAATGACCCGAGGAAAAGACGACAAAGAATCATCTGACAACAACAACCAAATCAAAGAGGAAAAAGACGGTGAACAAGAAGAAAAACACACCGATAGCACCAGTGAAACCAAAGAATCATCCGACGAAAATAAGAGTGATGATCAGAAGGAAAAGAGTGAAGAAAAAGACCCCAACGATCCAAAGGATGATGAATCCAAGTCGTCTTTCACGGTCAACTCGACGCCAATTGGGGCAAGGAAGTCTTGGGAGCACGTGGATGAGATCATGGGCATACTCAAGACTGCGTATCCGCTTCTTGCGTTGTCTTTGGAGTCGTTGGTTGATCAGATTAACCAAAGATTCAAGTGCACTGCCGATGAAGATGCTTATAGATTGAGTGTGGCATTACTTAATGATGGTGTGCAGTACCTCAATAGGCTCGGCAACCCCCGGGACGATGCCAAATTGCCTCCAGTGACCGAGGCCAACATCACCAAGTTTGCTGAAACGGTTTTGCCCAAACAAATTCGAACGGAATTCGAAAAAGATTTGGTGCTCGAAAAGCCTAACCTTGAAATGTACATCAACAAATTGAGAAAATGGCGGGACCGATTGGAAGATAAGCTCGACCGAAGGTTTGCAGAGATCAACTTGGAGAACTTGTGTCCACATTTGAGTGAATTTCATCATCAAAAGTTTGAAGAAATCGAAGTTCCTGGACAGTATCTTTTGAACAAAGACAACAATTCTCATTTTGTCAAGATTGATCGATTCTTACCAACGATCGATTTGGTCAGAGGCACCAACGCGTGTTACAAACGGCTTAGAATCCGGGCGCATGATGGAAGTGAACACATTTTTGGAGTTCAATTCCCTGCAGCTCGTCATTGTCGAAGAGAAGAATCACTTTTCCAATTATTCCGAATCTTTGACGATACTTTATCCAGAAAAGTCGAAACCAGACGGAGAAACATTCTGTTCACGCTCCCAATTGCCATTCCGTTATCACCACATATTCGAATCATTAATGATGATCCTGCTGATATCTCGTTACAGAAAGTGTATGAAGACTATTGTCGGAAAAACAATAAGAATCGAGACGAACCGTTTATTTACACGGTTGAAAAGTTGAGAGCAGCGTTTGATCCAAGATTACCCAAGCCAGAGATCATGAGTATTCGAGTGGAGATCATGAGTGCTATTGAAACGTTATTGGTGCCATCGACGGTTTTGAAAAATTACTTTGTTGGCAATTATCGATTATTTGAAGATTTCTGGTTGTTTAGAAAGCAGTTCACTTCTCAGTATGCCTCCTTCATCTTCATCACATACATGATGTGTGTTAATACTAGACAGCCCCAGAAAATCCATGTGAATCGGAAATCGGGTAATGTCTGGACTTCAGATATGCTTCCGTGTAAAATCGCCAGCAAAAACGCTTCTTTGGACACCAGCCAAGGCGGAAGACCAGCACCGTTGTTCTACAATGCCGAATTGGTGCCTTTCAGATTGACCCCCAACATCCAAACATTGATTGGTGAAACGGGAATGGAAGGCATTCTTTCAGTTTACATTTTGGCCATTGCCCGAGCATTAACTGAGCCTGAATCAGACTTGGAACAGTATCTCACGTTGTTTGTTCGGGACGAGGTGATCTCGTGGTGTAATCAACAGGACCCCCCTCGGCCAATTCCTCAAGATAAACAATTGAAGGATATCGTGAGAGTTAATGTCGATATCATTATCAAACGAGTTCTTTCAGTAGGACATATTTCTTCTGGTCCTACGGTTGCTACGCAGAATGTGTTGGAGCTCATCTCACAAGCCGTCAATCCCAGAAACTTGGCGGCCGCTGACACTCTTTGGATGGCATACTTTTAGTGGGTGTACATTTATATACTAATTTTTACTGTGCTGAAATATATTAATTTGCTAACCTTGAAACGCTTTGAATTCCTCATCAAACATTTGTTCGGGCAATCCCGTGACGATTTCCATGATATTGAGCTTCTGAGCACGGGGATGGCCCGCATTGACCAACATCATCAAGCCATGGTACGAAAGAATCCAGTTGATGATGGCTAAAATGGCTCCCAAACCATGGAAAAATAATGTTATGCACGTAACCACTTGAATATAAATCGTGACATCGGACTTGACCGATTGCCTGATGTCACTGTCATACAGGTACAGGTACATGGACTCGACGTTCAACACAGACACCGTGGCGGGAATACTAAGAAACAAGGCACAACATTGCAAAAAAAGTGATATCAAAAGGTACAACACTGATTTTGGATTGGGAATCGCAGTGCCCAAAGGAAACAAACAACAGCATATAACAAACTACAAAACGTTAGTGAGAAGCCAAGGCCACGGCAGGTGCTCCATGTACGTACCATCACGCCGTCAAAAAACAACGACATCAAGCAAATGGGAGGCCGATTAATCACCTCGTCGCAAGGAACAGACATAAAGATGCAAAGATATTGCAGAACCAAGAGCATTAAAAACGCCAGCAACATGCGGTTGATCCACTTCAAGTTGGCAGCTCGCTGTGGCGCGTCGAGCTGTGGTGCCAAGGCGTCTTCAATGGCCGTTTCCTCGGCCGCCGGACTGTCAAACAAGATATTCCTAGGAATGTTGGACATAACACAGTACAAAAAAATGGCTGCGAAATTTATATTATTTTGTTACAACAACAGTTTGACAGTTACAACAGTTTGTTACGTTTGTCGTTTGTCGTTTGTTGGACAACTTGGCACGTTAAGAGGACGAGGGATTGGGAGGAACGTAGGCATTGCCGGCAGTAAGCCGCCCGTACACGCCCCGTTCCAAGCGAGGAAAGATTTTCTGGGATTCTTCAACCCCTTCACTCAACCATAATCCCCAAGATCCCATCATATTAGCCATCAAGATATCTGTAAAGAGACGATCACCCACAACCATGATCTCGTGCTTGGCAATGCCGTACTGGGCGAAATAGTCGAGGATTTCGTGGAAACATCCGGGTTTCTTGGTGGCGTGCCGAAGAACAGTGACCCCCGTGTCGGATTCTAATTTCACCGCTTGCTGATGATTGACATCGTCATTGGTTCCAGCACTATTGCTGACGATCAAAATATGCTCTTTGGGGTACGATTGCTGGAGCTTTTCCCAGATCGGCTGCAGCGCGTTAGTATTGAGGGTTTGGGTGGTTTGGATTCAACATACTTCATAAGCTTTCCACACTTTATCATCATGGTCCTTCGCAAAACAATTATCCTTATCGAGAACCACTCCCTTGATTGTCACGTTTGGCTGGTCTGGGATCTCGAACGGCACCGTCATTTGATCGAACGAGGATACCGTCACGTGCGGGAGACACATCGCCGGATTGTATGCCAATCGGGCCACGTTTAATGTGGCACTTAAGTTGAATAATTGCATTGTTGATAATCAAAAACGCACTGAAAATTCCTAATCAGAAAAAAAAAATTTTAATGGTCGAAATCCATAGGAATTCTCGGGTCAGAAGGACCAACGCGGGCTCTCGGGCTGCCGATAGAAGGCCTAACGCGGGCTCTCAGGGCTATAGAACCGCAGACCACCCTGAAATCGGGCTGCAGGATGATACCCAGCTGTGTGTTGTGTGTGCCGAAGATATAAAGTACGCAGCTTTCACTCCATGTAATCATAAAACGTGCCATAAATGTGCTTTGCGGCAACGGGCGTTGTACGAAAAGGATCTTTGCTTGGTGTGTAGAACGGCCAATGACTTTGTGGTCATTTCCACCGACACTGACGGGGATTATAATCAATTCGTGCCCTCTCAATTGAGTATATTCGATGAAAAGTTGAAGATTTATTTCACTTCCTCGTCAATCAGGGACAATTGCATGCAATTATTGGAGCCGCGGTGCTCGGTCAAGGGCTGTGATGCCAAGTTTGGCAGCTTCAAAGAGCTTCAGGACCACACAAAACTGGTGCATAATAAGTATTTTTGCTTGATATGCTCAAATAACAAAAAGGCCTTCATTTCTGAACTTCCTTTGTATTATTACAAGGCATTACAAACGCACCAGACGGTGGGTGATACAGAAGGGTTCAAGGGCCATCCTGCTTGTAAGCATTGCAACAAAAAGCGGTTTTATTCGGAGGATGAATTGAATATTCATATCCGAGATAATCATGAGAGATGCCACATCTGTGACCAAGATCACCCAGCCACTGCCGATTACTACAAGAATTACGACGAGCTCTATCGCCATTTCAAGTTCGACCACTACGTATGCACTATCCAGTCATGTTTGGATAAGAAATTCGTGGTTTTCAGGGAAGATTTGGATCTAACTGCCCACATGTTAAAGGAACACGGCTCCTTGACCGGAGGAAATCGAGTGGTGATAGGTTCAGGCAGATCTTACCAGTCGCAATTGTCGACGTTTCAGGATAATGGAGCCAGGAGGAATAATAACCCAGCTATAGAACCAAATGATTCATATAATCTCAAGAAAATGAGACTCGACGAAAGAGCTAAACACTATTTGCATAACGACAAAACCAAGATTTCTGAATTCCAAGACATCAACAAGAGTTTCAAGAACAACCGCATTTCAGGTAGCCAACTTACCGAGTCATACAAGAAGCTATTTGCCAATCAAAACCCCGAAGAAATTGCAATTCTTTTAACGGAATACGCTGAGCTTTTCCCCGATTCTTCTTCTCACCACAAGGCTTTGAATGATTCAATTCAATCCATTTCCACCCCAGCCCAAGATACCCATTTCCCCATTCTAGGAAGCAGTCAAAATGGGCCTCTTGTCCACCTCCATGGATGGGGGTCCAATTCATCCAGCCGACAATCGTCGGTGGAAAATTTCCCGGCCCTAACCAAATCGAAATCCAAATCAATTTCTCCGGCTCCAAAGATAATTAATCAACCCATAAGGTACACAACCGTGTCCAAAAAGAGCCCTGTGGTGAAGCCTGTGGTGAAACAACAGTCCAGCATCAGCCACAAACCGGTTTATCTCGAGCAGAACAGATCGTCGCCCGGACCTTCCTCGAGTTCGTCGTCTTCATTGAACCTTAAATCAGAAGCCAAGTTTCCTCCCTTGGCGAAAAAACCCGGCAAAAAATCGTTTCCTCGAGTCAACGCCGTGGCAGTGCCGACCCCTCTGCAATGGGGGGCACCCCAGCCGCACGTGACCCCCACCTCGGCCGACAACAACTGGGGCACGATCCCCGTTATCGATAAACGAAAGAATAAGAAGGGCCATTAGCGGTCGTGCGAATGGCCCATGAAATATTTAAGATTTCACTCGGTTTCGCATCTTTATGGAATCTTAGATGATGAGCAGAATCCTACTCAAAAGACCTTTGGCGGGCCTTTTGTTGAGAGCCAGCCGGCCCGTGGTATCGAACCACAACTGCTTGAGGTACAGGGCACCATGCGTGGCTCGGTTCAACTCAAACAATACGTTCAAAGTCGACGATCCTCAAATGATGATTGCCTTCACCTGTAAAAAGTGCAACACCCGATCTTCACACACATTCTCCAAACAGGCGTACACCAAAGGCACGGTGGCGATCCAGTGCCCCGGATGCAAGAACCGGCATTTGATTGCCGACAACTTGAACATTTTCAAGGACCAAAGATTCAGTTTGGAAGAGGTGTTGAAGGCCAAGGGCGAATCATTATCTACGACGACCGAAGATCTCGTATTCGACGATATTCCCGAGAGTTTAAGGGCTCTGATAGGCCACCATGCCAAAGACGCTCCCGAAAACGCCCTTGATTCCGCAAACAACCAGCTTCCTCACGGTAAAAAGTAGGGTTGATTCTTGTATGTATATATACTAATAAATTCCCACACTTCGCACGACCCTCATAATCCTCTCAAATAAACAAACGTTTGGTGGGATCCTTATTTTTATGTCAACACAAGTGTTACCGAAGAAAAGAAGCAGGAAGGCGTCACATTCCGGGGTCCATGACCTCGCGAGCCGAGGCAGAGTGATTTCGGGAAGAAGCGTCTCGAAATCCAAGCGAGTAGTGTCGAATCGAGGTGATCTTTTTAACAACGAAGCCGAAACGTCATTTGCAGATGATGCCATCAATTTCGACTTGAACAGAAACACCATCATGTCGAACTTCGAGGAGTGGATCAAGTTGTCGACCGATAACAAGATCACCACCAAAAACTCGTGGCAATTTGCTTTGATTGACTATTTTCATGATCTCAATGTCATCAAAGATGGGGACGATATCAATTTCCAGAAGGCTTCTGCCACGCTCGATGGATGTGTGAAGATCTACAGTAGTCGGGTGGAGTCTGTGGCGACCGAGACAGGCAAGTTGTTGAGTGGATTGGCCAATAAAAAGAGCCAAGATGGCGATGCGGAGGAGCTCGAAGAAGACGAGGAACAGAATGATCCAATGGCCGAGAATGGCGACGCCAAAAAGACCAGAAAGATAAACAGAGTCATGGAGTCGACGTTGGTGCCGTTCAAAACCATCCGGATCAAGAAGTTGGACCAAGAATTGTCTATAGATCCGCTTTTCAAAAAAGCTTTAGCAGAGTTTGATGAGGGAGGAGCCAAGAGTTTGCTATTGAATACATTGAACATCGATAAAACTGGCAGGGTCGTTTTCGATGCTACAACCAACAGCAATGTGCCCAAAAAAGAGGTGCAGAAGGATTTGGAACAAGATCTTGAATATGGTACTGAAGACATGGATTTCGAAGGTCTTGAATCCATCATCTTGAAAAATGGTGATCTTAAGGATCTAGAGATATGCCCATCCATGGGGCAATTGAAGGTGGTGCTCAATGATATCGATAAGGCAAAATCTATATTATCTGACGTAAACAACAAATTCTCCGACAATGAAGTATTGGATCAAAAATCCATAACGAAAATCGAAGATGCAGATGGATTTGATTTTAATGACTATAACGACAACAATTTTGATGACGAGAACTTTGAACTGAATGAACACAACGACAATGAGGTGCAAGCCAATAAATCGGAGGAGATACAACCTGATGGGTTTGATTATGAACTTGGACCCGGAAATCAGATTTTGGATCAAGACTTGATGGAATATTTCGATGAAACAATGAAAAGTAATTGGCGAGGGCCTGAGCATTGGAAAGTAAGCGCATATAAGAGGGCCAAAAACATCGTGGTGAATCCCACTGACGATAAACAAAACGTTGATCCTCAGGTGGTAAACGATAAAAGTACCAAGCCCGCAAGAGTCAAGAAAAAGTCGTTTGAAATTGATTTTTTTGGCCAAGATGTCGACGAAGATGAATTGTTTTCAAAGCCCAATAACGCCAATTCCTTGAAAAAGAAAGATGTGGCGATTGAAACTAAACTTCCTGAAGATATTCAATTCACTTCGACCAGGTTAATCACGTTATTCTTCAAGCCAGAAAACCTGATCCTCTACTACCCCAAAGTACGGAAGTCTGCCTCAAAGAACCAACTAACAGACGAACAATATTTCGCTGATCAGTACAATCAACAGGACCGGATGGCGTCATTTCACCAGGCACAATTCGATGAAATCAATGAGGATTATGAGGATAACGAAGACAATGATGTGTTTGGAGGCATTGACTTCAATGACGAGCTCGAAGAGTCGCCGGCCGAGAATCAAAATGACGGGTCCAACAAAAACAACTTGCTCATTGGAGGTCGAAAAGTCCGGCCTGAGTACGTGAATTTTTCCCGAATTGCCAAACGAGTCGATATCAAATTGTTGAAGGACAACCTCTGGAAGGGAATCAAGACAGACCCCACGGGTGCCGAACCGCAAAAATCAGAACCAAAGGAGGTCAAGACCAAAAAGTTTGGAGATTTGGTCGAATCCATTGGAAAAATGTACTCGAGCGAAGAGAAAAAGGATTTGTCCACGAGTTTCTGCTTCATTTGCCTCTTGCATTTGGCCAACGAGCACAACCTCTCTGTCACGAGCACAGATTTGCACGACGATTTGCAGATCACCGGATTCTAACGTCGTTTTTATATATATATATATATATACGTATGCTGTATCTCCATATGCTGTATCCAAATATATATGGTCAGCGCACGACCAGCCTAATCTCACTCGCCACTTTGAATCACTGAGTAAATTTTTTAAATTCAGTTGACATGAGTTTGATGACCGTTGCAAAGTTCGGGTTGCCCAGACATGTCGTGAGCGTGGGAACGTGGGCACGTGCGCTCCCTCGGGCGTACAATCCCTGTGTGAATGTCGGGAGAAAAATGGGCTTGGGCCCGTGGACCACTCGTCGATTTGTTTCCAACTCCACCATCGGCTTACTTCAATCGCAAGAGCAAATCGCCAATTCTGACTTGAAAAACGCCGCTGCGCAGGAGGAGTTCTACAAGTCGCTTTTGGCCAACAACTATCCTCACATTGTGGTGCAAAGGTACGAAACTCCCGGAATTGCTGCCAGTCATGAATGCACTTTATTGTATGCTCAAGCGTTGGATAAGATTGGCAAAAAGGGCAAGGCCGAGCAAGTGATGAAGAGTGCCAGTGCCAGTGCTCACGGAACGGTGAACGGGTTTCCCAACGGATTTGGCTCGAAATACGAGCCGGTTCATGTTATTGTTAGTGAGAGCATATTTACGATGATCTCCAAATGGTTGAAATGGTTGATTCCCGTGGGATTATTGACCTATGGAGCCACCACGGCGTTTAATTATTTGGTTGAGAACGGAACCATCTTCAAAAACACCGAGGTTGTTGATAAATCAGTCGATGTTAGTCAGCTGACCGTCAAATTTAGTGATGTGTGTGGATGCGATGAAGCAAGAGCTGAATTGGAAGAAATTGTCGAATTCCTTAAAGATCCCTCGAAATTCACTGGCTTGGGGGGTAAGTTACCCAAAGGTGTGTTGTTGACTGGACCTCCAGGAACTGGTAAAACCTTGTTGGCTAGAGCAACTGCCGGTGAAGCTGGAGTTCCGTTTTTTTTCATGTCTGGTAGTGAATTTGATGAATTGTATGTGGGTGTAGGAGCCAAAAGAATCCGGGAGTTATTTTCTCAAGCAAGAGAAAAGTCTCCGGCAATCATTTTCATCGATGAATTGGATGCTATTGGAGGTAAAAGAAACCCAAAAGATCAGGCTTATGCAAAGCAAACTTTGAATCAATTGTTGGTTGAATTGGACGGATTTTCTCAAACTAGTGGAATCATCATCATTGGCGCAACCAATTTTCCTGAAAGTTTAGATAAAGCTTTAACCAGACCCGGAAGATTCGATAAAGAAGTCAATGTTGAATTACCTGATGTCAGAGGAAGAGTTGATATTTTGAAACATCACATGAAGAATGTTGAAACTAGTGATAATGTTGATCCAACTATCATTGCTAGGGGAACCCCCGGATTAAGTGGAGCTGAGTTGATGAATCTTGTTAATCAAGCTGCTGTTCATGCCTCTCAATTATCAGCACCTTCGGTTGACATGACTCATTTTGAATGGGCTAAAGACAAGATTTTGATGGGTGCTGCTAAAAAGAAAATGGTTATCACCGAAGAAAGTAGAAAAAACACTGCTTATCATGAAGCAGGACACGCAATCATGGCGATGTTTTCTAAAGGTGCAACCCCCTTATACAAAGCCACCATTTTACCAAGAGGTAGAGCACTAGGCATAACTTTCCAATTACCTGAAATGGATAAAGTTGATATGACTAGAACAGAATGTTTGGCCAGATTGGATGTTTGTATGGGGGGCAAAATAGCCGAAGAAATGGTCAACGGATATGAGAACGTCACCAGTGGGTGTTCGAGTGATTTAAGTAATGCCACCAATGTAGCTAGAGCCATGGTTTTATCTTATGGTATGAGTGATGTCATAGGACCAATCAAATTAAGTGATGATTGGGAAAGTTGGTCAACTAATTTGAGAGATTTGGCAGATAAAGAAATCCGAAACTTTCTACTTGATAGTGAAGCAAGAACAAGGAATATCTTGAAAGAAAAACATGTTGAATTGAAAAGATTAGCTGAAGGATTATTAGAATATGAAACTTTAAATAAAGAGGAAATGGAGAAAATTATCAATGGTGAGCCAATCAAAAAGAGCAAAATCGTTACTAATACTGTCATTAAGTCCAATAATCTGTATGACCCAATCAAAGATACAGAGCCAATATCATGATAAAGACGAAAATTTTGTAAATAATGTATAGAAAAATCCTTCTAATTAATCCGAAAGTGATTTTCAATCTCGGAATATAGTTTCCCCGAACACCCTCCATCTTTCACAAATTCCTCATGCTCCCACCAAAACTCCCTACATTTTCGAATCCCATCAACCTGTTTAGAATGATGTCATCACACTATCAACTTGACACCGTTTATAGACAGGAACCCTCGCATCTTGTCAAAAACAGTAATCAGATTAAATTTATACAGCCGTCCCACGTGGGCGATGTTTATAAAATTCACACTCCCGATTCAACGTTTGCTATTCGCTTATTGGACATCAAAAAGATTTTTCGTATATGCATTGATTGAAAACGCCATTTTCGGGTTCGAATAGGCTTTTTCCAGCACGGAATAATCTTATTATGGTGATTTGGCTCACAAGACTCTTAAATTCAACATCACCAATCCAACATCTTTTTCCCCAGCAATTTTTCCAATCTTACCACGAGCCTCCGGATAATTCCCGTGCGTGGATCCATTCTCTCCTTTGCTCTTGACTCTCACGAAACCCCCAGTATTTTGAACGATACCGTTCTGGAATTAGGTTTCCCGTCGTGCGAAATTCATTCATCTGAATTACTTTAGCCTCCCCAGCCCAATTACGGTTTTTTTTTTCAACAAATACCTTGTGATATATACTTCCATATATCAGTGACATCCCACTTGCTGATCTAGCAGAACAAGGACAATCAGGAGTTTGAATTCTGAAGCCACGCCCATCAAGAGTTTCGAATTATGGACCCCAATACCTGGGACTCTTACAATTCAGATGGTAAAACCGACAATTATTTCGATGTGAACGAGCCATTTGACGATCAGTTGCCCGACGTAGTGAAGACAGAGCCGTATACGAGCGAAGATCACTATATATTGAACCAGTTTGCCTCGAGTGTGTTTGCTAACAATCATAATAATGGATCAAATCACCAGAACCGATCCAATAATCTGAAAAATAACATCAACAACGGATCCTTAGCCAAGATAGACGACTTCTCGTTGGACAATTACGACTTTGTGCTCGACCAGAACCGTATTGACATCGATCGTAATCCCTCATTAGATGCAGGGTCTGAACATAAACCTTCAACCAAATACCATAATAAGTCTTCAGCTTTCCCACCTTCGAGTGTTTCCGTGCAAAACACCCCCAGAATCCACCCAAATAAACAACATCTCATGGAGAACTCCAACCAAATCATAAGTAGCCCCATACTACCTAGTCAGAATGATAAGTCTTTCAATAAGCAACATTACTACCATAAGATTTCAAGGAGCAAATCTAAAGAGTCAATTGAGCATTTGCCTCATCTGCAGCACGTGAAACCAGACATGGTCTTCACGCCGCTAGTATCTCCTCATGGAACCCCCTTGGATTCAAAGAAAACTTCAGCGGTTCATGCGTCTTTTGAACCTTTAACTTCCCCAGCTTTAAAAGCTCAAAATAATCAAATTTCGAATTCGGGTAATTCAACTCCACAAGATTTTTTGAATAAAAGGCGATCTTCTTCGTCAGTATTTTCAACCGTGGATGAAAATAAACCCGTGAATTTCAAAAGGAAGACTCCTCATGGAACTCCAATATTACTAAGTAATGATAACAGTAATCTAGGAAGTTCCAAATCTCCTAGCAATTTTGAGAAATTGCCAGAGGCTTCAATGGTAGACTCAAATAGCAATTCCAGCAATTCGACTCCGATGTTACCTCCACAATCATTCAAAAGAATTGATAATGAATCATCGGCCTCAGGCCCTCAGATGATGGGATTTACTATGGGCAAATTGGCCAAACAACAAGACTCCAATTCGAGCGTCAGTTCTAAAGTGCTTGAGAGTCCTGTGATCAGATCACGAAAATCGTCATTTGGGTCAATCAAATCGACCGAAACGTCTCCGGTTTTGAAAGCTTCCAATTACGGGAAACCTCCTTCCAAAAAGGCCAGTCATAAATTGGCTGAACAAGGTAGAAGAAATAGAATGAATTCGGCTGTTCAAAGTCTAGGATATTTAATCCCTCAGAATTATCATGATCAGGTCGCTATTCCTTCGAAAGCTACCACTGTAGAATTAGCTGCAAGGTACATAAAAGATTTGTTACAAGAAATCGAAAGCCTTAAGCATGCTTAAGAGTGTATAGTAATGAATAAATAAGAAGAGTAAATCATTAAACGGAAATTATGAGACGGAAATATTGCGACGGAATTTCGGAGACGGCATTTACGGCGCCCGCTTGTAAAGCCGTTTGCCTATATATATGGGTTCCGTGAAGCCACCCCATTCTGATGATCACAGTAAGATGACAAGTTCACAAGACAAATCAGTGGACACTAATCCGGAATCTGTTCAAAAATTCATCGAAAATGATGCTGGTGATGGAACTAGAAGAGAAGATTTATATTTGAGTGGCTCGAAATTAATTTTATGTATTCTTGCAAATGTCATGTGCCTATTCTTGATTGGATTGGACCAGACGATTGTTTCGGTGATTGTTAATGAGGTGGGGAGCTTGTTCAATGCTTTGAGCAAAGTCGGATGGCTCATATCTGGTTTCCTATTACCGTTGACGGTTTTTGCAGCCAATTGGGGACAAATATCAATTATTTTTGGAAGAAAATATAGCATGCTTACGGCGGTGATGATCTTCGAAGTGGGTTCTTTGGTATGTGCATTAGCTCAAAATATGAACACCGTGATTGTTGGTAGAGTTGTAGCAGGGATTGGGGCCAGTGGAATTCAAAGTTTAGCTTTTATTATTTGCTCTGAGATCACACCCATCCATAAAAGACCCTTTATATATGCTCTTTTGGGGCTTATGATGTCGGTTTCAATTGTGGTAGGACCAATAATCGGTGGTGCTCTTGCATCAAACGTTAGTTGGAGATGGTGTTTCTATATAAATCTCCCGATAGGCGGTGTTGCATGGGTTTTTTTCTTCTTCACCTTCAATCCACCACTTCCCAAATTCGATTTAAGAACAAAATTGAAACTTATTGATTACCTAGGAACCTTTTTGCTTGCTTCAGGATTATCTTTGATTCTTGTAGGGTTCACTTTCACTTCAACTGGGCAATTTGCATGGAAGTCAGGAGCTACAATTTCTTGTCTAGTACTTGGAATTCTATTGACCATTGGGTTCTGTATTTGGAACTTTATTTATTCAGCCCACCCAATCATCCCAACACCCGTTGTGCAACAGGTTGGAATCATAACCTCGGGTGTGATGGCTGTGTTTGCATTTGCGTACTTCATGGTGAATATTCTTTACATATCGATTTATTTTCAGATCATTTTTCTGAAGGGTCCGTTAGCTGCTGGAATTTCCGTATTAGCTTTGATAATTCCAACCATTTTTGCTTCAATTGGTACGGGGATTCTAATTGGGAAAACAAGATACGTCAAGCCTTTCAATGTAGCTTCCACAATTCTCGCTCTCGTTGGGAATGGCCTTTTAACTTTACTTGATATAGACTCTTCGAGTGGTCAAAGAATTGGACTTCTTATTGTTGTTGGAGTATCGGTGGGAATAGCTATCCAAAGTACAATGTCGGCGACTCAAGTGTGTGCTCCTAAAGTCGATGGAGGTGTCATAATGGCTACAGCCTTCTTTTTGTTTCTTAGAGGTTTTGGAGGTTCTTTTTCAACCATTATCGGTGATATTGTCTACAATTCTTCTTTAACTAAAAAGTACACTGATGCTTATGACGCTTTGAATAATGGCGCACTCAAAGATGAACTACAAGCTTTTGATATCTCTTCGTTGGCGTCCAGTTCAGATGTTTTGAATCATTTAAGTCCCGAGGCAGAGCGGTTCGTCAAATTGCAAATAATGGCATCCATTCGAAATGTGTTTTACTTTTCTTTGGGATTATCTGGAGCAGCCTTTATTGCATCTATTTTTACGTCTTCGAAGAGAATTCCTGCCAAACACGAAACCGTGTCTAAAGAAGAGAGAGATGCAATGGATGCAGAACGTATCAAAGACAGTAAGTTAGATGTTTAATAGTTCAAAAAAATATATGGACGAGACAGGAATCGAACCAGTGACCTTTTGCTTGCAAGGCAAACGCGCTACCAACTACGCCACACGCCCAGTGTTTTCTGGATTGGGAGAGATTCAGCTTATCAATTTTTACTCTCTTGACAAGTTAATAAACTATATACAAATATTTATTCGACATCCTCTTCAGGCCACCAGTTGGGCTTCAAAACTCTAATTCCTATAAATTTGGAACTCTTCAAATCAGGAATTTCGATCTTGAAATACGTCTTGTCAAGATCTTTCAAATTAACTAGCATGAATCCTAGATTATCTTTTATTGAAAGAAGTTTGCCCATCGAAACTTTTCTTGGTTTGGAAATAGCTCCAAAAGGAGATGCTGCCAACGCTTCAGGTTGTTGCTTGACTTCTTCTTGGAAAAGGGGTGTAACATTGATCTTTGTGATGTTTGAATTGTTAATCTTCTGTAAATGTTCGATTACAGAATCATGCTGATCCAGCTCAAGTTCACCATTATTATTCGGTTTCCATTGTTCCGTCAACTCGAAAAACTGGACAGGAACAATTCTTTTCCTGATTACTCCACTATTGTAACTTCTAATTGTGAGTTCTTGACCGACATAACACCCTTTATCAAGAGAAAGTCCATTAATGTAGTCTAAATTCATGTCGAACGGGAGTATATTGACATTGGGAGGCGTATCACTCAGCTCATATAGTCCATTTATATATCTTCGACTGGTAATAACGCTCTCGTCTACCAGTTGTACTCCAAATTGGGACAAGAATTGGGGACTAAAAAAATGGTCATTGATGGGTTCTTTGGTGATGATTTTTAAGCCGAAATTGGGGATCCGATTATCGATAGCAAACCCCACCACGTTATCACTGGACTCTTGGTTGACGACCGCCCCACTGGCCATGAATTTGGACGTGTTTTTCAATGCATCTCGAGGAGTTAAAGTGCTGAAATATTTCACCTGTAAATGCTCTAAGAAATCATCAAACTCAACAGTGTCATTATAATAATAGTAGGAATGTAGATCTTCCGTAGAGATATCGACTTTTGAGGTCAACTTATGCATTTTCAAAATCATATTGAGTTGGTTGGATATCTTGTTATTAACCTCTATCAAATACGATGGATGGATTTGAGTAGTGGGTGCTTGGAATGGATTGGCATATAAAAAACAATCACTAACAACTCGACCTTTCGAGTTCAAGAACATCGAGTTCAATCCGTCTCTTCTCACAAGAATCTCGTTGTCTGGATCAAAAATGTCCTCATGTAAGAGCCCCCAGTTTTCACTCAAATCGATGATCTTCCCAAGGTTCATATGTCTGAATTCAACATCACTCACGGTATACTGATTCTTTTTGATGATGTTGGGAAGAAACCTGGAGGTCACTAGCCCATTGAGGAACTTAGCTGCGTCATTTCCAGCGACATTTATCAACGAACTGGAAAGTTTCGAAAGACCCAGCTTGGGAATCATTATTAATTCAAGTTGCGAAATTTAAAATACGTCAATCAAATAAATATATTAAAACTAAATACCCTTGGTGTTCAATGGTGATCAAATGTTCAATTCACGACCGATTTGATGCTTGGGTTTTGGTTTGGGACTGGCAGGGTCAATTTTGGGAGACGAAGTCTGCGAAGGAGGGTCCACAGCATTGGCTAAACTAGTCATGTAAGGAGAGTTAGAAATATCATCATTACTCTTATTCAACTTTTCTCTGATCCGTTCGTTCAAATCTTGTTTCTCTTTCAAATCCAAATTCTTCAACAGATTGAGGTTATGATGCGAGTGGTTTCTTGAGTGTGCCAATGATGATAAACTTGAAACATTTGAAGGACTGTTCAAATAACTTTGAGTCCGATTGAGCTCGATATTTCTGGAATCCAATTCTCCGAAATCAAAGTATCCATATCCACCAAGATAATCAAACTCATTTGAATTGGTTGAGTTCGACGAATCAAATGACACGTCTTCATGAGATAATTGAATTGCCCTTTCTTCATTCTTATCGTGATAGTTTAAAGACACTTTACTGAGTGGAATAGTCACTTGATCGACTGATAATTCGATAGGGTGTCTCGTTGATGGAGAATTGATGTTCAAGTTCTTCAACTCTTGTTCGACTCTAAGTTTCTGTAATTCCATTCTCCTATAATCGTTGTCTTGGTTCAAATTGAGTAAGAAATCAGATTTGGACAACAACACGGATTTGAACTCATTGATAATCTGGCTCAAAGTGTTCAAAAACCGTTCGTTCTGCCGGAACTTCGAACATATAGTCAATAAAACCTTATCTTTGTGGATGATATATCCGATTCCAAACCCTTGGTCAATGGCAGGAGGAATTCCAAACAAGTATAATGCTGGATTACCACAATTTGAAATCAACAACTCAGGGGTCAAAATCCGGTTCAAAATGGGATTAGATAATATGGGGATGTATTCTTCGGCCAACTCTTCTGCCGATGGAATCTTGGGTAATTTTTCATTGTTCAACTTATTCAAAAATTCAGAGGCCACGGGCGATTTCACAATATGTAACAAAGACGTGAGATGTCTCTCGAATCCTTTCCCTTTCATGGCATCCAAATATTGATTATGATGAATCTTACAACATCTTTCAAATGCCTCCCATTTACTTGTACTTGAAGAATTGGTGATGAACAATTTGACTACGTTTGCAATCTCATCGTTCTGAACAGCTATCAATTCAGTTCTTGCATCTTTGAATTTTCTGGTAGTTATGGGTTCCAAAGTGTTACAAATTCTTCCATAAAGAGAATAGTTGGCTATTTGGAGACAAACTTGTAAGAAAGAATCAATAGAAATACCAAAATTATCCAACAATTCCGAATTCAACTTGAGTCTAACAGCAGTATAATGATGCTGGTTGATAAGATCAGCCAACCGGGTTTCGGATAAATGAATCAAGTTTGACAATTCCGGAGTGATGTTGAAAATCAATCTTTTGTAAGTGGGCTTTTGAAGTTTGTTGGGAACAAATCTAATAAGGTTGCCATCATCCGGACGACTATTGAACAAAGAATATTCGATAGCATTAATATTCTTGGCCAATTTCAATATTGAGTCCGTATAAATATCACTGATGAATCTCAAAATGGCAGTTGAATCCATCGATGTACTCTCCCAAATAACACCAGCCACAGAATTCTTGGTGACAATCAATTGTAACTTATCGTACCATCTAGAAGTACAAGTACCTATTTGGATGTTATCGTTGGACAATTCCGAACTTCCGTGACTTACGATTCTTGTTTTTTCCTGGTCGGTAGAAGGCGAATTAGAATCCAAAATTACAACAAACAACGCTTCATCAATCAATTTCAAGTTGGAGCTATTGGATTTCATCAATTCTAATCTCCCCAATTTCCAATAATTGTAACTTTGAGTTGTCAAACTACCTATGGCATTGTTGATGGAGTCGATGATACTGAATTGTTGAGTATTGTCGATGATTTCTTGGATAATCAATGATAAATCGTAATCATTGAAATAAATCTCGTTGTCCTCACTGAGAACTTGCAAATAGTAGTATTGGTTATCAGCCACCAAAACAATATGAGTCGAAGGAGTCTCCAGCTTTTTGATGGAAATTTGGTGGTACGTTCCATCCTTAAACCCAGAAGCATCCAACGGAACTCTTGTTGTACCAAATAAATTCTTATAGCAATTCATAGTCAAAGGGTTTCTGTTTTTGGGGGTCACATCAGGCTCTAAAGCTTCTGCTCGTAAACTCACAATGAACTTCAAGGACGAGTTGATCAAATTGGCCGACCTCTGCGCCTGATTAGGCGGATTCATGAACTTCGAATAGGGATCTTCCTGCAAAATAAGATAGGGATTCCTTGGTAAGATATCACCTCTCAATTCGCCATAAATACCCGGATTAGTTTCATCATTGATGCTGTTCAAGTAGCACGAGTGTTGTGGGTTTTCAGACGCACCCACCAAGTGTTTTTGAATCAAATTAATCAATCGACTGTTCAAAAACTCGGTGGATTCGTTGAGTAATTCATTGTATTCATCGGTCGAAACTAATGGCTTGATGGCCATGAGAAGCTGATGAACTGTAGAAGACAATTCCGGAACAGGTAATTCCGGTAATGACGACTCGTATTGAAAAGTACTCATTTGTCACTCGACTGATTACTGAACAAAATTTGAAGGATAATTACTGGTCAAATACCTCTGGGATTCTTGGGTGACTTTTGTGGGGTTGAATCCTAACACCGCAGGAAAATAATTCGTGCTGCACACGAACAAATTCTCTCGACCCCGTTACGTAAGCCCTTTGTAAGCGGTCGTGCGAGCGGCATGGCGCTGGACCGATCCGGGGTCGGACGATCCGAGATTCTGATCCGAATCAAGGCGCAAAACTCTAAAGTCCCAAGATTTCTTCAGATAAAACCTTTGACCACTGTCCATAATGGCTGGACTCGACTCCCTGGTCCTGCCACGCCCATTGCGCCTTTGTTGGCCAACAAAACGTGAATTTGTGTGGCGCCACCTCGGGCTTTAACCTGGGTAAATTTTCATTACCGTTGAGGTATTCGCTTTCCCGATAACAAGGGTGCGTTCTGTGCCTCCAAAGGCTTTTAAAGTCTTTGATTGTTCCAACTACATCATACATGGTATCCGAGGTTCTAGACGCAATGAGAGATCAATTGAGTCTATATGGCATTGGGCAAATGGTGGGAAAACTGAAATCATGGGATTCAAAGGAGTTAAAAGTCAAAAGAAAAAGGTTGCGTTCGATCGAGGCTTTTAAAGCATATAAATATGAGGTATTTAATTCTTTCGGATGGATTCCCAGAGACATCGGGAGTGATATTTTTTGTACATTAAACCATAAACAAGTCATAAACATGATAAACAATCAATCATTCGGGAGCGGTTTCTACCTTATTACTGATGTACTATTTTGTTGATCAATTCATTAGATTCCATTTGTTTTGCTTCATCCATCAACGGCCGTATACATAGCCATCCCGTTTCGGTTCTGAAGTGTCTAGACAAAGCATCAGATCTGGCGAATTTCTTACCACACCCCCATTTAGTAATTCCATCCTGTAGGTATCCTTCACACTTGAAATTCTTCTCTCCCTTATGCAACAACTCGTGTCTCTTTTTATCATGACTACGAGCAAACCGCTTCTTGCACACCGAACAACAAAACGGTTTTTCAGTGGAATGGGATTTCATATGAGATTTTAAATTGTATGGTTTATTGAAAACCTTCCCACAAACATTACACGGTAATTCCGGTAATGAAGCTTCGGAATCGGAAAGCTTAGTATCTGAATTGGATGATGATTTCCTCTTGCGTTTAAGCGAAGGGGAAATGGTGTAATTGATTATCGAAGAATAATCTATTGGCAAAGTCTTTTCGGAAGGGTGGGTTTCGGAACTCGATGGTGGGGTACTGGAATTACTCACTCTATCCAACTCAGCCGATCCGGCTCTCTCTATAGGACTTGGAATGCCGGTCGTGGGACGGGAAGTCGCATAATTGGGTAGGTTTAGACTATTTGGTGGAGAATTATGAACGGGTTCCAATTTATGGTGATCTGAATAAAATTGTAATGGAGGTAAAGCTGTGGGATAACCGACTGAAGGATTAAGCACATTGATCACCGGAACTGAGTAAATCAAAGAAGGAGCGTTCTGTCCATTAGGAAGCTTTTGCATTCGAAGCATCGGTTCATGACTATAAGTCATGGCTGGTAACATGGGCTTTATATCTTGATTATTATAGATACTCATGGTTCAAATTTCCTGTAAACAACCAATATTATATGTTGAACATAAAAGTTAGTAATCAAGGTTAATTTCTCCTAGAAATTGCAGAAATTGTTCAATTTATATATTTTATCCTCGAAAAAAATTTGACGTATTGATTATTCCGGATAGGACAGAATGTGTCAAACGGTAAATTGCTCAAAAACAAAAACTTTATTTAGTAAAAAAGCTCAAATTATCGGTAAACTTGTGGAATATCCGGTTTAAAAGTATATAGCATAAATGACTTTTTTACTATAAATAAACCATCCCTATATACTCATCAGAGCTTAAAGTATGCTTGAGGTTTTGTCGTTCTCCAAAAAAATCCAAAATTCGTGATTTAAAGTCAATTGAAAAAAATTGTGTATTGTCGTATGCCTAAGCCTTTCTGGGGCTATGGAAAATTCTGTTTTCCCCCTAAAACAGGATTATTTCTTACATAGTTAATAACACAAACAAAATTGAAGAGGAGACGTTTTATTAATATTGTTCCACGTTATTTGCAGTATCCGATATAGTACAATTAGTTAACGTTATTAAGATCAATTCATTAGCATCATCCTTCACGTATTTATCGATCTGGTCGGGTTCAATGGTCTCATTATTCAAGTGTAACGACTTATAAAAAGCGTATTTGGCATCTTCTTTTGCAATAATCTGAGCACTCCCATTGATCATGATCGATATACTACTCATTTCCGACCGATTTAAATTGGTGATGAGTTCGAATAATGAGTTCCTTCTTTTGGGCTCACTGGATGTTTCTTCAGTCTCAGGTTTATTGCGTATCCAATCATGCACCAACATAGACACTTTATTATTTTGACTAATGTTCTTATACTTGGTGCTATCTTTGGGGGTGGTTATTATAACATACTCTCGATCACCATCCTGATAATACGTGTAATTCATCAACGTCACATGTGGACAATCTTGGTAGCTCGTGGCCAAGTGCAAGAACCGGGTTCTTTTCAAGAGTTTGACTGCTGTTTCGGGTAACATTGTTCTTAACTTTAATGTTGCTTGATGATCAAATATTTTGTAGAGAAAAAAATCGATCGCGTACACCAATTATTTAATGTCTCAAGATTTTGGGCCAGTGAAAGAGTTGGATCTGAATGAGTTAAAGAATGATGCATTTCTTCAGACTTATAGGAAGAAGTCCAGCTTGGCCAAAGTGACGAAAATCCAACGACAAAACGGCAAAAAATTGAACTTTTTCCAGAATTTTAGGTTTGGTGAACCATCCCAAAATGCAAACGACTCGGTTGCATCTGAAACAGCTGAGTCCAGTGGTGAAGAAGAGTTCGTGTCCGCAGTAGTATCGGATGGCCTGGATGATGGAGACTTGAATCAAAACAAGAGACCTCATGAGGTACTCGTGATTGATGAAGAATCACTGAGTGACGAAGAACCTTTGTTTACAGTGTCTGATCAAGATATAAATACAGTAAGAAAGCATGTCAAGTCCCAGCTCATCCATAACCGCAATGTAAAGTCATCAGAGGATCAATTGAATGAATTATATAGTGTTATGGAGAACACGGTCAGAGACCATGAAGGAAACTCGACATTGTTGGTAGGACCTAGGGGATCGGGTAAAACCATTCTCATCAACAAGTGTATTGATAAGTTGACAAACATCTACGGAGAAGACTTTGTGGTGATCAGATTGAACTCGTTTGTTCATTTTGATGATGCATCAGCAATTAAAGAAATAGCACTTCAATTCTCCAAAATCTTTGCTGAAAGAGGCATAAAAGGAACCCTCGAGTCCAGACAGATCAATACCACTTTCAGCAGTATATTGAACTTCCTTGATAGTCCTGAAGAATCCGGCCGAATCAATATGCCTATACTATTCATAATCGATAATCTAGAAGCTTTCACAAGTGGGAACAAGCAGATCTTATTATATAACTTATTTGAGCTATCACAATCATCAAAAAGCCCTATATGTATAGTAGGGACTTCAACAAGGTTCAATACAAGAGAACTACTTGAAAAACGAGTCAGATCAAGATTTAGTCAAAGATTGATTATTTTGCATAAATTGAAAAAATTCGAAGAGTTTGCGGAGAATTGTCTACAGAATTTGAAAATCACCCCTGAAGTGGTGAATCAGCTACAAAATAAACAGTATGGAATACAATGGAACGAGTTCTTCGATAATCTAATCAAGAGCAATTCGAAATTGAAACAAATAATAACTTTCAATTTTCACACCACAAGAAACATCAAAGCATTCAACAACGCCATGTTTTTGCCAATCACCAGAATATCACGGCAATCACCATTCCCCAACGACGAGGATTTCCCAAAGTATCATTTGAACCAATTGAAAAATCCCGTTGAAGAACTCGTAAGTTCCTTATCTAATTTGGAACTCTTATTGGTAATTGCCAGTGCCCGATTCCTTAAAAAGAGTAATTTGGTAACCGTGAACTTCAACATAGCTTATCAGGAATATTCTGATATGATAAAACAATTCAATATCGACAAGTCAGTTGTCAAGTCATCATCAGTTGCCAATTATAGTATTTTGAAAAGCATAAAGGTCAATTATAAAATTTGGACGGCAGACGTTTTGAAAAATTGCTGGATTTCGATTTACAGAATGGGGTTACTTATAGATTACGTTCCCAACACAGTGGAAGGAGGTATATTGACCGCAAGTTCCAATAAGTACTTGATCTTAGAAGATACAAAAATGCTCCAATTGGACATCACTTTAAACGAGTTATCGAGGCTCTTGAATGATAGAAATATCTTCAAACCCTTGACAAAAATATAGAATAGCCCCTTACAGCTCAGAAACAATGGTAAACAATAAACGTACGAACCGCAGATCAAACGTGTGTGTGTGTGGTGTGTGTGTGTCAAATGTTTCATATAGTTCGTAAATGCCCTGAAACCCCCTTAATTATTTTCAGTTCGTGATATTCACAGATCGTGATTCTCGTATTTGACAAACTTACGCTTTATTAACCAAAATGCAGATGGCAAACCCAGAGAGTCCACACGGCTTTAAATCAATGTCCTCTAGAAATACACGGGAATATTTTTGTCTCGTGGATGTGTTAAATCCGTTTCGCTATATATTCCCTTTTTGGTTTATCGCATTAGAAAATATGTTTCAGAATATGCACAGTTTCTTAAATGGGATCATTACGGGATTATATATTTCCCACACATCTGGCTTCATTTGAAATCTTGCAGTTTTTATAATCCTTGTGATTGCTTAACATACAAATATTGTATTTACTACAAAGCCTTTTGGATTATTTACTTCTGTTTCATTGATATGGCTCAAAAAATGGATAATTCATTAGAAAAAGGATCCAAGATTCTTGAAAACACCAAGATCTTATGTCTGTCGACGCAAAAGAACTTCAACAAAACAACAAATGGTAAAATCTACGAAGAAGACATCAAAGATATTTACTGTTTGATGATTTTGAAACTTGATTTGAAAGAAGAACCCATAAATCGAAAGTACACTTTCAGAAAGCCTGGATACTTTACGTTTTCAGTCGAAGATGGCTTGAATGTCTTACAGAACTTGAACTACAGCATCAACAATTCCATCACGTCAATCGACATTAAGTATAAAATGAAAAAAGATGTGGCATTAACATCGTTGACGAAATTCTTTGACTCCAATTTGCTTCATTGCCCGACCGAGAGAACCAGAAACCACTTGAAAGACAGCATCTCTTTGCAACCCACACCTAAAGGTGTTGCATTGGTCACAAGATTCATATGTAAAAACGGAATGAAGTTCACGAAAATACCTAGTCTTTTGATGAGCCCAATGAATTCTACTAGCCTTTTCAACTTTAGTAGAAACCATTTGACCGATAAGATCAACTTGTCAACCACTTTGATTCAAATCTTATTCTCCTACATGCTAGGGCCTAGACCAAACGTTTGGTCCAGTAATGATGAACCTGAAAAGTTCAATATCAAAATAGATTTTAGCATTATAGACTCAAGTAGAGACACGAAGCTATTTCAAGGGAACTCATTTGACGAGCTTGCTGGTACAAACGATTTGCACACAAGTCCTTTACATCACAAGTATTTCAGTAATCCTGAATCAGATGCCCATATTCAATACTTTATTGAAGGAACTGGGGTTAGAGTCTTCCATAACCGGAAAATCTATATGGGAAAAGAAATCATATGCTACGACTATTGCTTATCGGGTAAAGCCATAACACAGTGGTTGATGGATAGCACTGACATTCTATCTCGTAAAGTTGCAATTGAGATTGGTGCATTATTTGTCAAAGCAGGGTTCTTGAAGCCAGTCTTTCACAACAGTTTCAGTTTCAAAAACAGTGGTGAATGCTTGTTCTATATTTCTGAATCCGGAAGAAACAAATGTAAATGGTATCACAATCGGGTTCCCGAAAGTTTACGTCCTCTAAGAGTCAATCAAAGACCAAGCAGATACAAACAGGTGAAGTTTATCGACACTCTAAAAGATCCAGGGCTTAAGTTTTTGTTCAGAAGCCATTTGAAAACAGAGTATTGTGCTGAAAATATCGATGCTTATGATCAATTGCAATTGTTTCTGAAGAAATTGGGGCTTTTGACCAAATTCTTGAATTATATTGATGAAGCAGATTTCGAAAAGGAGTCAAGAATCTATAAGAACCAAGTGCTTAGGATCTCAAGAGACTGTCTTTCATTGATATATCACATCTATTTCACATATTTATCTTCAGAGGCCCCGTTCGTATTGAACATTGATTATTCCTTGCGATCCAGAATCACGGCCGTTTTAATTGACCATGATCAGACATTCAATACTATTTACAACTATAGAGAAGCTTCTTCGGTGAATTTCGAGCCCATAGTTTGTCCTTCGTGCAAACAAGAAGCCATTGATCTGCTTATTTGTAAGTCATGTGCACTGGAAGCCAGTGAAGAGGGCGAAGGTCATTGCTCTGGTCAATCTCTAGAAATTTATTCAACCAAACTGAGTGGGCCTCTGACTTCTGAAATAAAGGATGTTAATCCCCAGGTTGTGATAGAAAACGATAAGAACTCGATCTTCAGCTCAAAGATAACCATTGCATCGCAAAATGGCAAATCTGTTTCCATTTTTGAACCCACTCCTCTTTCACCCAGAGGACAAGAATTGAAGGAAATATGCACTTCTTTATTTTGTTTTACGCCTATTTCCAATGAAATCATCGACTCCTTGTTCAATTTGATGGAGATTGATTCATTTCCTAAATTCTTGGTATCCGAAATCTACAATACTTATAGGCCAATAATGGACTTATGAGACTCAATGTTTTAAATAGAGATATATTGTATACAATATACAAATGAAAGCTATAATTACACACTTGGATGTTCTCTCCAAGAGAGATATCATGATAAATGATTAGGAATGAAACGGAATTTCGACATTAAAAGTTGATTTCATCAAACTTATGCAATTGGTTCCAAAGCAGTACCTTTCTTGATACTTGCCCAACCAATTAATCTCCAATGCTTTTCGATTCTTCTGGATAAAGCAATCTTTTCGTTGACCTCAGTACAAGCTGGAGATGTTAATTGTAATCTGGCCATATCCGCTTTAACAGCTACAACTCTAGCACCAGTGGCAGTCGATCCAATATTCACCATAAGCACTTCACCAGCATCCAACTTACGAACCTTAGCCCCCTTCTGACCATCTGTTTTCACCCCCAATAATCTTCTTAAAAGGAAATAATTGATTTCTATATCGGTGTAAATTGATGGTAAATCACCTTTTGATCCAACAACTTGTCCGACCAATCTATCAGCTCTACACAAAGTTGGATCCACTTTGGTACCAACCCCGATTAATCCACCAGGAACAGCAAATTTCAAGTCATTGTTTTCTGCAAATAATGACACGATTTTGGAGAAAATTGGCTTACATTGAATCTTACTGTTATCGTCTTTTGTGACAATTCCGGGTCTGATTTCGATTTCATCACCGATTTTGAACACCCCTGTTAAAATCGAACCTCCAGCAACACCCCCTTTCAAATCATCAATTTCAGCTCCAGGTTTATTAACGTCAAACGATCTAATGACAATTAATCTTGGAGATGCCATGAAATCTCTCTTAGGAACAGGAATGTAGTTGACGATGAACTGATTGACAGCATCGATGTTGTATTTCAATTGAGCTGAAATGGGAACAATTGGTGCTCCATCAGCAATCGTACCTTTGATAAATCTCAAAATAGATTGTTCATGATCCAAAGCACTTTCTTCTCTCATCAAATCGACTTTATTTTGCAAGATAATGACATGTTTCAACTTCATGATTTCAATAGCAGCCAAATGTTCGGATGTTTGAGGTTGTGGACAACTTTCATTCCCAGCAATCAATAATAAGGCTGCATCCATAACTGCAGCACCTGATAACATAGTACTCATCAAAATATCATGCCCTGGACAATCGACAAACGAAACGTGTCTAACCAAGGAATATCTTCCGTCACAGCCTGGTCTCAAACATTTGGGTTTGATCTCTTTATCACTTTTGAAGGATCTGTAACAATCGGGAGCTGGACAATCTTCATTATCACACTTGTAGATCTTAGCATTTGCATAACCTAATTTGATGGTGATATTTCTTTCCAACTCATCTTTGAAACGAACGGTTTGGACTCCTGAAATGGCCCTAACAACAGTGGATTTACCATGGGCAACATGTCCAATAGTTCCAATATTGATTGTGGCTTGTCTGTTGATAATGTCCGCCGACAATGGAGTCAACTGGGTGAAATCGGGATCGTTGGGCTGCTCTGGTAACCCTCCACCTTCTTCAAACTCTCTTTTAGCTTGTTCCTCATCGAATTCCTCATCAATATCTGCAAATGAAACGGTTTTTTGAGCTTTGGCAGTGGCTTGTTGAGGCTGTTCCTCTTCGTTTTCGCTCTCGATATCGTGCTCGTATTGAACGTCGAATTCATCTTCCGGCCCCATGTCTCCACCAATGACGATGTCAGGCGTGGCATTATCTATATCATCATACGACATCTTTATTCAAAAGGTTTATAAATTTTCAAAGAAAATTTTTTGGTGAAATATTCGCGCGAAGCACGACCCATATTTGGGAGTGCTTTGGGCAAAATGCTTTGGGCAAATATGGACATCGCACGACCCCCCACCGCCTAGTATACATTTATTTAAAACTACATCACCTATAGAGAATAGGATTTTATGTTACATTAGTGGGTGTGGAACCCAAAGTCATTCATCACGCTGTCCACGTCTTTCCATAGTAAATCGTTGCTGATATCAATGTTATCTATTTCGAGATTTTCAAGTCCTCCTTGTATTGGAGATTCATTTAAAACCATTTGATTGTAGGAGTAATCATCGGTTCGTTTTTGGTGATCTTTTTGGCTCTTGTTGGTGGGGAATTGTGGTTGCAGGTGAGGGTGTGGCTGGTATGCGTGGTTGGAGGAAGTACTGCTGTATGTGGGGCTTTGGAATTGGTTCAAAGATGAATAATTGGGTGAATTGATATGGGAAGATCGGTTGATGGTATTGCCGGTGATTGCCATTCTATTGAGCGAGTTCGACGCCAAAAGTGGAGGTGAGTTAGTATCTGATCTGTGTGGTTCTCTTTGGATGTGCTGATGTTGACCCCTGCTTGGTTTTTGGGTGGCTTCGGGCTTCAATTTGGGAGACGATTCATTCGAATTATCAATGACCTTAAAAATATTACTTCTTTTATTACTGACCGAAATTGGTTGGGGGTCCAACGGGATGGTTCGAATGATTTTCCGGGCCTTGGACTCGGCGTTGACTGTGTTTGATAATGATCGGGTTTTCTTTGTCCTACTTGAAGTATTACTTCCTGGAGTTGATTTTTGACTGGTTCCCGTACCACCAACTTTGTCATCATCATCTGATTCAAGAGCAGATTCGTTTTCCTGGTACCCGTAATCTTCGTCGTCTTCATTGGAGGCTGTTCCTTCGTTTTCGTCTCCCTCAGTGGTGGTTTGATTATCATTTCTGCTATTAAGTTTCAACATTCCCACCTGTTCTCTTAAAACGTAGAGACAATCAAAGAATACTGACGCTGACATCCGACTTCTGACTTGAATGGTCAAGGTGCTTAACCGTTTTTCATCCAAACTTCTCATCACTTGCCACATATTCCTCATAATCCCACTGGACCTATGGGCCATATCATGTTTCAATATCGATGCTTTTGCAGCCAAAGTGATTGCTGATTGATATGATTGTTTTCCTGAACCCACGTCAATATACTTCTTCAAAGGAGAATGTGTCAATTTGGCTATTATACACGAAGCTTGCCATATTCCCAAAACATAAACCCCTGGTAAATACTTGATGAAATTCTTATCCCTCGAAGTGCAAAGATAAGCAAAGTTAATAAGGGCAATGGCGGAGTTATAAAGCCTAACCAATCCTTTCTGGAGTTCGAAAAAAGCGATTCGAGATGAATCCATGAAGTAGTAAGTGAGTAAATTAACTCTTGCCAATAATAATTGAAACTTTCTATACGTATCATTACTGGGCAATTCATCCACCAATTTGAGCTCAAGTTCATCCAATTGTCTGACTAATATCTTCAAGAGTGGCAATCTTTCAGTAGGATCAATCAATCCGTATGGATCCATAGGATTTGAGTTCAATGTTTTAGCAGTTTGATCAATAAACAGTGCTATTTCAAGCATGAATCTTATTGATTTTGAGATGCTTGTTGGGCCAGAATTTCTTAGAGATGACCATATGGATGAGTCAAATTGGACAAATGCAGGGAACCCAAATGCAGTGGCAATATTTTGTGATACGATATTACAGATAATCCATGTCTTGGTTTGTTCATGTACCATGGAAGCTTGTTGGGGGGTTTTCGTAGAAGAGTTCCCGTTTGATACTGATTGTGACATGGGGGAATTCAATCCTATTCTTATGGCGTGGAAAAGTGCTAACCCAATTGTGTTCCATGAAGTATCAGCACTTAAAGAAGATGTAATTGGGGGCCAATAGGTATAAATCAAGAATGCTTGTACTGAATACACAGAGCAGGCATTCAAAATAGGTTCATCTTCCTCAGTGGGGTTGTATCTTGTAATTGGAGAAATGGTTATCTCTGCCAAAACGTCCTTTATTATGGGGGATAGTCTTAGTAATAAATCTCGACTGATATCATCGGAGACTCTTCTCAACGAAACGAAAATTATAACCCAAAACAATGCAGGGCATAGCTTATAGATCTTTTCGGGACCCTTGGTGACATCTACAACAGGTAAAATCGGATGGTAATTTTTGATGTACTCCAAATATAGAGATTTAATCATTTCGGGAGACACAACGATTGAGTCCAAGGTCTTTTCTTCACAGTACAAGTTGTGTTCTGCGACCGTTGCTTTGTCATTTCCGTCATTCTCAGGACCTTTGCTATGGAAATCATTATTCCTGTTGATCGATGGAGTATTTGGAATGGAAGATGGATTGGTTTCACTCGAATTATGAGCACTTTTGCTATATTCCGGGATCAACTGGTCCTCCTCTTGTTGGGGCACTCTAGAGTCACCAATCCCAGTAATCTGTGACAACGTAGGTATTTTATTGAGTAACTCAGAAGTCTGTGCAGAAGTTAATGTTTTTTTCAATTCAGTAAACTCTTTTTCGATTTGAGCTATTCTTGCTCTTTTATAGGTTCTTTTATAGTCCGAACGAAGATCACATCGGAGGTTCTTCTTGAAGCACCTCGAACATGCTTCTGGATAACGTTCGTGGGCATCACATTTGGATTTTTGTTGACGACACTCTACGCAAGCCATCTTCTTTGGTTTACCTGTTTTGGTACTTAAAACCATGTTATTTTCCATGGGACCTGACGTGCTGGAAAGATTGTTGGACTCGTCCCGGAGCTGCTGGAGCTCGTGTGACATGTTCGCAATATGTGCAAGACTATCTAGTGAATTATGATGTCCATCGCCCTTCATCACCGTTTGTTTGAAAGAAAAAGTTTCGCACCTTACAGTTGAGTATTATTGATAAGAGTGGTTAGGATTTGGGGGGCTTTTGTATGGGAAGAGAGTCTGCAATTGGACCTTGACGGAGAATGCTCGTGGGCCAAACGGGACGAAACTTCTCCCGAACAAAACGGCTCAGTATGGCTGTTTTAGAACCGTTTGATTCCTCATGTGAAGCGCATTATCACTTCAAAATGCCAAAATCGAAGAAAAATAAATCCAAATGCATGTTATCAAAACACTCAAACAGGCCAATGGAGACATTTGGCTTCTCTGGGGGTCTGTTTTCTTGAGAATGTTCAGTTTTGGGATCACCAACCAAGTCATGGTGTTATTTCTCCGGGCAGTGGAGATTCCGGAGTCAAAAATAGGGGTGTTTATGTCATTGACCTTAGTGGGTGATGTACTTATATCGTACTTTTTGACTTGGAACGCCGATAATCTCGGTAGGAGATCGGTGTTGATCGCTGGAACTGCCATGATGTTCATTGCAGGGGTCATATTCTGCACATATTCGGGATTTATGGTATTGTTGCTTGCAGCAATATTTGGGGTTATATCGCCATCTGGTGATGAAACTGGTCCTTTCAAAACGATAGAAGAAGCCAGCCTTGCTCACTTGACTCCACATAATCACCGCCCCGAAGTGTTTGCCTTCCATGGGATGTTTTCTTCAATTGGCAACGCTCTAGGCTCACTAGTCAGTGGAATTATTATTGATTTCTTACATCTTACGCTTCAATGGGATTTGATCACCTGTTATCGGGCCATATTTGTGCTATATTCTTTGATTGCCCTCATCAAGTTTTTCATCATGGTCAGTTTAAGTGAAAAATGTGAAGTACATACCAAAACATTGGGTTACGATGAAACTGAATCAGAGGATGAAATCGACGAAACCTCAGCTCTTACTGGTGAATCTGATCCTCCAATCGTGACTGAGTCAACAATACGGATTGCTTCCAAGTTGTTGGTTGTTTTCTTCTTGGATTCTCTTGGGTACGGCTTCATGCCATCATCATGGACTGTTTATTACTTCAAGAGTGTATTCATGATCTCCGCCACGCTTTTAGGGTCTTTGTTCTTTTTCACAAGCATCACCAACACAGTCACCACGATTCCATCGGCGTTTTTGGCCAAAACTCTTGGTCCCGTGAAAGCTATTTTAGTCACACAAGCTCCCTCAGCAATTTTCTTTATTTGCATAGCTTTTGTCAACAATTTTGTCATTGCAGCAATACTTCTAATCCTTTATTATGCTACTACTGCTATGGATGTGGTTCCCCGACAGATCTTGATCACTTCGGTGGTGCAAAAGGAAGCATTAACTAAAGTGATGGGCACTGTAAACACGGTTAAAACGTTTGCCAGATGCATAGGACCAATTTTCACCGGTCATTTTTCAGAAAACGGCGGGCTATTCTGGTGTTTTGTCATCAGTGGAAGCTTAACCTTACTATGTGACGTGATCTTGGGATTCAACTTCATCAAGTTGGATGATAAAATCAAGAGAAAGCAAAAAACAAATCATCAAATTATGTAATAATGAATCTAATACAACAAAAAAAATATAAACCCACGCCGGGACTCGAACCCGGAATCTTTTGATTAGAAGTCAAATGCGCTAACCATTACGCCACGCAGGCCAAGAATGTGGGTTGGGTTTGGGTGAAAAATATGTGTTGAGTTAAAACTAGTAAGTTGCACGACAGCACGTGAATACAGCACGTGAGTATATTAAAAATAGATCTTGAAAACTACACATAGTTTTCCCCCCGATCTTGAAACTAAAGATAAGATCACAGATAAGATCTTCCCCGATCTTGAAAAACTACAGATCAGTTTTCTCCCGATTTGGGAAAGATAAAGCGGCGGAGATTCCCCCTTTTATCAGAAAACGGTCGAAGAAGTGATCTATAAGAAGTGATCTGCAAGAAGTGGTCTACAACATAATCCACAAAGTGGAGAACGTTGCAGCTAAAGTCAAGTATAAATAGAGTAGGAATTTCCATTAAATAATTAAGTCAATACAGAGTTAGTTCCCTCACTCAATAAGCTTTAAGCAACTAGTAGTTAACTTGATACTTTGTAGTGCAATATTATTCTTCTAGAATTACAGAAAGAACAGAAAGAGCTTGAACCGGTAGAGCATTTAACCAGCCAGTCAAACTAGTAGTGTGAAGACGATTTTATCATTGACACACCCAATAGTTCAACAGATTAAGAGTCAAATTATAAATCTGTTTCAGAAGATTGTTAAATTATAA